>PVHT021183518.1:25027101-25045431 GCA_004024745.2 Catagonus wagneri | reverse complement strand
TGCATAACCTTAGTTTTTACCCCACACCTTTGAAACAGAATATGGATTTTATAATTATTGCCCCCCTACAGTGATTTTTTGAGTGCATTTTAAAGCTTCACTGGTATTACTTTAGTGAGGAAGACTTAGTCCTGAATTTTTTTTCAAGTATTTTGTCTACATTTTCTAACTTTGGGTATTAAATTGTTTATATTTTTATTATTCTTTTAATATATGAAGGCTTTGTAATGATGTATAAATTTTTAATTCTAGATATTGGCAATTTGTGACCTAGTATTTTGTCTATTTTGGTAAATGTTTAATATTCAGTAGAAAATAATGTGTATTCTGTAATTCTTAGATGTAGTAGTCCACCAAAGTCAAATAAGCCATTTTTTTTCTATTTTTGCCACCGCTCGTCATATGCAGATTCAAGCTTCAGTTCTGACTTATGCTGTGGCTGCAGTAATGCTCGATACTTTAACCCACTGTGCCAGGCTGGGGATAGCACCTATGTCCTAGTGCTGAAGAGATGCTGCCAATCCCATCACCCCACAGTGGAGCTCCAAATAGTCAGTTTTTAATAATGTTATTAAAACATCCTATATCTTTAATGATTTTTGTGAATCCTATCAGTTCTTGATAGAATAGTGCTAAAGTTTCCAAATTTGCTTGTACTTTTGTCCATTTTTCCTTTAAATTTGGCAGTTTTGCTATTTTTGTCTTTTTTTTTTTTTTTTGTCTTTTGTCCCTTTAGGTCTGCACTTGCAGCATATGGAGGTTCCCAGGCTAGGGGTCTAATCAGAGTTGTAGCCGCTAGCCTATGCCAGAGCTGCAGCATTGCCAGATCCGAGCTGCGTCTGCAACCTACACCACAGCTCACGGGAACACGAATCGTTAACCCACTGAGCGAGGCCAGGGATCGAACATGCAACCTCATGGTTCCTAGTCAGATTAATTTCCACTGTGCCACGATGGGAACTCCCCGGTAGTTTTGCTTTTGTGTTTTGAAATTCTGTTATTATGTGCAAACAGATTTATTATTGGAAATGTTTTTAGTGATGAAATACAGTGCACTTTGTCTAATGTTACAGCATGAAAATAAGAAAACAACCAAATTAAAAATGGGTCAAATGGATAAAGGGTACTTGCACAGATACTTCACAGAAGGTATACAAATGACAAATAAACATCTGAAAGATGCTCAGCACTGTCAGTCTTCAAGGACATGTGATTAAAGCCAGTAATTCTCAAATAGTTAAATTTTAAATGAACTTGGAAGAGAAAGCAAGGCTTGTCTCCGATTATCAAACACAGACCTATAAAAGACTCATTAAGAGAGCTCAAGCTTTCCTGTAAACAGTGGTTCTGAAGCCTGGCTACATATTAGAATCCCCTGGAAAGATTAGAAAGCTACCAGTACCATAGTCCTACCAAAGTCCAATTAAATCAGAATGGGTAGTAGTGAGGGAGCCTCAGTCACTATTGAATCTCCCCAAATGGAGCTATTGTGTATTTAAGATTGTCCACAACTTCTTTATAAATTTTTTACGGGGGTAGAGTTTTCAAAAGGATAAATTCAGGTAGGTTTTAAATTCTATTTTATATGTTTAATTCAAAGTTAAGAAACTATGTTACATTTAATTCAAAGTTAAAAAGATGTAGAATGAAATATCCTCTTGAAATAATATTGGCAATTATAGCATATTGTTAAAAACAGTGATGAATGAGAAGACAAAGTGTAGTTTATACATTTCTTTTACTCTGAACAGATATCTTCTTTTTAAATGTGTTTTTTAAAGTTAGTAAACCTTGATGTCTTAATAAAGAATACTATTCTGTGGAAAAAGTATAATTGAATGTAATATGTAACAACCTCTCTACCTAATAATTAAAATTCAGTTGTTTGGATCATGAAGCTCAAGATAAATAGATACTTTAATTATTGAGTAATATTAAATACATATGTGCCCATTAATGGGAATTAAAGTGGGATGAATTTTAGCTCATTGTAAAATGAGAAGGACATTCTAGAGATACACCCAGACACCATCTAGTATCTAATATCTAGCATATCTCTTCCTAGCGGTATGCCTGTAGCATACAAAATAATCAATACTTATTTTAGATAAATAAATGGATGCTTTAAGAGGAAAGTCCTACCACTGCAGTGTATTTAAGCCGAAGCTAGATGACCATTGGCCAGATATAGAGCTGAAAAGATTTTTAAGCGGGTAGAAAATTGATGAAGATGACCTTTATAAAGTTCCCTTGACCTCTAAAATTATTTGATCTGACACCTTCAATATTCTGACATTTGCACTTCATAATCCTTGCTGAACTTTCACCTGCTGTGAAAAGAATAATCCAGTTTTAACAGAAAAGCTTTTTGACCCAATTCTTTTTTCCTATTTGAGAAACTCTTATTAATTTTTTCTTAGAGTAGGCAGAAGTGTGTGGAGACATGCAGGCTTTGAAAATTGAATTGGTGACACATGAGAGGATGAGAAGATGGCTTCACTGCAAAACTTTACTATGAACAAGGGGTAACGACATAACAGCACTGTCCCAAACAAGCCTGAGACATTGTGATTTTGGTTGCTGAAACACATCTCATTTTGTTTCTTTGTTGAATCAGATCCTCCTCCCCCACCTTTGAAGTTGGGTGATTTGGATTCATTTATGCATATTGTCTCATGACTAATTTTATTAAACTTCTACCAATCCAGTCAACAGGAGTCCAGTCTGAATGTGTCATTACTCTAAAAAACGTTTTATCATGCTGGCACTTTAACTTATTACTTTATCCTTTGCATTGAATTTCCCACACTTTATTACAAGAATAATATGAGAGCAGCATTCCAATTGTTATTGCATTTTATGACTGCATATTTGTTTTCATAGAATTGATTGAAATGACAATGTGTATTCTTTTAATGCTTCATGGAAGAGGATTTCTTTCCCTTTGTCCAGAACTAAAGAAAAAATATACATCACAATTAAAATCTTTATTTTTCTCTATCCTACCATGCTCCTTTCTTTTTATCTAACCTTTCTACTTTATCCCTCAAGTTACCTTTAATCCATTATGTTCTAAGATTCTATTTTCTGCACGTGATAACCATGATGCTGCTTTGCCATCAAAAGCTTAGTTCATAGAATTTGTTTTATATCACAAGGTTTATGTAGGAAGCATTTAGCTATTTACTTAATATTCATTTAGTACCCACCCTGTTAAGGGTACTGGGATAACCATGAAAGATATGAGAATATTTTCACACAAATCATGCATTCAGTCACTTATAATCTTAGGTACAGTAAGATAGATCTACCCATACATGGTGGATAGTTACACAGAGTAAAGAGAAAAAGAACAGAGACTAGATCACATTAATTTGGCATCTAAGGGGACATATCTGCTACACTTCTCTCTACTGAGTCACATGAGCTTTCAAAACGAGAACTGAAAAGTAATGCTTAAAAGTTTGTTACTGTTTTCTAAGAGTACATAGTCCTGCTATATTAAGCTCTATACCTACAAAATCATACTTGAAGAGATAGAGGCAGCTCACTGAAAATCTGCAAAGGCGAAAGACTTAGAAGGAGAGGGATGTTAAGACCCCAACAGCTAGGTTGTATTTCAGGCTATTCCAGTAGAAACTTGAAACAGACAGATGTTCCTTCATCACACCCATATGTCTTCCTCAATAAATTCTACCCAGTGTCCTCTTCCTCACATCCCTGTATCCTGAATCAGGCTCTCATGTGTCTTTGATTGACAGAGCCTCGGTCATCTGTCTGGTTTTAATTGAACAGAGTTAGGGAAAGAAACTTAGGTTTCTAGCTTGAGCAGGCTGGACCCCTTAAGTGTACTAAATTCCCTAACACAAAAAGTGTTCAAAAGATGCTCAGTAGTAACAAGTATATAAATAACCACTGGGCTACAAAACACACTTTAAATGTAATGTATGTAACGTTCTTATTACAAACTTGTTACATTGCAGTCACACAGTAAGAGGTCAATGGTCGAGAGAGGGAAAAAGTAATACTATCCTAAAATAATTCTTTAGAAAAGGGAGGAGGTGTCAGTAGGATATAGGTACAGAAATTTTTCCAAAACAGTTTCTTTCTTTTTTTGCCACAGAAATATTGAGCATACTATTTAACTTGTTATAACTTTTTAACCCTTTTTTAGTAAAATGTACTTAGCAGAGACTTTTAGATATGAGAAAACCTGACTCCAATTCTGTAATGGAATTCTGAGTGAAGAAGTTCTATGCCCGATAGGAATTTGCTTTAGGACACATGGAATTCACAATTTCTAGAATTTGCGTGTACCTGAAAACACAAGCCATTTCAGCACCTGTCCAGATGTGCCATACAGCTCTTTACTACCTGCCAACAGCTTTCCATAAAAGAAGCTGGGCTAAGGATTTTTTCAACTGCTGCTGCAAGCCGACAAGGCACTGAAATGTGCTCTTTTCAGCAGCAGGAACTAAAATCCTTGTCAAAAGCACGCTGCTTTGGAGACAGGCTGGGATGGCTTCCACAGCGTCAACAAAAGCCTCAGCATGAGGGCAGCTGATCTATTGTGCCTAAGGAAGCATGATCCATCTGACCTGGTAGCTGCCACAAAGCCCTATCATTTCCTGCTAATCCCTACGTTTATTGGTATGGCATGTTGTTCCCTCCATGTCACTTACACAGCGTTGCCATTCATCAAATGGGCTCCAAGTAGGCACTCTGCTGCAGTAATCCCTAAATACAGTAGGAAGTAGGATATGAGAAAACATGCGGTGCTACAGTGCTGGTAGCAGCAAGGGAACAAAGGGAATGCATGTTTGAAAGATGTCTGATTTAAATATAAGCACCACTGATGTGACTTCACTATTAATTCATATTTGCTTATAAGCTTTTATCTTTAATTTCATGGCCTCCATTCTAGAACAATTCTTTTTGCTTCTCAAAAAGCACTATAAAGGATTCTGTTTTAATTGTCATTTTCTAAATAGGATTCTATCCATCTTATGAATGTAATAGTCAACAAACCTGAGCAGAATCAACATGAGCTTAGGCTGATGAAACAGACAGTATTTTTGTTCTTATTCTGTTTAGACATCCAAAGCCAGGAGACTTGGGTTTGAAACCTGACTCTGCTTTTTTGTTCTCTATTTTCAGTGTACACTTTACCCTTCTGAGCCTCAGTATCCTCAATTATATAATGGAAACAAACAAGTGACAATAAAAAGAACCTAGTTCACAGGGATATCATCAGTATTAAATAAGGAAATAGTTGTAAAAGCAGCAATAGCAGTGCTTAATACTTGGTGAAAATTCAGCATATATCAGCTGGATCTAGATGTGGTTCATTACAAATTTGCATATATAGCAAACAATACATATTAAAATTAGAATACCTGGTCAAATACTATACCTCACTTTTCATGCAAACAGAGAGTATATTTAAAAATTTTCAATTCCCATCTTGTACTTTCTATTTGAAAAATCAAGGAAACCCATAGCCATTATCCTTTTACTAAATCCACTGGTCCATCACTATAATATGCATAGTAGAAATGAATTTAAATAAACCGTGGCTTCAATCATACTCCAGTATTCATGAAGGAATTATTTTAAATATATATGGCAAAAATATTCTGAGAACACATATCTTTTTTTAGGTGAATGGTCTCATTATCCTTTAAATTATTTTAAATGTATGTATGATGCACAGTTTGTATATTATAGCTTACTATTCTTAATGAAGTTCTGAATAAAATTTTATTCATCATGTAGCAAAATGATCTACTAAGGAAGAAGACATAATGATTTCTGAGAGGTTTCAATTTGATTTCTGACAATTTGAAGCTTCTTGTAATAACTCATGATTGCTCATTGAAATGTTGAGTTAATAATTTAATGGCAATGTTTGCCAAATAAAAATCTAAGTGCCTAAAATAAATGGGCTGCTTCTGACTAATTTTTGTCCTTTGCCAGACGAGATGTGAAAATGTAGACTTGAACTCCTGATGAAATGCAATGACCTGGGTCATTCAAGGAAGACACAGGGAATGTATGCCACTGGCTGAAATCCAATTAGGTAATTAACATTTCTTTTAACATAAAATACTCCAGTTATTTCAATTAAATATTATATTTTTCATTTCCCTCCACTGTTTTTGCCTTCTCTTCCCATTTTCATTTCAGGTTAGACATGAAAATGAAATAACTATTGATTTATTTAGTGAGACTAGCAACATCATTTTTAGCTGTAGGAGAAATGATGTCTGTGATGTTTGACATGAAACTTACAAACAGATTCCACAGCAGAAGTACTGAATAATTGCTCAAAGGTAAGTAAAAATAAGAAGCAGGAACTCTAAGATGATGTATCTGGACTTCTAATTTTTTTAAGTCCAAAAGGTTTAAGCTGAAGGAAACCTGTTTTTGGTATAGGCCAGGGGTCAGTAAACCTTTTTGTAAAAGACCAAATAGTAAATATTTTAGGCTTATGAGTCATTTGGTCACTTTCACAACCACTCAGTTATGCCTTTGAAGAATGAAAGTAGCCATGGACAATATATGAAAAAACGAATGTGGCTGTGTTCCATTAAAATATTTACAAAACCAAGTGGTAGGCCAGACTTGGCCTGCCAGTCTTTGTGAACCCCTCATCTAATCACTTTTCTTTAGCGAAGAGGAAAATTTGGTTCAGAGACATTAAATTGTGTACTTAAACTAAGTCCCTAAAAACTGTGTATCAGAGCTCACGTCATAGCCAAGGTTCCATGTATTCTGCCTTGCTATGTTTTCTATTGCCCCATTGTTACATAAGTGAGAAAAAAACAATGGCCTCTGTGTATTAGCCTCTGCTATTTTTTCCCTGCAGACTGAGATCTTCCAGTTTAAAAACCTGACAGTGACAGAGCTACAATTTTACACATCTTATTTTTAAAATAGACCCAAACAAGGAAATGTTTAGCCATGTAGGGTCTTCCTGCTTTGACTATCCCATGAAACCTCACACAACAACTGTTATCTATTGGTAAAATGGGGCCTTGCAGTTATAAGGTCCTTCTTTTCCAGCTGTCTGACCAAAGACTTTCACTAGGAGGGTAAACAACTTATTGACATATCTAAGCTCTGTCTCAGGTTCCCCTTTCCCCTGGGGGTTTACTTATCTTCTGCTCCATCTGAGTATCAGACCTCTGAGCCATAGCCTCAAGGATAGGCTAGTTCTGTGAAAAAGATCTCCCACATGCAAACCTGTCAAGGCATCACCAGACAAAGCTGGATGTGCTACTGCCCAACATGGTCATATCTTTTTCCTAGATCAGCCCTGGTCAAGGGAAAATCCCCTGACCTTCTATAATCTTGATTCATGAAATGCAGACAAAACAGAAAATAGAAAGATTTGTCATCTTTAGACATTTTTTCAGTTACCAAAATAAATGTTTTATGAAAGGAAATTATTTCTGCAAATTATGCTTCTCAGAATTTCCTTTGTATAAAATGGTTAAACAATTAGGATTATGTTCACGAGTGCAACCCCTTTGTCAACCGAAAGCACTTGCTCTTTTTCTATGCAAGAGGCCAGAAAATACCAAGAGTATTGAGAAATAATTAACTTTTGCAGGTAGAAAATTTTCTATATAGTCTGTGTCCACTATCTCTAGTGGGAAGTGGTTACAAATTTTCTGTGATATGGTGATAGGAGTAGAAAAACACTTCAACCGCTCTCTAGTTATGTGAATGTCCTTTCAAAGAGTGGCATACCCACCAGTATAATAAAATATTTATGTGGCACAAATAAAATAGCAAGATTCCTACCAGTGTATGTAAATGTTTATTTGAAAATCAAAAGATGAGCTTAAGACATTCTAATTACCTTTTTTTTTTCTTTTTTCTGTAGACAGGCTACTTTAAAAATGTATCATGACTCTAGAGTCGTATGGTAGATAAAGATTAGTATTCATGAAACACTTCCCACGTCCACCATCTACGTGAGAAGACTAAATTTTCTATTATGCTGACTTAGGGATTGGCCATATGGCTTGCTTTGTCCAGTAGGAATGTTAGTACACATAACATGAGCAGAGGTTTGAAATATGTTTGCATAGTTGGGCTACAAATGAGGAAACATAGCCGGCTGGAAAATAGTGACTTATGTGATAGTGAAATACTCAGTAAAAATGTTGCCTAAAATAACCTGAAAACAGGAAATGTATCCAATAAATTGGTGAAATTGGATGATGAGATTTTGAAAGAAAATGTTGAAAGTGTGAAGTGTGAGCTGGTTCCTGCTAGTTGCATTTGTTACAGTGATGCAAAAAAATGGTGGGCTTAGAACAAAACTAGCTGGTTTACAAAATAACTTCGAAGGAAATTAAAAATAAATTTCAGAGTAAAGAGTTTTTCACTAAATCAAAAGTGAGCCATTTAAATGTAGCTTCAGGGAAAATATCAAACACAGCATGCAACCATTAAGAAATGGACTCCAGTTAACGACCGAAGAGTGTGGCTTTAATTCAATTTTGTCATTTGTTAACACATTTGAAAATATTTAGATAGTATCTAGTGGTATATAGTGTGCCTTTCTCCTAGACCTAAATGGCTCTAGGAAGATTAAGTATCTTGTTACATAGATACTTTTACTCAAATCACCTGAAATTAAATATATAGAGACTTCTGTCTCAAAAAGGATCACGAATGTGGCTTTTGCTGAAGGAATTAATCAGTCTTTAAAAAAGCTGTGTACCAGCAAAAACAGCAAACTATGCCTAAAATATTGAAATATTTGAGATGCAAAGATATAGCTGGTCCTCAATCTTGTAAAGGAAAAAAAAAAGCATTTTGGAAAATATCCTTGGCTACAGAGAAGGGCATAACGCTCAGATTCTAACTCTGCAGATATGGCCAAGGAGGGTATGGAAAAAGAAGTACATACTGAAAGTGGAGTCAAGAGCTGCCAGAAGTGATGGACCTGGGTGCCATTATGTGGGGAAAAAAGCTGGGGTAAGGCAAGACCTATCCTGGAGTAGTAGGACTTGACAACATCTTCCCCTGAGAATTTCAGAACTCATATAGTTCTCTGACTGCTACGTGCTTTCCACTTTTTATCTTCTTTTTAAAATCGAGGGTTAAAAGAAGGATTAACAAATACGGAGACCTGAACATAAACAAATGTACATGCCAAAATCTCTGGGATGCAGATGTGGCTGCAGAGGTTGGTGGTAAAAGTATACCCTTAAATATATTTAATAAAATCAAACAGAATGAAAATAAGTCATCTAAATATCCAGTGTACAAAGCTATTCTTAGAAGGAAAGGTTTATTTTAATTGACATCTCTGTGAAATCAATTAATGTTGTAGTTCCTCCTTTGTATTGTTATGCTAAATTTTGTTGTAGAATTAAAGCCATTCATTTATCAGTTTTCCTCTTGATCAACACTTGGGTTGCTTCTAATATTTAGCTACTGTCAATAAAGCTGCTATGAAAATTCAGGTACAATTCTTTTTGTGGAGATGTGTTTTCATTTCTCTTGTATAACTAGAAATGACATTATTGGGTCAAATATTAGGTGTAGTTTTAACTTTATAAGAAACTGTCAACTCTTTTGCCCAAAGTGCCATTTCTTATTCCAGCAGATATAAGTATTTGAAAGGAAAGATAAACCCATCACTTTCTTGGTTGGTTACCATGAAAATAATCAGAAAAGTATTTAAAACCAGCAATAGTTTACAGTTTTAAGTTTTACATCTTAAAAAGCAGCTTGTCTCTATACCAGCATTTATCAATTAATAAAATATACTGAAAGAAAGCATCCCATTTCCAAAATAATAAAAGGAAAACTTGTGCATAAAATATAATTAGAAAAATGTTAAATAAGGAATATACAAGTACCACATGAATGAAATCATAAAACATTAATGAACATAAAAGAAGATACAATTAATGGTAAAATAAGTTATAATTCTAGTTAGTGAAAAATCAGTTTTCCTCAGATTTATGAACATAATGAAATCACAAACAAAAGTGCAATAGATACACAAAAGAAATGACCAAACTCATGTTAAAATTTATATATTACAATTGGGTTGAATTTTATGTGTGTATATATGAAGGAACAGTGACGATTTTTTTAATTACAAATTATATATTTTACTTAAGAATATTTGAGTATATTTAACAGGTTGATGCAAAGAACCTACAAATTTGTAGAAATAATAGAATTATTAAAAAAATTGTACTGGCTGCCCATTTATGAGGAAATAATGTTAGAATTTACCTCAAACTCTCTAAATATGATTAACTCCATAGTGATTTCAGAGGAAGGGATTGAAAGAGAGATATATGATCTTAAATTTATAGTCATTATGGGTCCCCTCCTTTTACTCAATAATGGTGCATTAGAGTATAAGGAAAACAAATCATCTTGTCTAGTTTTTTTTTCATTTTTTATTTTATAAAATAATATTACCCTGAAGAGTTGGATTGGGAAAAATAGTTAGCCTAGAGGAGAATAAGGGATACTGATGAATCTTTGGAAAGATAAAAGGAACTGAGTCAGTAAGGCAACTTGGGGTTGCAGGTAAGATTTCATTTTGAAAAGTTTCTATATCAACAAGTAGGTAGGTAGGTATGCAGGTGCCTGATAAATAGATAGATAAATAGATTGGATTGATTGAACATTTCTGATGAATAAATATTTCAGATTTTCCAGTTGTAGAAACTCAGATCTAAAGCTAAAAATGGTTTCTTATAAACACCCAACTAGAAATTAGCAACATTAAAATGTGAACACATGACTCCCTTTTCTAAAGAAAGAAAGTTTTCCAAAATGCAATACTGAATGATCAGAGGCTATGGTTTACCTTGAACCACTCTCAGCTTCCTTCCATTTTCATTAGGATCAACACATACACTTGTGTATCAACACATACACTTGTGTATGACTTATTATATGAATATAAACATCTGTCATCTTCGTGCAAAACTACTTGATATGTAATTATATATTATAATATACTTTATACATTATATATTGTTTACATATTTATAAATATAATATGCATTGTTTTATATAATAATGTAAATACTACTACAAGACAATGAAATATTCATAATATTTCCTCCAAGCCAAGCCCATGTCTTTTAACTTTTTCCTGTGCTATTTTGGGCTAGGAATGCTATCTTGGATATAAGTAAAACCATGGTTGCTATAAAACAGTGTTGCAATAGTATGACTAGATATTAGAACACATGGATGTTTCTAAGCCAATTGGTATATCATCTGTGAAAGAGAACCATAAAGAATTAATGAAATTATATCCTTATATGTATGGAAATGTGAAAATCCATGAAATATGATTCAATATCCATAAACCTTTGGTAAGAAATTTAACATAAGCCCAAAATTAATCCATTTGAAATTATTACAAATACGATGCCAGCACTACTCCTGTGGTAATAATAACAAATCTATCAGCCCACAATGATAAACTTGTGTGATCATTAAGTAGCTTTACATAATTATAGTAGTTTCAAATGAATTCCATATTTTATGAAACACAGTTTTACCCACTTGCATTGTCATGAGAAAAGGGCAGATCTCTTTAAAGAACACCAGCCACAAATACAGTCACTATGAGCGTGTACTCTAATTGCCTTAGAGTCCTATAATGTACATGAGGTACTTAAGTTTGCCAGCCAAGAATCAGGGATTGAATCATGGCTTGAAAACTTATTAGCAGCATGCCTTTGGACAAGTCACTTTTTCCCTGAATGTATTTTCTCCCTTGTAAAGGTGTGATAATCAAATGAGAAACTACACAAACATACTGTGTAGATAAAAAAAGAATTCAGATTGTGGTGGTTGTGTTGTTACAACTAGGGGCAATTAGAATATATACAGGACTGATTTTCTTAAAGCTTTATCATAATTTCCTCAAAATTTTTATACTTAATAATGTGATTATTACTAATACTTTATGAAATTTATGCCTTGGTACAAAGAATAAAATGTGACTGGCTCATAGGTGTAATGATTTCTATGAACTTGTTAAATTACATGAACTTTATTTCTTTTTAAATAAAGAACACTTTACTGATGTAAGTTTGACATATAAAAATCTGTACATATTACTGTACACGACTTGATGAGTTTGGAGATAAGTATACACCCAGAAAAGCATCACTGCCATCTATGCCATAAACATATCCATCACCAGAATATTCTTAACGGCACCTCATTCGTTTGCTATTGATCCCTAACCCAGAAAATAATTCTTGAAGAAACAAGAGGATTCCACTTGGACTTAGAGAAAGAGTGTAATAGTACTGGAGTGACCATCTTGGCCTAACTGCTATACCTAGAGAGTTCCTCAACTTTCTCATCTTAAAATGTGGATTCTGAGTAGAAAGACTATCCAAGACTGTTTCACATTCCAAAAGATGGTGGTGGGGAGAGGGTGAAGAGCAAAGCAATACAGAATGGCAG
Organism: Catagonus wagneri; assembly: GCA_004024745.2. Classification (NCBI taxonomy): domain Eukaryota; kingdom Metazoa; phylum Chordata; class Mammalia; order Artiodactyla; family Tayassuidae; genus Catagonus; species Catagonus wagneri. Next base: position 25,032,951 of record PVHT021183518.1, on the reverse strand, counting down.
GAATTCTACATGTGTATAAGAAGCACTCTGTAAAATTACTTGGGAATTTTGACTGACTATAAAGAAGGTTTACCTAGGATTTTTCAACCTCGTGCATATCAGCATCACTTGGAAAGCTTTTAATATATATATATATATAAATTGCTGGACACCACCACTCAGAATTTCTGATATATTTTCTGTCTTTTTGCCTCATTGGATGGTGAACTCACTAAAGACATTGTATCCCCATCACTAAGACTAATTTAGGCTCAGCAAGGTTATAAGAATAAGTAAATGGATTCCACATTTTGTGTGGAGACAGCATGTAAAATATGTGGGGATAAAATGTATACATACGTAAAACGAATTTCTAGCACCTGTTGACTTCAAGGGTGACAAAGAGTGGACTAAGGGAGAGATGGGATAGACTATTGCCTTAACCTAAAATTGGAAGAATTTAGGTCTCTAAGCTGTGAACTCAAGAAAATTATAAATTTGATGTTAAAGCATTCAAATACAATGCAAATAGTATGAGGAGTTGGGGCTAGAAAGGAGAAAAAGTTAAGGGATGCTCTTCAGTGTCCTTTTATGCACATTTTCCTATTTGTTCAATTTTTCATTTTTTAAAAAATTGACTATGTAATTTTTTTCTGTAAAATGTTGCAAAGAAATATAGCACATGAATTAAATTTGTAAAAGAACAATGCTGAAGAAAGTCTTAGGTCTCCTTAACCCTGCACATCTGAGGAGCCAGCCAAGCTTCCAAGACAGTTTTATGAAATAAACATAGGGCTCTACAAACTGCAGGATGAAGCAATCCGATTTAGGTGACAGAGCATGCTCATGGAAGAAACTGCTTATCATCCATGTGGCTGTCAGTCACAAGCCAGAAGGAAGCAGCTGTGACTGTGAACATGAGAGGTACTTAAATTTTGCCATGGAAGAATTTAATTACCAGAATCTGGAGACACTGACTCTCTAGAGCTAGACATCATCTCTTGTTTTCATCACTGAATAGTCACATACCTATATGTTATCTCATATACAGTACACATAGTGCATATGAAAACCTGGAGCTTATTTCAACAAACAGTATTGCTCCTTAGTGCTTTTTTTTTTACATAGTGAAGACAAAAGTGACTTTTGTGTAGCATATGCCTGCTTCATTGTAAGACAACAAGTAATATAGGATAGCAGTACACAATTTTCTCTAGCTGCTAAAGAGAGACAAATTAAAAGGTACATTCAGCTCTGGTGAACCAGAGTTAAGTCACCAAGCACATGTTGTTATTCTCAAGCGGATATAAAGGATTTCGCAAAATACAATTCATACTAAAAGCTAATGCAAAATCAAGTATTTCCAATAACACTTCTATAAGCTAGGGATGAACTAAGTTTCACAGAGGTCTATTAAACTTAAGGCATAAGAAGTACTATGAACGGCTGCTATAGCAGCTTAACAACACCCTCAGAAATAAGCTCCTTCTTTCTTTTTCAGAATGGTTAGTAATGGCTGCTTCACTTCCGTGCATTTACAGCCCCTTACAGACAGAGAGAAGGAAAGGGGAGAGAAGGTGGCACTCTCTAACCAACTTTTAAGTTTCATTGTGTCTCAGGACAATTCACTGGCTTAAAGGATGATGGAAAATTTGTATTTTAGTTTTAGAATGCCTGAAATTTAGAGGGGGTTTAGAAATGGAATTTAGATCATCCAGTTTAGTTTACTACTTGGTGCTAATATAAATTCCTAAATATTTGGGTTAGAGTGGTCTAATGGAAAAATTATTTTAAAGCTCTTATGCTATATCCTAAGGTATTCCTGTATGATCTAAGTATCTAAAATGTTTCGACTCTATTACTTTTTATTATCTTACCAAAAGATGTTAATGGGACATTTTCACATGACTATGTCATAATGGTCATATACCTCCCCCAATTTCAGAGGTTAAATGGTCAAACTGATGCACATTTGTATATCTTTTAACACTGGCCACTTCTGTATCATTAGTTGATAACATTCTCCAGTACAAAACCATCATTTTTAAAATAACATTTTATGAACACAAAAATATTTTTTGCCATTTTAGCATTTTTGAACAGGATGGAAAAGCACAAAAAATTGCTATAATCCCAGGGTTCATATTTAGGATATTACATTCCAATGCAATAATTCAATGAATATTCAATCATGTGAAAAGTAATAATTTTATAAGATTTATGTATTGGATTCAATGGAAAATCAAATAAATATTTCTAGCCTGTACTCTTGGATATTGATTTTACAAGCATATTAAATCAAAATTTACTTGAATATATGTAGGATTGCAGAAAATTAATTGAACACAGTTTGCATTCATGTGATTTCTTAGAATAATTAACTATAGAAAAGTATGCATTAAAATGTTAACACATGTATGTACATCTATACATGTAATGGAATTGCTGAAGTAGCAAAGATGAGGGGGCAATAGAAAAAGTATTTGAAGAAAGAATGATCACAATTTTTGAATTTGAAAATATCAATCAAGTCTGACTGTTCTATTGTGTCATTTAGGATCTCTGTTGACTTACTGATTTTCTGTCTAGAGGACCTTTCATTGATGTGAGTGGAGTGTTAAAATCTCCTATTATTATTTTACTCCCATCAATTTCTACTTTTATGTCTGTTAGTAATGGCTGCTTCACTTCCATGCATTTATAGCCCCTTCTAGACAGAAAGAAGGAAGGGAGAGAAGAAATGGCATTGGCTAACCAGCATTTTGAGTTTCATTGTGTCTCAAGGCAACTCTCAAGGAATATGAAAAAATTGTATTTTAGCTTTAGAATGACTGAAATCTAGAAGGGATTTAGAAATGAAATTTAGATCATCCAAAAAAGAGAATATACATTCTTTTCAAGTGCACATGGAACATTCTCAAGGATTTACCACATACTGGGGCACAAAACCTAACCTCAATAAATTTAAGAGTATAGGAATTATTTCAAGCATCTTCTTTAACCACAATGGCATGAAAACAGAAATCAACCACAGGAAAAGAAATGAAAAAAAAAAAAGACTAAATTGAGACTAAACAACATGCTACTAAAAAACAAATGGGTCAATGAGGAAATCAAAAATTAAATTAAAAAAATACCTTGAGACAAATGATAATGAAAACACAACCATTCAAAATCTATGGGATGCTGTGAAACAGTTCTTAGAGGGAAGTTCATAGTGACAGAGGCCTTCCTCAAAAAAGAAGAAAAATCTCAAATCAACAACTTAAACTACCACTTAAAAGAATTAGAAAAAGAACAAAAAACCGAAAGTTATCAGAATTAAGGAAAGCATAAAGATTAGAGAGGAAATCAATAAAATAGAGATTCAAAAAACAAAAGAAAAAAATCAATAAAACCAAGAACTGGTTCTTTGAAAGGGTAAACAAAACTGACACACCTCTGGCCAGACTTACCAAGAAGAGGGAAAGAACTCAAACAAAATAAGAAATGAAAAAGAAAAAACCTCAGAGGATACTGTTGCTATACAAAAAAAAAAAATCATAAAATAATACTAAGAGAAATTTTATGCCCACAAATTTGACAACCTAAAAGAAACGGACCAAAACCGAATCAAGAAATGGATGATGTGAACAGATCAGTCACTAGAAATGAAATTGCATATGTAATAAAAACACTCCCTACAAACAGAAATCCAGAACCAGGTAGCTTACAGGTGAATTCTACCAAACATACAAAGAAGAACTTATATACCCATCCGTAAGTTTTTCCAAAAGATTGAGGAAAAATGAATAATCCCAAAGACATTCTGTGAAGGAACCATCACCCTAATACCAAAATCAAAGATACTACCAAAAAAAGAAAATTATAGGCCAATATTTTGATGAATGTACAGAAAATTCTCAACAAAATTTTAGCCAACTGAACCCAGCAACATATCGAAAAGATCATACACCACAACCAAGCAGGATCCATCCCAAGTTTATAAGCATGGTTTAACATATGCAAATATATCAACATCGTATACCACATTAACAAAAGAAAAGTAAAAAACCACATGATACTCTCAACAGATGCAGAAAAAGTATTTGACAAAAATCCAATATCCATTCACGATAAAAACAGATTTAGTGCAATCACTATCAAATTATCCATGACATTTTCCACAGAATTAGAACAATCAATCCAAAAATTTATATGGAGCCCTGAAAGCCTCAGAATTTGCAGAGTTAAAACTGTCACTCTATGCAGATGACACGATACTTTATATAGAAAACTCCAAGGACTCAATCCCCAAATTACTTGAATTCATAGACAAATTCAGCAAGGTAGCAGGATATAAGGTTAATCTTCAGAAATCAATAGCATTTCTGTATACTAACAATGAAATATTAGAAAAAGAATACCAAAATACTTTACCTTTTAAAATAGCACCCCACAAAATCAAATACCTGGAAATAAACCTGACCAAGGAGGTGAAAGATTTATATGCAGAGAACTATAAAACATTAATCAAGGAGATCAAAGAAGATACAAACAAATGGAAAGATATCCCATGCTCATGGGTAGGAAAAATAAATATTGTAAAAATGGCTATACTTACCCAAAGCAATCTACAAATTCAATGCAATCCCTATCAAATTACCAAAGACATTCTTCACAGAATTAGAACAAACAATCCAAAAATTTATATGGAACCACAAAAAAAACCCAGAATCGCCAAAGCAATTCTAAAGAACAAAAACCAAGCAGGAGGCAAAACTCTCCCAGACTTTAGGCAATATCACAGGGCCACAGTAATCAAGACAGTGTGGTACTGGTACCAAAACAAACATACGGACCAATGGAACAGAATAGAGAACCCAGAAATAAACCCAGATACCTATGGTCAATTGATTTTTGACAAAGGAGGAAAGAACATACAATGGGAAAAAGACAGTCTTTCAGTAAGCATTGCTGGGGAACTTGGACAGCTGCATGCAAATCAATGAAACTAGAACACATTCTCACACCATGCACAAAAATAAACTCAAAATGGCTTAAAGACTTAAATATAAGACAAGACACCATTAAACTCCTGGAAGAAAACATTGGTAAAACATTCTATGACATCAACCTTACAAATGTTTTTTCAGGTCAGTCTCCCAAAGCAAGAGAAATAAAGGCAAAGACAAACCAACGGGACATAATCAAGCTGACAAGCTTTTGTACAGCAAAGGAAACCAAAAAGAAAACAAAAAGACAACTTACGGAATGGGAGAAAATAGTGTCAAATGATGCAACTGACAAGGGCTTAATCTCAAAAATATGTAAACAACTTATGCAGCTCAACAGCAAAAAACCAACAACCCCATTGAAAAATGGGCAAAAGACCTACACAGACAGTTCTCCAAAGAAGAGATGCAGATGGCCAACAAGCACATGGAAAAATGTTCAACATCACTTATGATTAGAGAAATGCAAATCAAAACTACTACGAGATACCACCTCCCACCAGTCAGAATGGCCATCATTAACAAGTCCACAAACAACAGTTGCTGGAGGGGGTGTGGAGAAAAGGGAACCCTCGTGCACTGTTGGTGGGAATGTAAGTTGATACAACCACTATGGAAAATAGTATGGAGGTACCTTAGAAAACTATACATAGAACTACCACATGACACAGCAATCCCACTCTTTTTTTTTTTTTTTTTTTTTTTGCCTTTTGTCATTTTATGGCCGCGGGTTTATGGCCGCACCCGCGGCATGTGGAGGTTCCCAGGCTAGGGGTCTAATCGGAGCTGTGGCCACTGGCCTGCGCCGCAGCCACAGCAACGCAGGATCCGAGCCGCGTCTGCAACCTACACCACAGCTCACGGCAACGCCGGATCG
>PVHT021183518.1:25001822-25027001 GCA_004024745.2 Catagonus wagneri | reverse complement strand
AGCAATCCCACTCTTGGACATATATCTGGACAAAACTTTCCTTGAAAAAAACATCTGCACACGCATGTTCATTGCAGCACTATTCACAATAACCAAGACATGGAAAAACCCAAATGTCCATCGATAGATGATTGGATTAGGAAGATGTGGTATATATACACAATGGAATACTACTCAGCCATAAAAAAAGAATAAAATAAGGTCATTTACAGCAACATGGATGGAATTAGAGACCCTCATACTGAGTGAAGTAAGTCAGAAGGGGAAAGACAGACACCATATGATATCACTAACGCCTGGAATCTAATATACTGCACAAATGAACCTTCATGCAGAAAAGAAAATCATGAACTTGGAGAACAGATTTGTGGTTGCCAAAAAGGTGGGGGAGGGAGTGGGATGGTAGGGGGGTCTGGGGTAAATAGTTGTAGACTGTTGCCTTTGGGATGGAAAAGCAAGGAGATCCTACTGTAAAGCACTGGGAACTATGTCTAACCACTTGTGATGAATCCATATATGTATGTGTAACTCTGTCACCATGCTGTGCAGCTGGGTATAATGGAAAAAAAAAACAAATAAAATTAAAAAAATTAATAAATTAAAAAAAATGAATTTCCAAAGCAATCCTGAGGGGTGGAGGGGGATGCAAGCAGGAGGCATAATTCTCCCAGACTTCAGACAATATTACAAAGCTACAGTAATCAAGACAGTGTGGTACTGGTACAAAAACAGACATTCAGACCAATGGAATAGAATAGAGAATCCAGAAATAAACACAGATACCTACAGTTAATCTTCAGCAAAGGAGGCAAGAATATAAAATGGGAAAAAGTCTCTTCAGCAATTAGTGCTGGAAACTAAAGCACACGCTCACACTATGCACAAAAATCAACTCAAAATGGTTTAAAGGAGTTCCCGTCGTGGCTCAGTGGTTAACGAATCCAACTAAGAACCATGAGGTTGCGGGTTCGATCCCTGGCCTTGCTCAGTGGGTTAAGGATCCGGCGTTGCCGTGAGCTGTGGTGAAGGTTGCAGACGCGGCTCGGATCCCGCGTTGCTGTGGCTGTGGCGAAGGCTGGCAGCTACAGCTCCTGTTAGACCCCTAGCCTGGGAACCTCCATATGCCGGGGGTGTGGCTCTACATAAAGGCAAAAAGACAAAAACAACAACAACAACAACAAAAAAAAAACCAAAATGGTTTAAAGACAAACATAAGACAGAACACAATAAAAATCCCAGAAGAGAACATAGTCAAAACATTGTCTACATCAACCATACAAATCTCTTCTTAGATTAGACTCCCAAGGCAATAGAAATGAAAACAAAAATAAAGTAAATAAACCAATAGGACCTAATCACACTTACGATTTTGTACAGCAAAGGAAACTGTAAAAAAAAATAAAGAAAAAAAGAAACCTATGAAATGGGAGAAAACAGTTTCAAACGATGCATGTGACAGGTGCTTACTCTCCAAAATGTACAAACTTATACAACTCAACAGCAAAAAAGCAAACAACCCAATTGAAAAATGAGCAGAAGACCTAAATAGACATTTCCCTAAAGAATGCATACAGATGGCTAACAGACACATGAAAAAATGCTCAATATCACTAATTATTAGAGAAATGCAAATCAAAAACACAATTTGGTGTCACCTCACACTGGTCAGAATGGCTCTTATTAATAAGTCTATAAATAACAAATGCTAGAGATGGTATGGAGAAAAGGGAACCCTCCTATATTGTTGGTAGGTATGTAAATTGTTACAACCACTACGAAAAACAGCATAGAGGTTCCACAAAACTAAATATAGTACTACTATATGATCCAGTAATCCCATTCTTGGGCATATACCTGGACAAAATTTTCATCAAAAAGATACATGCACCCCTATGTTCATTGCAGCACTATTCACAGTAGCCAAAACATGGAAACAGCCGAAATACTCATTGACAGATAAATGGATTAAGAATATGTGGTACATATACACAATGGAATATTCCTCAGCCATAAAAAATAAAGAATGAAATAATGCCACTTGCAACAATATGGATGGAACTAGAGATTTTTATACTAAGTGAAGTCAGAAAGAGAAAGACAAATACCATACAATATCACTTATATGTGGAATCTAAAATATGACACAAATGAACCTATCTACAGAACAGAAACAAACTTATGGACTTAGAGAACAGACTAGTTTTCAAGGGGCAGGGGAAGTGAGTGGGATGGACCTGGAGTTTGGGGTTAGTAGGTGCAAACTATTGCATTTGGAGTGGATAAGAAATGAGGTCCTGCTGTATAGCACAGGGAACTATATCCAATCACATGTGTTGGAGCATGATGGAAGATATGAGAAAAAGAATACATATATATGTATATGTATATATACACACACACACAGATATATATATATATATATATATATATATATAGCTGGATCACTTTTCTGTACAGAAGAAATTGACAGAACATTGTAAATTGAGTATAACATTTTTCAAAAACAATTTTTCAGTTTGATGAGTAGAAATCCATAGGTCCAAGAACTCAAGCATTGAGACAAGAAATATGAAGAGGACTATTGCAAGGGATAACATAATAAAATTGTTTAAGACCTATGGTGAAAGAGAAAATCCTTAAAACCATCCAAAAATGCTATGTAATATAAAAAGAACAGATGTAAGCAAAACTTCAGATTTCTCATGGAAAAAACTGAAGTGAGACTGCAATAACCACAATTCATGGCACAGCTAAATAAAAGACTAGTAATCAGCAATAAAAGGAATTAACTATTAATACACACATAAAATGGATGAATCTCAAAATAATTATGTGAAGCCAGACAAAATCCACTGTATGTTTTCATTTTTATCAAATTATAGATTAGGTCAATTAATTATTAGTAAGAGCAGATCAGTGGTTGTCTGATGGAGAAGGCACAGAAACTAAAGAGGCTAAGGAAATTTGCAGTGTAATGGACAAAGTAATTTTCTTGATTTTGATGATGGTTTCATGAATATATATGTTAACCATACCAAATTTTACATTTTATATATGTTCAATATACATGTCAACTATACCTCCATAAAGCACTTTAATAAAAATAAAAAGCCTACAAAGCAGTAAAAAAAATCTCTAATTTTATACATCCTCTTTTTCCATTGAATTTAGTATATTTTGAATATGTGCAGGAAAATATAAAACTTTTATGTTAATTAGTTTTCCATTCACTGCTAAACGTGATGGGCTATAAAGATTCCAGTATTTTTTTTCCTGTGGCAAATTCTTGCCAATTTAAATGTGAAGCTATCAAAATTAAAGGGAACCTTTACTTTGCCCATTTCTAAACACTTTGAGTAACTGTGGAGGTTTAACTTAAGGAAATGTTTTGAATTGAAAACTTAGACTTCCCATCAAAGGCTTGTCATGAAAAATCCTGCAAATTTTCTTATCACCTGGAAAATTTAAGAAAACTAAGACAATCATTATTGGAGTTCCCACTATGTGCAGTAGGTTAAGAATTCAACTGCAGGGGCTTGGGTTGCTGCAGAGCGGTGGGTTTGATTCACAACCCAGCACAATGGGTTAAAGGATCCCACATTGCTGCATCTGTGGTTTAGGTCACAGCTGTGGCTCAGATTCAGTCCCTGGCCTGGGAACTTCCATTTGCCTTGGGTGTGGCCATAAAAAAATAAAAGAGACAGTCTTTATTATGGAACATTGGTGAGGCTAGATACTGTCAAAATTGTTAAGCTTGGGGTAGAATCCTGGCTTGGAGTAGAAGAAAGCTGAAGCAACATCATCTCAAACAGTATCATCTATCTGCTCTGGATTCACTCATTGGTGAGGTTTCTTTTATCACATTTATCTGCAGCCTGAAATAGGATGAAATTTCTTTTAGGGAAACTGCTTTTTGGATTTTCACCTACCTCAAGCAAACTGACACTATTGAAGTTATCCGATTTCATAAACCCCTTCATATATTTCAAAGAATATACCATACATAAGTGTCAAGAAATAAAAACCCCATCACTCTTGCTCTGTGGAGCATCGGTTATGTTTGCTAATATATGTTATTTTTCAGCTTTGGTCATTAACAACGTCCGTAAGTCATTGTTTCTACATTGGCCTGTGTTGTTGTTAAATACCATTAGGCTGAAATTCAGCAAGTGTTACTGTTTCTTAGGTTTTACTGTCAAGTAAAACAGCAGGTAAGGGTTATCTGGGGATTAAGAAAGAAACTGAGGAATGTCTCTGCTGCGAGGCTGATTACATGTCTCCATTTATTCTTGGAGAGGTGCCTAAAGGTTGATGATCAAGGCAGACTGTACAGAATACGGAAGTCATGTGATTAGGAGAGTGCATAATTGTGGCACATTCCTTAGAGCAAGGCTAGCAATACTCAAATCCCCCCTCCCTATATTGTCATATATGTAGATTGTTGCATCATGAACATGAATTACTACATTCAGTTTCTTAATGCATCACTTCTCGCTCATTTCGACATACTCCGACTTGATTTTTATCGATATGAAGCAATAATAGCAATTTTCCCAAATTCTAAGAGTAGAAATTTCTTGAAGGCTTAGTGACTCTGTACTATATGGTGCATCTATCCGGTCTCATTGCTACTGTGAATACTATATCTTTATTAACAATAATATTCACATATTACTCACCTTCCTTATTTAGCTATTAAACTGAGAGTAGTATTTATAAAAACCTGTGCCCCTCCACCCATGGATGTAATATTGGCATGTATTAAGCAGCTTGAATGATAAGAGGAATCCAGGGGCTTCTAATGAGCCTTTTCCACCAACCTAGCACATTTCTTCATGCTAAGTGAATGACCTAGCACCACCCACTCCAAATTTCCTATTATTTTATACCAAACAAATTATTTTGCCTGCTATGCATTTAGCTTCTCACATCCAAAAAGCACCAGAGCATCTATCTCCAACCACAGCCTACTTTGCTAACATCTTGGTAAAGGTTCTCCTTGCTTGAATGGAAGTGTCAACACTATCCCTACAGTATTTTAGGTGGAGAGGTTGTGAAGGTGAACCTTACGGTTTCATGTTTGTACTTCCAGACTTGGTGCGGAAATTCTGGATTATGACATTAGTAAAATACTTTCTGCTAGTTTTGACCAGCCATAAAGCAGCTTTTAGGTGTCAACCTAAGCATATAGTACCTTGAGTTTATGGATATATCTTTTATGTTAAGTCAAAGACCCAAACTTTGGCATCATTTTATGAAAATTGAAACAGTGAGTTATAACCAAGGGATCTACCCTCCTGTAGCAATTATTAATTATTTATAACATTACATAATCCCTTCTAAGATAAATATGTTCAGAGCCAGAACAGGATAGCAGTCTGTAGTAGGCTAACCACCTTGATGTGTTTCTTAAATAGTGTTTAGATGAAGACATTGTGTACTGGTGAAACATATTAATCTAGCAATAAAATTTTGAGAGTGTTCTCTATTAAAATTAGAGTGAATCAAACTGGGCATGGAATAATAAGCAAAATAAAGTTCTCATATATGAGTACCTTGGGAAAGAGTACTTGCCAGGGAAGCAGCAAAATAACAGATTTTATACTCAGGGTTCATTTAAATATAAACTGGAATTGAAGGATACAAGTAATGCCAGTCTATATTAAGTACAGGAGCCTAAGTTCTTCTAGAGTTTTAGATGGCTGTCTACTTACTAGATGTTTCTCATTAGCCTTTAAATATGTGCACATTGTTCCTTTTAAAAAGAAAAGCAGGAAAAACATGACAGAGGAGGAAGAGGTGAAGAGCAGGAGAACTAAAAAGAAAAGGAAAATAGCAAGGAAAAGTAAAATCAACAAAACAAAAGCCCCTGCACCTCTATGTAGATAGTGTTTAATATCTTTCTGTCTGTGGCGTAAACTTTTATTTGTTTGCAATTATCTGTGTACCATGACTCCCTTAGTAGTATAACCCCTGATTTATAGCCGGGCACACAGGCTACCTGGAATGAAGAGTACATTTTACAATCTCTCTTGGCACTAGGCTTCGCTATATTCTACACGCTGAACGATAAAATACAGATAAAATGATCTGAAAGCATCCAGAAATTGTCACTGCCATCCTTGTCATCCTTTCTCCTAAGGGCTGGACTGCAGTCATTACGGCGTGAAACTCAGCAGACTTCTTAAATATAACAAGGAGATTAAGGATGGGGAAGCAACAAGATTGACAGAGGTTGGGTCCTGATAGTCACGAAGCCACTTTAAACTTACACAATGTTATATATCAACTACATCTCAATAAAATTGAAAAAATATAATAGCTATATTGCTATAAGGATGAGATACTATTTAAAAGGCTTAGCAAAAATCCTGTCTTGTTTTACAAATGCTTGTTATTAAAAGTGTGTTTAGGAGTTCCCACGTTGGTATAGCAGGCAAAGGATCTGAGGTTGTGTCTGCAGAGGGATGGGTTCAATCCCTGGCCTGGTGCAGCGGGTTAAGTGTCTGGTATTTATTTCTAAAGCTGTGGCATAGGTTGCAGCTGTGGCTTGGATTCAGTCCCTGACCTTAGAACTTCCATATGCCTCAGGTGCAGCCAAAAGAAAAAAAGTGTGTTTAATAAATGGTAGCTATGATGATGATGATGCTATCCTTATCAGCCAGGAATTGTGCAAGGCAGTAAGTATACAATAAGACAACCCCTGCCCTCAGTGAGCTTACAGTAGAGGGAAGGACAACCTATTAAAATGCATAAAACTGTGAAACATAGGCAGATTTAATAACTTTTTATTTTATATTGTACTATATATTTTTTCCTGGGTTTCTTAAAATCACTATAAAAATTCATTGAACTTTCACTTTTTAGACATATCTCCAATAATAAAAATGAGTAATAGAGGTAAAACTACAAAACATCCACAAACCATCTGCTTGCAATTAATCCAGTGTACTTGCCTACAGTAGAACAAAGATAATTTCAAAACATTCTATCACTTCCTTGAACCAAAGAATTGAAGAAATAAAACCCTTTTATACCATTTCAGCACATAGCTTCTTTAAAAGTACAGCATTTTCACTTAACGGAATATAATATCAATTGTGATATGTACATATGATATATAGTATATATGTGTGTTTATTTGCATAGATAAAAATTAATGGTAAATATGAAGCCCTTTTTTTTTTTTCCACTCTGTAGGGTCACAGCCAAGCATATGAAAGTTCCCAGGCCAGGGAACGAATCAGAGCTACAGCTGCTGGCCTATGCCACAGCAAAGCAGGATCTGAGCCATGTCTGGCAACCTACACGACAGCTCGTGGCAACGCCAGATCCTTAACTCACTGAGCAAGGTCAGGGATCGAACCTGCACCCTCATGGACCCTAGCTGGGTTCGTTAACCACCGATCCATGAAAGGAACACCCTGAAGCCTTTTTTTAATATATACTTATATATGTTTATATCATTATATATCTTAAAATATAAAATATATGTATATAAAATACATTTATAAAAGTACATAAAGTATAAATATATAAGCTTTTACTTATATTAAAATTTCATTTCTATAAAATATTAAATTTATGTAAATATAAAATTTATAGATAAACAATATTACGTTTATATACAAATAATATATATGAATAATAATATATTTATAAAATATATTGAGTGTGTTTAAGTAGATATAAAGGAAATTTAGAAATAAATGTAAGATTACTCAGAAAATAAAGTGCAAATAATTATATTTGTAAAATAAAATTCAAATAGCACTATTCACAATTTTATTTTATGGTGAAAATTTAATTAACTTGATGCATCCATATTTTGAATATTTTTATTTACCAATGTGAGACTTTTCAAAGAATAATAAACAACTCTAAATTTCTAAAAAGAGAAAGCAACAATTTGGGTTTTTGTCTTGGATTCTATTTTCAATGATGTACCTGTTTCAGATAATGATACCAGACAATTAACATTTTTAAAACGGGAACTAAACTAATTTTAGCAATGGAATCTAATTAGCTCATAAAACAAGTACATATTTCCTCATATGTCCTATGTGAAAATGGCCCTCATCTTTTTCTTTTAATCAATATATTGCATGATTTTTTTTCAGCCAAGATAATGTATAGCATGAGAACAGTTACTTAATCTGGATAAAATGTACAAAATAGAAAAAGTCTGAACTTTTATTTGCTCAGATTTTCTTCCTTTTCATGTGACCCCTGACAATAAAGCATGGAGAGAAATCTGTGTGAGTGTGGTGGGACAGAGGTGCTATTTCAAAGACATGGTCTCTTCTCCTGCATGTTATGGATGCATAAGTCATGTGGACCTACTTCAGTCATCTGGAAGCCTAGGGAAGAACCAGCCCAGGGATGGGAAAAACACAAGAGAAAAAAAGAACCTGAGAGTATAATGACATTGTTGAGCCATTGAGACATCAAAATCTGGAAGCACTGTATGTTTAGACTTGCTATTTAACAAGAAATTAATTTTCTATAGTTTAAGTCAATTTGAATTTCCTGTTACTCCAAACCAAAAGTCTCCTGATTAATATAGTCTCTTTCTGAACAATTGGAAAACCAGTACATGTAGACCAACTGTAGAATGGATAAACGGATAGTGGCACATCCATGCAATAGAATACTTCTCAGTGATAAAAAGAAAAGAACAGAAAACGTGCAACAAACTGGTTGAATATCAAAAACATTATGCTAAATGAAAGAAGTGAAACTAAAAAAAAGTCAGTTACTATAAAACCTCATTTATATGACATTTTTGAAAAGTCAAAATCAGATCAGTGATTACAAGGGGAGGGGTGGTGAGAAAGGTTTGGCTACACAAGATTAGAGGGGACTTTGGGGGATTGATAGAAATGTTCTTTATCTTGATCGTAATGATGATTACATGCATCATACATAAATCACATAAGAATGATGAATTTTACTGTATGCAAATTATACCTCAGTGAATAAAAAATCTATTTGTTAAATAAATGAATAAAAATATTCCCCAAAAAAGGATTGAAGTCATCATGCTACAATGTATCTTCAATTTACAGAAGTGGTAAAGTATTTTGAAAGTAATATTTGCTAATATTTAAGTTCTAATACTAAAGAGTGATAAGCTTTTATTTTTATATTTTAAAATTTTTATTAAAGTATAATTGATTTACAATGTGTATCAATTTCTGCCGTACAGAAAAGTGACCCAGTCATATCATATATATATATATACACACATACACACACACACACACACACATTCTTTTTCTCATTCTATCTTCCATCATGTTCTATCACAAGAGATTGGATATAGTTCTTGTGCTATAGAGTAGTACCTCATTGCTTATCCATTCTAACTTTATTAACAGGTCTCATCTACTCCACCCAGTCCATCCCATATCTGAGGAGCTTTTTAAATAAATTAGAATCAATTGAATATAATCGCTAGAGTAATATGACTCTTCCTCATTTGCAGCCTTCTTCCAACCAAATTTCCTCCATAAGTAGTTTAGTGTCTCTATTGCAGTGTAGGAAAACCATGTTTTCCGTTTTCTTAACTGAGAGAGAAAAAAATGGTCATCCAATTTCCACTTTAATGCTTTTGAAAAGTGGCTCTACTGACTTTTAAAAAGATGAAAGGCTACCCAAGTAAGAAGTAGAAAGAGTCAAGACCCTTAAGTACTAAAAGTAAGTAAGGATTCAGGGTTTTCATTAGAAGTAATCTTCCAGCGTTTGCTGGTCATTAATTATGAACAATTTTGGCATAAGTCTTTGCTAATGTAACACTGAAGCAGCTCATTCTACTAATGGCTAGCTCTAATTCATGGATAGGTCTTTCTTATAATAAGCAGAACTCTGGCTTTCCTTAACTTATCAACATTTGTCTTCTGAATGAGGCCTTTTCTTTTACCACATTAGGGTCTTTTAAATAATTTAAAAACGGGGCTATTTCTCCATTCCTGGTTTCCTTCCTAGGGTCTGAGTGCTGCAAGGATGGAGAAAAAGAAGCATTTCTTCACCCTTAAATTCACATAAGAATAATTTTATTTCTTTTTTCTCAGCAGTGATGAATTTGAGAAACACAGTTTCAGGTTCTCTATTAACATCCCCCACCCACGCCCTTTTTTCTCTTCCACCTAGAGAAAGTGATTCATACAAAGGCCTAATATCCATTACTGCTTTTTTTTTTGTTTTTGTTTTTTTTAGGGCCGCACCTATGGCATAGGGAAGTTCCCAGGCTAGGGGTTGAATCAGAGCTATAGCCTCCAGCCCACACCACAGTCACAGCAACACCAGATGTGATGATGTCTGTGACCTACGCCACAGATCATGGCACTGCTGGATCCCCAACCCACTGACTGAGAGCAGGGATTGAACCCAAATCCTTGTGGATACTGGTTGGGTTCATTACCACTGCGCCACCTCTCTAATGGTCAGAGTTAATACTCCAAGTTCACTGACCATGTGAGTCTGGGCCTCTCAGCAGTTTTCCTCTCAGATGACAAGAATGCCTAAAAATGGCAGATATTCTCCTCAATTCTATGTGGTAAGCTCACTATTAAAGACCTCCCCGGTCCTCCTAACTAAAGGAAAGAACAGTTGCTCAACTTCTTGGCCTGAAACTGGATGGGAAATGGAGTTCAACTCATAAAGAGTGTGGAAAGCCTCTCTTCACTGTTAGGTCCAAGTCACATTTTCACATTCAACGTGAACAGTAAACTCTGCGTTTTGGATAATAAAGCTGATACTGGATGTATTCCATCCTTTATTCAAATCCTTGAAATTCATCTCACTTGGCTCAGAACCGAGAGTGAGTGTGAGTATTATTCCCATCTGGCAACTCTCCGCTAGTTCTTTCAATATTCTTTCTTACATTTTCTTATCTTTATTCTCCACTATTAATGCTTATCCTTTAGTAAGTAGTCTCTAAGTTATGTAGGCAACCCTAACATCATGGCCTTAGGGCATCATGATATACCTGAAAAAAAATCCTTTTAATTGAATTCAGTTAGACCTTGGCTTAACATCCTGGCTCCATTGTTACCAAATATGAATGCTTGGGCAGATTATTTAATGGTGCTGAGTCTTAGGTTCCCCATCTTAAATGGAGAGCATATCAGCCTCACACAATTGTTGAGCCGTTGGAGATAATTAAAATAATGTTTGTAAATCATTTAGCACAGTGCCTGATACACACTAAGTCCATAGAGAATGAAGTTTTCCTCTTAGTGTTCTCACACAAAACTGAACCTACCTCAGTGTCATACCTACAACATACTGAAGAAACTTTTAAATTTAATTGTTTAGACATATTTTGAGGGAATTTTGTGGGAATGATTTATTTCCGCATTAATAAAAGACAGCATTTTATAAGGAATTTTTATGTCATCAAAACGTTTGTTCATTGTATAAAAATCAGACAAATTTATCCTCTTTTCTGAGCCCAACTTAATTGCTATCTTCTCAGTGAAAGTTTAGTTGATGCATTTGATGTAGACATCTCATATTACTGATTGCATTCTGTATTTTACTGCAATGTACTGATCTTTAATAACCCACACCACATTATAAACTCCTATGAAATTAGGCCTGGCACTGCAGTACTGATCTATACCAGTGTGCCAATCTAACATTAGTTTATTAGAGGTCAAAATACAGTGTGAATAAAGGGTTAACATTGGGACTAGGCTGAGGTGGTGCTGCTTGAAAAGTTTCCTAGGAAACAGCAGTTGAGACAAATGAAGTGAGTAATTTTTATGCCTCCGCTGTTGGATAGTCCTGAACTGGTTTGGGGGAGAGATAAGATTTGAGATTCAAGGTTTTGACTACAATCGCATATAAAACTGGCAGTAGAGGGGCTATGGCCTTCTGTGGGTCAAAGTGATCCTCACATTTTTGGTCCTCAACATGACAACCATACATGCCCCATATATGTAAGGAGGCAAAAGAAGCTGCATTTTGGGGCACATCCACGCCTCCTAATGAGATGAAGATATCCTACTTCCTATATTTCCTACTTTGTATCCTTCTAAAAAGCTAATTAACTATAGTATTAGATTACTGTATGATTACATATTATTGCCTTTATGTTTAAGTCTCATGAGTCTTAGTGCCAATCTGAAATCACAGCCATAGTTTTGCTGATATACGGAATCTGTTTTAACTTATCTGAATCATGCACAACCAACAGAGCCTTTACCAAATAATCTTGGTTCATAAAAATAACAAACATGGCATTTGTAATTATTGAAAGATCATGGAAAATAGGGGGGGTCAAAAAAGTTTAGGAAGTATTATAGTCATTGAGCTACAATCACTATGACTACTCTGGATGATGGAAGCACGAAACATGGGCAGAGACAGAGTCTGTGAAGTATTGCACTGAACTTGTGCATGTCCCTGAAATTTCACACAGTATTTTTAAAATAAATTTGCATATGCTTATTTCTGAGAATACACTCACATTTAAAGAGATCTTGAAAGATGATCCCATAAAAGGTTAAAAGCTATTACTTTACTTTAGGGAGGCTGAATACTCTTTGGAGAGGAATTCAGGCAATTTTTGAGGAAAATTACTTTTTTGATACCTCCGGGTTACTACTAAGCAAATTAGACGCTACCAAGTGGCCTTCATTAACTACAATTAAGGTTAATTTTTTTCCCTGAAATGTCTTCCTCATCCTTGAGGAATTTGTTCAAACACAGTTTAAGGACAAATGTTTCCGGGAGTCCAGTACAATTGTCAATATATTATACTGATTACATAATTGTATATTCAACTATATTACTGATATACTTATTATATTCTAATGAAGGCTATCAGAGCTCCCCTTCTCCTTTCCCTAACACAAGCACAGCTCATTACTGGGTTGGAGGGAAAATGCTCAAATATAACCAAGGTTAATAATAAAATAAAGGGTTAATTGGATTGGTATTGGGGACATAATAATTAGGGTGAGACAAAACATCCCCCTACCCACCGCCCTCATTTAATGAACTTCCAGTTCCTACAGTAGAGTTAAGCATTCAGGAAAGACTGACACCAAAGCAATAAAAATCCCAAATGGAAAGAATTTCAAAGTATTCATTACCAGTGTTGGTGATTATGGCAGTAGTGATAAACAAAAGCCAGTGTTTCCTTTTAACATAGAAATTTTAGACAATGGCTAATTTATCAGTTAGGAAAGGCTTTGTCTTCAGGTGAGACAATAGCCAACATCAGCCTGGACTAGAGAGATGATTTTCCTTTTTTTCACTTAACTAGTATAGGAGAGGTTAGTTCTTGCAGTCTTTTGTTAAGCCGGCACCAAGGCTTTAAGTTTAGCATCACTATAGTTTCCTAGGTCTTCTTTTCAATGTCCCAAAATGACGGAGGCCCCTCCTATCGTCACATCTCCACACAATTTCATTCAAAATGATGAAGCAAGGAAGATATTACCCAGAACAAGTGCTTCTTCCTCTAACTACTGTAATTTTATACTAAATAGGAATAAATTTCTCTGAACCCTCTCCTCTCTCCAAAGGACTTATTCCCAGAATTGTGTCTCTTTCCTACCTCTAAATAAAGTGCTACCTAGGACCACATTTGCTCATGTCAAGAGATCACCACCTAATGCAGAAGAGATGCTAGCAGAGGTGAAGAGGTATTAGTAGTCTTGGGATAAGCAGCACAAGTGGTTTTATTTTTGCTTTATTTAATCTTGTTTATTGAACCTCAATTACAAAGGCTTCAGTTCATCATAATCCTCAGTTCAAGTTGCATTATCATCAGAGATCAACACGAGACACCTCTCTTTTCATATATACATATATGAACTATATATATATGTGCATATATCACATTTGATGTTCATCCAATATTATTTCCCTCATATTGGGCAACAGCTGTGCTCATTTACTGCTGGGTTTGATATTATTTCCATGTCTTTTTTTTTTATTGGTCATAAGTAAAACATTTGTATTTTTAAAGATAAAATACATTGAGTTCTTACTATCTTATTCTGAATTCAGCATTATAGATATTACCTAGCCTCATTAATCTGTCAGTTGAATCTGATTTATTTCATGTCAATAGATAAATTTCATGTCAAAAATCTTAGTCTCAAAGATAGCAACACAGCTACTCTCTTTGTACCATGGAATAAATACAACAGTCTCCAAATAACAATACCAGTACACTGAAGTCATTAAGATAGTAACAACGTAGTTTCTGAACTTCAGTCCCTCTCATGAGAAGACAGTTAGCAAGCACCCACAGACAAGACAGCATTTTGAAAATGCCAGAATCCAGGGGTGAGGCGAAAACACCCCACCTCAAACCCCAGAGATAAATAGGGGCTACATTAGAAGGGTGAGAGGAGAGGCTACATTCTGACCACATCACCCAGGTTTTGAACATTGAACTGACTATCATGTGCCCTGGTTCTGCTTTCTGGAGGCTGGGTACATGATTGGATGGAGTAGGCAATCTCTGCTGCAATCTCTGCTATCTTTGTAACCTGGGAAGGGCAACCCAGTCTTTCTGGTCTGATCAGCTGGCAGCCCACAGAGGGAAATGGCCTTTCCTTAAACACCTATTGCCCTCTCCATCCCAGATGATGTTCAACCTCCTCATTTTCACTCCTGCCCCAGGTCCAGTGTATGTCCAGTAGCCAGGGGTAAAGTAGGGTAGGGGATGCTTTAAAAAGAAAAACTCTATTTCAAAAAATCCTAAAGATACTGAAGTAAAAATATGAGTATCACTTGAAAAAAATCAAACAAACACATGAAACTATGAAGTCATTCAAAAAGAAAGATAAGCAGCCAATAGGCCAGCAATAGTGGAAACAACAAGTCATATATCTGACTGGGAGCTGGAACCAAAGAACACCTGGTCCAAAAATAAGCTCAGCCGCTAGAAGACCTAAGCCAAATGCAGATTCAAATATTGCTCCCAGGATCT
The DNA here is from genome assembly GCA_004024745.2 of Catagonus wagneri. Taxonomy (NCBI): domain Eukaryota; kingdom Metazoa; phylum Chordata; class Mammalia; order Artiodactyla; family Tayassuidae; genus Catagonus; species Catagonus wagneri. Next base: position 25,012,048 of record PVHT021183518.1, on the reverse strand, counting down.
CCTGCAGCCCAGTTGGCCAGCCCCCAGCTTCACCTCAGAGACCCCAGCTGCTCTGAGCCCAGCATCACTTTCCCTAAGGACCTAGCTCTCACTTATGCAAGAATGACTATACTTGATATATTTTCCTAAACAAAAATTAGAAAATTCAGCTCTCTTCTCTCTTGGAGCTAATAAAGACTCATAAATAAAGCAATGCCTTAGAAGTGGCTCTGAGCTCTTGGATGGATGTGTTCTTGCATGGTGTGATGAAATGTTGAATTCCCTCCCCTCCACCCATTTAACCAGGATGTCTGTTGAAATAAAACACAGTCTTACCAAAAAAGAGAGAGAAAGAGAGAGAGAGAAACAGGTAAAGAAAGCAAACAAGCAAGAAAACACTTATTCTGATACCCTCTCCCCCAAAAGGAGGACACATTCCCAAACTCATATTATGAGGCCAATATTATCCTAACAACAAAGCTAAATAAGGATACTCAAGAATGGAAAACTATAGGTAAATATTGCTGACAAATAGAGATGCAAAAATTCTCAATAATGTATTAGCAAACTGAACTCAACAGCATATTAAAAGGATCATACATCATGATCTAATGGAATTCAACCCTGAGATGCAAGGACGGTGCAATATACTCAAATTACTAATTTTAATAAACTAGGTTAATAGAATGAAAGATAAAAACTACATCATTTTCTCAATAAATGCAGTAAAAACATTTTAAAACAGTCAACATCCATTCATAATAAAACCTCTCAAAAACTGGGTATAAGCATAATGTACCTCAACATAATAAATTTAACAACAAAGGCCATATATTACAAGCCCACAGGTAACATCCTAATGGTAAAAGGTTAAAAGCTTTTACTTTAAGATCAGCAATGAGACAAGGGCACTCACTCTTAACACTCCTTTTATTATACAGTACTGGAAGAACTAGCCAGAGCAATTAAGCTAGTAAAAGAAATAAAAGTCATATGAAATGAAAAGAAAGAAGTAAAAATTGTCTCTGTTTGTATATAAAATGATATATGATCTTATATATAGAAAATCCTAATGACTATACCAACAACAACAATAAAACGATGGAATTTATTAATGAATACAGAGAAGTTGCAGGATACAAAATCAACATATGGAATTCCATTGCATTTCTAAATACTAACAATAGAATATCTGAAAAAGAAATAAAGAAAACTATTCCATTCTCAATAGCATCAAAACTACTAAAATCCTTAGGAGTGAATTTAACTAAGAAAGTAAAATATCTCTACACTGAAAATTATAAAACATCTATAAAAGACATTGAAGAAGACATAAATAAATGAAAAGAGAGCTCATGTTCATGATTTGGAAACACTATTGTTGTCAAAATGTCCAAACTATACAAACTCATCTTTAGATTCATCGCAATAACTATCAAGGTTCCCGTGGCATTTTTTACAGAAATAGAATACACAATCCTAAAATGTGTTTGCAGCCACAAAAGACCCTAAATAGTCAAAGCAATTCCAACAACAACACCAAAAAAAAAAAAACAAAAAAACAAAGCAAAAGGGATCACACATCCAAATTTCAAATTGTATTATAAAGATAAAATAATCAAAACAGTATGGTACTGGGAGTTCCAGTTGCAGCTCAGTGGAAATGGACCTGATTAGTATCCATGAGATGCAGGTTTGATCCCTGGCCCTGCTGAGTTAAGGATCTGGTGTTGCCACAAGCTCTGGTGTAGGTCGCAGATGCAGCTCAGACCTGGTGTTGCTGTGGCTGTGGTATAGGCCAGCAGCTGTAGCTCTGATTTGACTCATAGCCTGGGAACTTCCATGTGCTGCAGGTGAGGCCCTTAAAAAAATATGGTACTGGATGGGATCAAGATGGCAGAGTGGAAAGATGTGGAGCTCATCTCCCCACACAAACATCAAAAATATACATACATGTGGTACAATTCTCACAGAAATGTAACTGGAAACTGACAGAACTGCTATACCACCAAAACTGCAGGATGGATCTCTACATAACCAGGTAGAATGGGGAATAAAAAGCATCAGGTCAGGACCTGTGCCCTTGGGAGGGAATATTTAAGGAAGAGAGGGTCTGCAGGGGTAGAGCCTCAACGTGGGGAGCAACCAGGCTGAACAACAAGCGGGTGTCCTAGTCCCTGGGTCTTGCACAGAGAAGACAAGACCCATTTCCGCCCAGGAACTTTGCTGAGATAGTCTAGAGAACCCTAGACTTCTGAGGAGTGCACAGGAGTTGGCTTGCCAACAGTCAAGATGGTGAGAGACTTGAATTGGTGATTGGCAAACACCCCAACCCTGCTAACTTCACACCACAGCTTGGCATGAGATCCAGGCAAAGACTCCATCTAATTATGCACAAACAGACGATGGTGCCTAGGGTGTGATCTGGATGGAGCTGTGGAGGCCCCTGTCAGCATGCACATGGGGTGGTACCACAAGAGCATGATGTGGCTAAACACTGAATCTCAATAGAGAGGCCCTGTGAGTGGAATCATCTATCTGTGCAGAGATAGCTAGAGGGCCTGGGGTGTGGTCTGGGTAAGGCCATTTTCAGCATGCTCAGGAGTACACAGCGTTTGTCTTCCAGCAACAGTGCCTTGGCTCTACCCGTTACACACTTTAGTTTAGCACTAGATCTGGGGCACACAGGTCCAGAAAGAAGACTGCCACAGAGGCAGCACAGATCTCAGCAGCAGCACAGCCACCTCAATGCCTGCAGCCACAGTGACATGATCCACAAACCCAGCTTACTCCATAATACCACCATAGACCAGATCTGGTATGAACACAACAGGGAAGACATGGTGGTTTCTGAGTGGAACCTTGCACATCTACACAAGTGGTGCATAGGTCCTCTGTGACCACACAAGTCTCAATTTCTTCAGAATTATCTCCTTTGTGGGAGGGCACGCACTCAAAGACAATGGAGCCTATTGGAAACAAAGCCTCGGGGCATCTAGTCCAATAACTGGGGCATAGATTCTATCCTACACAGGAGGGTGACACCCGTGGAACCATGAAGCCCCACTTCACAGGTTCTAGATACTCCAACACCAACCACACTCCCTATCGAGGGGATAACAGCCAAGTATACCCCAAGGAGAGACACAACTGGCATCCATACCAATACCAGCCCTTGCAGCAAAAACACTGACACACACAGTCTACACAGGGATGCTCCCACATAAAAATACTCTTTCAAGACTAGAATAGATTAACTGTTTCTCTTAAATTCATAAAGACAGAAAAATTTAAGTAAAATAAAAAGGCAGAGGAGCTACTCCCAATTAAAAGAACAAGAGAAATCTCCTGAAAGAACAAATAATGAAACAGAGCTCAACAGTCTACCAGACCCCGAATTCAAAAAGGTGGTAATAAAAATGCTAATTAAATAAAGATTATTGATAGACATTAGATCACTGTAACAAGGAAATAGAAACTCTAAAGCTGAACCGATAAAAAAACAGTAAAACTTTTTCTTTGATCCAGTTTCCTTCCCTGGACTTCATAATCACAAAATGATGTATTTTTTTTTTGTCTTTTTGCCTTTATGTAGAGCCAAACCCGTGGCATATGGAGGTTCCCAGGCCAGGGGTCTAACAGGAGCTGTAACTGCCGGCCTTCGCCACAGCCACAGCAACGTGGGATCTGAGCCGCGTCTGCAACCTACACCACAGCTCACGGCAACGCCGGTTCCTTAACCCACTGAGCAAGGCCAGGGATCGAACCCACAACCTCATTGTTCTTAGTCGGATTCGTTAACCACTGAGCCACGAAGGGAACTCCACAAAATGATGTATTTTTAATATTGTGATTTGTTACCATGAAACTGAGCAAAAGTAAGTATTAATATACAGAGCTGATAATTTGTTAACAGACAACATTACATCCCCACCCAGGAAAAGAGCATAGCTTTTGTTAGATGTACCAGTGTCCATGAAGCCAGTATCTTATACCTAACAGAACATCTCTATAAGTGTATGCTTCCTCCCTTATAGATAGATACATAGATAGAGCTACAGCTCTACTGGAATATATTCATGATAGGAATTGACTCACAGTTATGGAGCTCAAGAAGTCCCATGATCTGCTGTCTGCAAGCCTTGGAACTAGGAAGGCCAGGGATGTGATTCAGTCCAAATCTGAATAACCAGGAGTGCCAGTGTCTGTGGCAGGAGAAAATGGATGTCTCAGGTAAGTGGAGAGGGAAAATTCACCCTTACTTCATCACCTATTTTTGTTTTATTCAAACCCTCAGTGAGATAGGTGATGTCCAAGAACATTGGTGAAAGGGATCCTCTTTAGTTTGCCAGTTCAAATGCCCATCTTTTCCAGAGACACCAGCACAGACAGACTCTAAAATATTGTCTTACCAGCTGTCTGGGCATCCCTTAGCCCAGTCAAGTTGACACATAAAATTAACCATCATAGACATCAATGACTTTCCTTGAGCTATTATTGCCTAGATATTCTCCTCATAATTTTATTTAAAAATATTAAATTCTACTGCTTCATGTAATCCAGATTCAGCATCTAGGTGCTTAATTTCATAATTTTTTCCATATGCTCTTGCCTTGCTTTATTTTTGCTATACAACTTATCACCTCCTAATGTTCTATGCCATTATTACAATCATTATTATTTTCTGTCTCCTCTTGCTAAAATTCAAGCTCCATAAAGACTAATTTTTATCTCTTTTATCCTATTCATATATTTCAAGCATCTAAAATAGCCTAGTAAATAGTAGGGGCCCAATATCAATCTCTCAAATGAGTATAAATAACTTCTTATTTCATGTAATGGTACATAGTATTCTCTTTTTCCTCTGTATTCCATTATCCTCGTTGATAAAGTCAAGATCTGATACTTTTTGCAATTTTCATATGACTCCATTTTTTAAAAGATGAAAGTAATGCTTATTTATCTAACATACAAACACATTTATTACTCTTCATGTCTTTAATTTTTTATGGATTCCTTATAGATTGCTTTTCTTCTATTTTCTCAAATACGCTAGAGTACACATATATAAGTACAACTCAAACTTTTTCCAAAAGACTTTCCATCTGAGAAGGTGTGACATGGGAAACATATTATTGATAACCATATTGATGAAGCAAACATATAACACACATACTCTGCAGGCCTCAAGAATAGAATTTTTTTTTTGCCAGAAACTGAATTGTAACACTTTTGAATTCCTCTCACCTCCAAAGTACCCACAGTAAAATGCATTTTGTGTTTATGTGCTGTTCAATGGGAGCCAGTAGAATTGCTATATTTAAACTTTCATGACAATGAAATAAATGGTCCCCTAAAGAACTTAAAGAATAAATTTTCTCTAGGTTCTTATCTCAGAGAGGGACCTGAGCTCAAAACATGGTCTGATACTTGTGTTTCCGTTAAGATTCAACAACAAATATGAGATTTCAGACTATTGTTTCTGACTTTCTTCATTGAACCCTAAACTACATTTCATGGATTGATGGAAATCATAATTAACTTTTATCTATAGGAAAATAATATTTTTATAGCTGCTCACAATTTTCCCTGTAAAACTGTCAATTTTATAAATGTTGTTGGCAACAGAAACATAAGTTGCAATGCCTCATAATAATAAGTGCTACACAATAAAAACAAATATCCATGGCCTTTTCTTTACAGAGGCTATTATTTCTTGATTTACACTGACATAGCCCAAGCTTCTAATATTTTTATTCATTAGATTTATGTTCTTCCCCTTATCTGCTCATCTCCTTGCCTCCAAAGAAGACATAAGAACATCTATACTCATAACCATTAGAGTATTAATGATGCTGTCAATATGGCCGAAAGGATAAGCCAGCAGGTACATCTGCTTCTCTAACTCTTCCCATACTAGTTTAATTACATATATGCCCTTCCCAAAGCACACAGAAGTGTACCCCTCCAAAGTACCCCCCCCAAAAAAGTAAACACACCAAGTATGGTGGTATACACCACCAATCAACAAGTACTTTCTCTTTTTAGAACATCCTTCAGTCTTAAAGGATGTTCATAATATTAGCCTTAGTTAGACTATACAAGTATTCTTAAAGTAATTGCTAGTTATAGGGCTATTCCACCCATTATGAAACTAGGAATATGGATAGGAAAATTTCCTTCTGGAGGACTGGATGAGAAGAAGAAATAAATTCTAGAGCCAAGCTTCCTGGGTTCTGGTCATAGCTCTGACATTTACTAGCTTTGTGACATTAGGCATGTCACTTAAAACTAAGGGTTTCCTCATTTGTGTAAACCAGCCTTTGGGTTTGGTGATGGTTAGGTATGGTATTATCTGTAAAGATCTTAAGAATTTCTGATGTCATTTAAGTGTATAAGATGCTGTTATACACATAGGGCCTTGGGTGGTCAGGTCTTTTTGGATTAGGTCTATGGTGGCATGCAGTGTCCCTGAAGTTACTACTTTTCCTACATTTTATGAAACTGCACCTGCCTTGCCACCTAGGGAACTAGAAATGCTAAATCAGCAAAGACTAGGGCGGACCACATTTATTTGTAGTCTTTCCTTACAGAAGCTAAAAATTTGCGTTTGTAATATTGCAAACTTTTTTTAAAATGAATTTCTAAGACTTGAAAGACAATAAATATTTTTATGTACTGAAGAAAATAGAGGGGAATTCATTGCTTACCTATTATTTTTACATATGAAAGTCAGGTTGATATTTTAAAAATCAGTAATGTGGCAGGTGTAGAACTTCTTAGTGACTACATTTGTGATTAAATCCTCCTTTGCATTTAGACTGTTTCAAAGCAAGAAACCAAGATGCATATAGGATTGAGACCAAGAAGCCTATAGGGTTTTTTCAGGAAACCATTTATCAGATAGAGGAGTGATACCAACAGAGTGGAGGACTTACCAAAAGATATGTTTTTAAAAACTCAAGAAAATCATAAGCTTTGATCACAGTCTTACCTGGTTCCCTAAACTGTACTGAATATCTTTTAAAAATATATTTCCTTTGATTTTATTCAATACTTTCACATGAAAATAGCATAAGAATAATTTCTCCTTTTAAAGAAAACACATTTAAAATTGGTATGTGCTTAATACTAGAAAAAAAAATCAATCACATGGGTGGAGTTACCAAGAAAAAAAAAAGCTTGAAATGAATTATTAACACATCACCCTAAAAGAGGTCCTTCTCAAATATGGTATAGATGGTCTCAGACATGCTGATATGCCAAGGACAAAGATGAAAATAAGAGGAAGAAGGAAAATAAGAGGAAGACTGGATTAAGATGGTGGAATAGAAGGACTGGAGCTCAATTCTCTCCCAAATAACAGCAAAAATACAACCAAATGCCGAGGAACCTTCAACCAAATGGACTGTAAACTTCCAAAAAAGATACTCTGCTCCAGAAGACACAGCGGAGACCACATTAAGAGGTAGGAGGGGCGATTATGCGATAGAAGCAATGCCATACATCCCCGGTGGGAAGCCCCACAGACTGGAAAGTAACTGCATCACAAAGACTCAGCTACAGGACTGAGAGTTCTGAGCCTCACGTCAAATCCCCATGCCTGGGGATCGGGCACAGGGAGAAAGAGCCCACGGAGCATCTGGCATAAAGGCCGGAGGGGCTTGTGTGCAGAAGCTCCACAGGACTGGGGGAAACAGAGAACCCACTCTTGAAAGGCACACACAGACTTCCACGTGCACTGGGTCCCAGGGCAAAGCAGTCTCCAGAGGAATCTGGGTGGAACCAGACTGCAACTCCTGGAGGATCTCCTGGGAAAACAAGGGTGACTGTGGCTTGTTGTGGGGAAAGGGGATTGGAGGTGAAGCTCTCGGGGACATTCAGCAGCCTGCATTTCTCTGGAGGGGGCCATTTCTGGGAAAATCTGGTCCCCCCCATCAGCGCTGAGAAGCCCCAGGCCAAACAACAATCCAGGTGGGATCTCAGCCCCACCCATCAGTAAACAGGCTGCCTAAAGACCCCTCAGGCACACAGCCAGCCTCTAATCTCATCCAGAGACAAAGCCCCATCCATCAGAGGGAGAGGAATCCACCCCACCTACCAGTGAGCAGGTATCACTCCTCCCATCAGGAAGCCTACAGCAAGCCCCCTCCATAACAACTTTAGCCACAGGGGAGGCAAACACCTGAACTAAGAGAGGCTACAACTCTATTGTGGACACAAAGGTCACCACACCAAAAACCTACAGAAATGAAAAGACAGAAAACTGTAACTCAGATAAGGGAGAAAGAGAAAAGCCCAGAAAAACAGCTCAGTGATGATGAGATTATCAGCCTCCCAGAAAGGGACTTTAGACTGTTGATGCTGAAGATGATACAAGGCATTGGAAATAGGCTGGAGGCAAAGGTTGATAATTTACAGCAAACACTGAGCAAAGAAATACAAGCTCTAAAATTAAACAAGAAGAGATGCAAAATACAATAACTGAAATAAAAAATTCCTTAGAAGCAGCCAACAGTAGAATATAGGAGGCAGAAGAGCGAATCAACGAGGTGGAGGACAGATTAGTGGAAATCACTAATGCAGAAGAGAAAAGAGATAAAAGATTGAAAGGAAATGAGCAGAGTCTCAGAGAATTCTGGGATAATGTTAAACACACCAATATCCGTATTATAAGGGTGCCACAGGGAGAAGAGAGAGAAGGGGACAGAGAAAATATTCGAGGAGATTATAGCCGAAAACTTTCCTAATATGGGAAAGGAACCACTCACTCAAATCCAGGAAGCGCAACGAGTACCATATAATATAAACCCAGGGAGGAACACCCCAAGACACATATTAATCAAAATGACCAAAATTAAAGACAAGGAGAATATATTGAAAGCAGCTAGAGAAAAGAAACAAATGACATACAAGGGAACCCCAATAAGGTTATCAGCAGATTTTTCAGCTGAAACCCTACAGGCTAGAAGGGAGTGGCATGATATACTAAATGTGATGAAAGGGAAAAACTTCCAACCAAGGTTACTTATCCAGCAAGGCTCTCATTCCGGTTTGAAGGAGAAATCAAAACCTTTACCAATAAGCAAAAGCTAAGAGATTTCTGCAACACTAAACCAGCTTTACAACAAATCCTAAAGGAACTTCTCTAGGCAGAAAAGAAAAGGCCACAACCAGAATCAAAAATACCGCAAATAACAGGGCTCACCAGAAAAGGCATATATACAGTAAAGATACTAAATCATCCATGCACAATTATGCTACCAAAAACAGTAATCATGAGAAGAGAGCACAAATGCAGGTCACTGGAGAAGCACGTGCAACTAAGAAACCAACAACTTGATACAATCTCAGTTATATATACACTCCTATATCAAAACTTCAGGGTAACCACAAACCAAAAATCTACAATTGATACACAAGCAAATAAGAAAAATCAACTCAAATACAACAGTAAATATAGCCATCTTGTGAGAGGAGACAACAAGAGAATAAGGGAAGAAAAAAAGAGCAACAAAAACCCCAAACAGTTAATACAATGGCAATAAGGACATATATATCAATAATTACCTTAAATGTTAATGGACTGAATACCCCAGCCAAAAGACATAGACTATCCAAATGGATACAAAAACAAGACCCATATATATGCTGTCTTCAAGAGACCCACTTCACTTCTAGAGACACATATAAATTGAAAGTGAGAGGATGGAAGAAAATATTCCATGCGAACGGGCATCAAAAGAAAGCCGAGTAGCAATACTCCTATCAGACAAAGTAGACTTTAAAATGAACATTTTAAGAGACGAGGGGCACTACATAATGATCAAAGGATCAATCCAGAAGAAGATATAACAATTTTAAATATCTATGCACCCAACATAGGATCACCACAAAATATAAGGCAACTGCTAACAACCTTAAAAGGAGAAATCAACAATAACACCATCATAGTGGGGGAATTTAACACCCCACTTACAGCAATGGACAGGTCATCCAGGCAGAAAATCAATAAGGAAACACAGGTCCTGAATGTAGCATTAGATCCGATGGACTTAATAGATATTTATAGGACATTCCATCCAAAAGCAACAGAATACACATTCTTCTCAAGTGCACATGGAACATTCTCTAAGATTGATCACATCCTGGGTTACAAATCAAGCCTCAGTAACTTTAAGAAAATTGAAATCATTTCAAGCATCTTCTCTGACCACAATGCTATACGACTGGAAATCAACAACAAG
>PVHT021183518.1:24938240-24995791 GCA_004024745.2 Catagonus wagneri | reverse complement strand
CACCTACGCCCAATTGATCTTTGACAAAGGTGGCAAGAACTTCAAATGGGAAAAAGAAAGTCTTTTCAGTAAGCTTTGCTGGGAAACTTGGACAGCTGCATGTAAATCAATGAAACTAGAGCACACTCTCACACCATGCACAAAAATAAACTCTAAATGGCTTAAAGACTTAAATATAAGACAAGACACTATTAAACTCGTGGAAGAAAACATTGGCAAGACACTCTCAGACATCAACCTTACTAATGTTTTCTCAGGTCAGTCTCCCAAAGCAACAGAAATCAGAGCAAAAATCAACCAATGGGACCTAATCAAGCTGACAAGCTTTTGCACAGCAAGGGAAACCAAAAAGAAAACTAAAAGACAACTTAGAGAATGGGAGAAAATTTTTTCAAATGACACAACTGACAAGGGCTTAATCTCTAAAATATATAAACAACTGATGTAGCTCAACTGCAAAAAAGCCAACAACCCCATTGAAAAATGGGCAATGGACCTGAATAGACATTTCTCCAAAGAAGATATACAGATGGCCAATAAGCACATGAAAAAATGCTCAACATCACTGATGATTAGAGAAATGCAAATCAAAACTACCATGAGATACCACCTTACACCAGTCAGAATGGCCATCATTAACAAGTCCACAAACAACAAATGCTGGAGGGGGTGTGGAGAAAAGGGAACCCACCTGCACTGTTGGTGGGAATGTAAGCTGGTGCAACCACTATGGAAGACAGTGTGGAGGTACCTTAGAAACTCTGCACAGAATTACCATATGACCCAGCAATCCCACTCTTGGGCATATATCCAGACAAATATTTCCTGGAGAAAGACACTTGCACACGCACGTTCACTGCAGCACTATTCACAATAGCCAAGACATGGAAACAACCCAAAAGTCCATCGACAGATGACTGAATTAGGAAGATGTGGTATATATACACGATGGAATACTATTCAGCCATAAAAAAGGATAAAATAATGTCATTCGCAGCAACATGGATGGAATTAGAAACCCTCATACTGAGCGAAGCAAGTAAGAAGGAGAAAGACAGATGTCATATGAAATCTCTTATAACTGGAGTCTAAAACACTGCACAAATGAACGTCTCAACAGAAAAGAAAATCATGAACTTGGGGAACAGACTTGTGGCTGCCAAGGGGGCGGGGGAGGGGCTGGGGATGGGTGGGAGGGAATGGGGATAACTAGTGCTTTAATGATGGAAAAGCAAGGAGATCCAACTGTATTGCACGGGGAACTATATCTAATCACATGTGACGAATCCATATATGTACATGTAACCAGGTCACCATGCGGTGCAGTTGGAAAATCTGACAGAAATCTGTAAACCAGCTATAATGCAAAAAAAAAATAAATTATATAAATAAATAAATAAATAAATAAATAAATAAATAATATGACAAATAAAAATCACAGACAAAATTAAGCACAGAAGCAAGTAATGTCTGAGATATACCAGACATCATGTTAATATAGCACATATATACATTTGCTGATCATAGAAGGAAAGGATAGAAGGAAGAAGTAAACTGTACCTATTTCCTAAGGCATATGTCATGTCATCTCCAACTGGTATTTATGTAATCCGATATCCATAGGTGACACTGATTCTAATCTTATGTGTCCTCTTCCAAACCACAGATACTCATCAGGATATAAACAAATTTCAGCCGTAACTGGGAATCCTTGCCCCTGACTCTAATAGAGTAGGTTTCTTTAGGTTCAAGGCACCCTTCATCTGCTAAACCTTCTTGCATATTTTCAACTTTGATATTGAGAAACATAAATAACAGAAAAGGTTATTGTGGTAGATAGAATATATAAACATGCACAATGTAGAATCCATCTTTCTTGCATTTCCTCTAAAGATACTTCCTTACTCTAGTATCAATAATATATATATATTGTATATGGATGTTATATCATATATTAATTATATATATTATTCATTAGTAATATCATTGATAATTATCAACTATATATTATGTATAATACAAAATATTAATATAACACAGAATATATTTGTGTAATATATATAATATATTAATATTAATAGTTAATAGTTCTAGTACACAAATATTTACTGCAGGAAACCACTTGTTTTCAAACAGACTAATTTCATTTGCACTTAATGAAAATTTTAAAAGATTTTATCTAAGGGAGCTATTGAATGTAGAAACCTGTGTTTGTTGCCTACAGATATTTTCCTCTTAATATTGCATGTGAAAAGTTTCATGCATATACAACTCAGGGTTGGCTTCCAGGCAGAGTGCCTGCAAAAGGGATATCCCTGTACAGAAGAGATCCTTCTGTACAGGGCAAGGAAATTAACTCTATCTCCCAGAAACTGTACTAGTCCTACAGATCCTAGATCTTATTCCATGCTCAAAATCCCATCTAAGCTTAATAGTAAAGTGAAGGCAAGGAGGACTGGAATGAGCATGGAATCAAGGATAAAGACAAAGAGATGGGAGGGGTTTAAGTTGAAGAATCTATCAAAATTAAAGATTGGAAATAAATAGTATTTATTTTATTTTTGGACAAATATATTCAATGAATACCAAATATAGGATAATTGTTATTTCCGTGCAGGAAGATAGGAAGGTAAAAAGTATAGATAGGTACACAGAAGTAAAATTTTAACTCTAAGTCTCATTTCTGACTTGGTAGTATTCATTGTTTTATCATCAAATTTTATATACCTAGACATTTCATAAAACAAACTGTTGCCTGTCCTCTAATTCATGGCTTTTCATAAGACAGTATTATTCAAAGTGAGTGATGCATATATCTAAGAGTATGCAAAAACATGCTATCTAAACACAGATTTTTTAAAAAGTTGAGACATAATTCATAGACTATAAAGTCACCCTTTTAAACTGTTCACTTCAGTAATCTTTAGTATATTCATAAAGTCGTGCAACCATCACCACTCTCCAATTTCAGAACATTTTTATCATTTCACTTCAAAAAAGTAAATCAAAACCTGTATCCATTATTAGTCACTGCGCATTACTCCTTCCGGCCTCTGGAAATCACAAATCTACTTTTCTCTCTAGGTTTGCCTCTTTTGTACAATTAATATAAATAGAATCTATAATATTTAGCATTTAATGATTGGCTTATTTCACTTCACATAATGTTTCCAAAGTCCATCCATGTTGTATCATGTAAAAGTACCCAACTTCCTTTTATAGCTGAATAATTAAAGCTTTACTGTCTATACATTCTCTATTTTGCACATAACTGTCTGAGCATTTGTGTTGAATCATACTGGTTCTTCTTCACCTCTCCTTTTACAATTGCCTGTTTTCACCTGTTGTAGAAGCTCTAGGATTACCTACAACTTCATTTGACTCTTACTGTGGTACCTTATCCCAGATGAACAGTCCAAAAAAACAGCCTCAATTGTAGCATAAATTGCTCACCTGTTTTCTTAAGAAGTATATTCCGACATAATTTTTATTTTTATGTTTAATATTTGTTCATCAAATGGTGAATATATTCAAGCTTTGATATTTTTATGTTAATAATTTGAATGAGAAGTCAATTGAGAAGAAAATATTACCACATAAATCCATGTGGTCATAGGAAGGAAATTAAAAATTTCAATTATGTATACAGTTTTACTATAAAGAAGAATGACAATGTGATTAATAAAATACTTTCAAGCATAAAATTTTATTACACGAATATTATTTTAATGAAGTACAGTGAAAGTACAAACTCATGAGAAAATGGAACAATGTAAAATGTATAATAGTAAAGATAATTTGCTCATTTTAGGTGGTTTATAGTTAGTAGCAAATTGAGATTGTATTAGTACACCATTGGAAATATATAAAGGAATGTTATGTGCTAATCAGTTGTATTTTTAATATCAAATTTTATAATATACCATAAATTACATCTTTTCAGTTGCTTAAATTTTAGAATCTAGATGGATTTTTAAAAATCTAGATGTAGATTTTAAAAAATATTATAGCATTAAAATACAAATACATTATTAATCAAGGTGCAATAAACAGACTAAAATTTTCAGATAATAGAAAAAGAACATTGTATTAGCAAAAAAAATTGGATATTTATAAACTGATGAAAGTTTATATAGAAAGGCTAAGAACTCAGAATAATCAATTCAATATTGAAGGAGAACAAAGTTGGTGAACTTACATTAGCTGACTCCAAGACTTAGTATAAAGCTACAGTAATCAAGACAGAGAGGTACAGAGAAAGAATAGACAAATAAATGGGAGAAAGAGCCTAGAAAGAGAACCCTATAAATATACTTAAATGTTCTTTGACAAAGGGGCAAAGGCATTATTATAATGGAGATAAAATAATTATAAATATATAGTATAATTATACATTATATAATATAATATAAATATAATTATTATAATGCAGAATAAGCAGTTTTGCAACAAATGGTGCTTGGACAACTGGACATGTATATGCAAAAACAAAAGAATCTAGACACAGACTTTACACTCTTCAAAAAAGTAATTCAAAATGATCATAGACCTAAATGTAATATGTAAAACAATAAAACTCATAGATGATATTTTAGGAGAAAATCCAGTTGACCTTAGATATGGCAATGAGTTTTTAGATACAATACCAAAGGCATGATCCACGAAAGAAATAATTGCTAACCTGGGCCTTATTAAAATTAATACCTTCTGCTCTGTGAAAGACAATCATGAGAGTGAGAAGACAACAGACTGGGAGAAAATATTTGCAAAAGGAACAGCTGACAAAGTACTGCTCTTCAAAATATAAAAAGAACTCTTAAAACTAAGTAATAAGAAAATGAACAATCCAGTTAATAACGGGGTTATCATGGTGAATCATTTTGAAATGTATAGAAATATAGAATCTATGTAGAATAACAGGAGCAAACATAGTATTATAGGTTACTTATTCTTCCAAAACAAACAAACTCATACAAAAAGATCAGCTTTGTGATTACCAAAGGTAGAGGATGAGAGATGTGAGAATTAGATTAAGCCAGTCAAAAGGCACAAACTTAAGTATGAAAGATAAATAAGTATTAGGGATGTAATGTAGAACATAATAAATATAGTTAACACCTGTATGTTATGAAAGTTTATGTTAAGAGTAAATCTTAGGAGTTCTCATATGAGGAAAATACTTCTTTGCTATTTCTCTAATATTTTTTTATCCACTGAGATGATGGTTTTTTACTAAACTTACTGTGATAATCACCACTTGATGCTTAAGTCAGATTATTAAGATGTACACCTTAAAATTATATAGTGTTGTATGTCAATCATATTTCAATAAAACTGGAAACAAAGTTGGGGAAAGCCCTGGGCATCTCACCAAAGAAGATATAGTGGTGGAAAATTAGCACATGTAAAGATGTTTCACATGATATATCATTAGATAAATGCAAATAAAAATATCAAGGAGAATTTTGTATATATAGACTGCTATATCAAAACATTATGGGAACCACAAACCAGAAAAAACACAAAAGACACACACATAAAAAAGTAAAAACAATCCAAGTACAATACTAAAATATACCAACATAAGAGATAAGAACAAAAGTGGAAGGGAAGAAAAAAGTCCAACAATAATAAATCCAAAGCAATTAAGAAAATCGCAATAAGTACATACATATCAGTAATGACCTTGAAAGTAATTGGACTGAATGCACCAACCAAAAGAAACAGACTAACTGAATGGATAAAAAAATAAGACCTATATATATGCTGTATACAAGAGAGCCACTTCAGATGTAGGGATACACACAGACTGAAAGTGAGGAGATGGAAGAAGTTATTCCATGCAAATGGAAATCAAAAGAAAGCTGGAGTAGCCATAAACAATGTTACAAGAGACAATGAAAGACACTACCTAATGATCAAGGGATCAATCCAAGAAGAAGATATAACAATTGTAAATATATATGCAAACAAAATGGAGCTTCTCAGTATATAAGGAAAAAGCTAACAGCCATAAAAGGAGTGACTGACATTAACACAATAATAATAGAGGAATTTAATACCTTATTTACAGCAATGGACAGATCATTCAGACAGAAAATCAATAAAGAAATAAAGACCTTAAATGAAACATTAGACCAGAGAGACTTAATTGATATTTATAGAGCATTCATCTGAGAGGAGCAGAATACACTTTCTTTTCAAATGTACATGGAACATTTTCTAGAACTGATCATATCTTAAGCACAAATTAAGCCTCGGTAAATTTAAGAAAACTAAAGCCATATCAATCGTCTTTTTTCTGATCACAATGCTATGAGACCAGAAACCAACTATAAGAAAAAAAAAAACTGCAAAAAACCCAGTAACATATGGAGGGTAAGCAATATGCTACTAAATAACCAATGGAGCACTGAAGACAGCAAATAAGAAATCAAAATATATCTAAAGTCAAATGACAATGAAAACATGATGAGCCAAAACTCATGGAGACAGTTCTGAGAGGGAAGTTTATAGCAATGAAATCTCACCTCAGAAAAGAAGAAAAATCCCAAATAAACAACCTAACATTACAGTTAAAGCAACTAGAGAAAAAAGAACAAACGAAACTCAAGGTAGAAGGAAAGAAATCATAAAGATCAGAGCAGAAATAAATGACATACGATGAAGAAAACTCTTAAAAGCCAAGAAATTAAAAGATGGTTCTTTGAAAAGATAAAAAAATTTTGATAAACCTTTAGCCAGACTCATCAAGAAAAAAAGGGAGAGCATTAAAAACAAAAAAATCAGAAACAAAAAGGAGAAATTATAACTTACACCATAGAAATACAAAGGATCATAAGAAACTACTATAAGCAAACCATATGCCAGTAAACTGAACTTGGAAGAAAGGCAAAAATTCTTAGAAAGGTACAAGCTTCTAAGACTGAATCAGGAAGAAATAGAAAATATGAATATGCCAGTCACAAGTACTGAAATTAAAACTGTGATTAAAAGAACTTTCAAGAAACAAAAGGACCAAATGGCTTCAGAGGTGAATTCTATCAAATATTTAGTGAAGAGTTAACACTTAACCTACTGAAACTCTTCCAAAAAATGGCAGAGGATGAATCTCTCCCAAGCTCACTCTATGAGGCCACTACCACCGTGACAGCAAAACTAGACAAATAGCACTTCAGAGAATGTAAAGTGTAAGAAACATAGGGCACAGGGCACATGGCACACTACTCCAGCAGTTTTTCAGTTTTTCTAGATACAATGAGGGAACTCTGTTATTTCTGGTATGCTTGTGGGATAGGGGTGGGAACAATAAAGTAATATTTTTGGTTCCTGTGTACATACCGGAAGAATCCTTTCATAATAATGTAGAGTCTTTTGTTGTTGAGACCCTACAACAACAACAAAAGACAAGGACACTACACAAAAAAGAAAATTACAAGCTAATATTGCTGATGAACATAGACACAAAAATCTTCAATAAAGTGTCAGCAAACTGAATCCAACAATACATTAAAAGGATAATACATCATGGTCAAGTGGGATTTATCCTTGGGGTGCAAAGATTCAATATACACACAAGTCGATCAATGTGATACACCACATTAACAAACCAAAGAATGAAACCCATATGATCATTCAACAGATGCAGAGAAAGTTTGATAAAATTCAACACCATTTCTGATTAAAAAAAAAACTGTCCATAAAGTGGGCATAGAGGGAACCTACCTCAACATAATAAAAGCCATATATGACAAACACATAGCTAACATAATTTTCAATGATGAGAAGCTGAAAGCATTTCTGCTAAGATCAGGAATAAGACAAGGATGTCTACCCTCACCAGTCTGATTCAACATAGTTTTGGACATCCTAGCCATGACAATAAGAGAAGAAAAAGAAATAAAAGAAATCCATATTGGAAGAGGAAGTCAAATTGTCACTGTTTGCAGATGACATGACACTATAGGTAGAAAATCCTAAAGACATCACCAGAGAAACTACTAGAGCACATCAGTAAATACCAAATGCTTCCAAGGACTTAGACCACAAGAACTCTCATTCACTGCTGGTAGAAATGCAAAAATAGTACAGCCAAGCTAGAAGACAATTTTGTAGTTTCCTACAAAACTAAACACGCCATTACCATAAAATCTAGCAATCATATTCTTTGGTATTTATCCAAAGGAATTAAAACCTTAAGTCTACAAAAGACCTACACACAGATGTTTGTAGCAGCTTTATTCATATTTGCCAAAACTTGGAAGCAATTAAAATGTCCTTCAGTAGATGAGTGGATATATAAACCATATCCAGACAATGGAATATTATTCATCACTACAAAGAAATGAGCTATCATGACATGAAAAGATATGGAGGAAACTTAAATGCTTACCACTAAATGAAATGAAGGCAGTCTTAAAAGGCTGTATGACTCCAATTACATGATATTCTGAAAAAGGCAACACTACGGGGATAAGATAATTAGGGGTTGGGGACAAAAAGGGGGAGGGATGAGTTAGCAGAGGACAGAAGGTTTTTAGGGCAGTGAAACCATTCTATATCATACTACATTAGTGGATATATGGCATTATACATTTGTCAAAATTCATAGAATGTACTACACAATTCACCATTGTGGTGTAGAATGTTGATAGTGGGGCAGTCAGTTACGCATATGGGGGCAAGGGGCATTTGAAACCCTCTGCACTATTCATGCAATTATGCTGTAAACCAAAATTGCTTTGAAAAACAAAGTCTGTTAAAGAAAGGAGACAAATATTCAAAAATATCCGTATCTTTAACCCAGGTATATTTAAAGCATAAGAAAATTAGGATGTGAAAAAAAGCTGAAAGAAGAAAACTATCTAACAGGCAAATAAACTACAGCTACATTCTTTAACACAAATGAATCTCCCAAAGCAGGTTATATAAGAATATGAAGACATGATTTTATTTTTTGAAAATCAACCTTTCACTGATAACAGAGCAGCAATGTTGTGGCATGTTTTAAGACACCAAGAGCAGGCCTCTGTCCTCATGCTCTGTGTGTGTGTGTGTGTGTGTGTAAAATATGTACAACTAAAATATAAATCTATTATTAATAAATATGTATGTGATATAAACATAAAGCAAGGGATAACGCAATAATCAGGAGTAGTCATCCCTGCAGAATTGGATAGGAAAGTGGGAGGAGAACACAGTGAGTTTCTGAAGTGTAAGTTAATATTTCATTTCTTAAGCTGCATGTGGAGAACTTGAGTGTAAATTTATTCCATAGTCTTTAAAGTTTATGTGTACATTATGAAATGATAAGGGAAAAAAGGTGGTAGAATTTACTGGACTATATAAAATAGTCCTGGGGTGGGGTAATTTATTGGACCACATAAAATAGTACTGGGGTGGGGTTGGTTTTAGACAAAGTTTGCTAGAGAAGGCCCTATTATTGTCAAAATTATGATTTCTGTTTTTAGGTCTACCTTCATCTGTGTATCAGTTGCATCTTTTCCTCTTTATAGTCAAGGTGGCTGTTGAAGTTCTGGATTATATTTATATGAACACAAGACTACCCTGAAAAGGAGAGTTTCTGTTATTCAAACTACCATGCAAAAGTCCTTGGCTTTGCACACACCACACCTACCTAAGTTATGTCTCTTCTTGAACCAATCTCTGAGATGAGGAAGTTTGAGGTAGGCCAATTACTCTCCATCCAGGATGTGGGATGGAGGGTGTGGGGGCAAACAACCAGGGTGAACCACTCTGTCTTTTTTGCCTGAGACTTGACCTGTTTTATCTGATAGTTCTGCGTCCCATAAAATCCCTTAATTCCAGGCAAACTAAGATGATTAGTCATACAACCAATAGCATAGACATAAAAATCATCTGCCATCCCAAACCCATGCTCAAGTCTTGCTACTAGGAGGTATATGTGAATCAATGACTATGTCTATTTCTACTCTCACAGTAGACATCATTCTCCCATAGGAATTTGAATCTTTTTCAATTACAGAATTCCAGACTCTACAGAATTTCTTAAAATTTCTTCCTCTTTCTCTCAAATGATCAATTAATATTCCTCATGTTCTCTAATGTTATCTGATTAGTCTTTTGGTAGCATTCCTGAACAATCCTTAGAATCAGGGCCCCAAAACATGAGATCCTATGGAGGGTGTTGTGTAACATTTCACAGCTTCGGAGATCTTCTCTCAGCTATTCCCCAAATCTTTAGAGAGGTGGGAGCTAGAAGGATCTGTCTTTTGAGAAAATCTGTTATTTCCTGGAAGAAAGAAGGTCCTTAACGATAATTTTATTTAAAGTGATATAATTTATTATTTTTTTCTCTTTAAAATATAGTGAATAATATTCTGGTTAATCTCTTAAACCATTTCAATTTATGCTTCTCATTGTTTGCAAATATTCTCCTAGGTCCCCTGATGAACTTAATAAAACAGCAACTTTTAAACTTAATCTATTTCTCACTCCTTTTCTGTTTGGTTTTCACTGTGTCTAAATGTGTGAAACTGAGACTCAGAGATTCTGTCCAATTAATGTCAAAACAACTAATAATATCCCTGAAAACATTAAGCTCTTTGGTCGTTATAATGTAAAACAGAGAGGAAAAATTTGGTATGCTTTACAGCTCTCACATGATTAATTTCAAGGATGGTTTATAGAATCTCCAGAAATCCTCCTTAAAAATGGAGATTTCAGGGCCCTGCTCTAGACTTTTAAATTCCATAATTTGGGGAGGTAGCGACCATACTACCTGCTTTGAACAAGGATCTGAGACTAACCTCATTAAAATCACCTCTGGTATACTTATAAACACATACCAGATTGCAACCTCTAAAAACTCTAATTTGAAAGTTTGTAGACAACCATGAAATCTACAGCTCTGAGTTTGAAACCAGAGTGGTGAAATTCCACCATACCTGAAACTTGAATTATGTTCGTTCTCAAAGAGACTGGACAACATGAGGGGGTTGAAACCCATGGGGGTTCAATAAGAAATGTCATGGAAAGCCCCAATAGCAAAAGAAAAATCTGTGATTTGGATGGGTTTGAGAATATAATTGCAAAGCTATTATCAGTGAGTGTTAATAGGATGAGTAGCACAACGGCTTCTTTTGAAAGACAGTTTTATCAGAGTTGATCAATCATTTCTTCTCCAAGGCTTTGGAAGTAAATCTCATTATCGCACAGGGTTTGTTTTCCCCCTGGTGTCTATGGACCAAGGACATTCTGGTCAAGAATTCATTCAATAGCTTTGCTGTACTCACACAGGAAATGGCTGTGACCTTTCCTGCCCGTGAGGTGATGCATTTTGACAGGCGGCACAGAGCCAGTTCCTCCAACCAGGCAGCACAGACGACCACACACTGTTCTCCTGAGGCATGCTGTTATTCATGTTGTTTAATCACATTCAGCACGTCTGGAACTGAACGTCATTCAGAATATCAGAAAGGCACAAAAGCTGTGCTACTGATTCTGTAGAAATCCTCAGTGAGAAGCAACATTCATAGCTGGCTGCTTATTTAATGGATGTGTGTTTGCTTCCAGAAATGTCGTCCCCTTCTGTCTGTTACTTTCTGCCACCTCCAACTGTGGCTCCAAACATTAATTTTGATTTGTTAGAAATTACAGAACTTGTAAAAAAGGAAGATAAAACATTAGATAACTTCTTTGTTGCACATTATAAACAGAAAAAGAAATTACAGCCCAGATTTAAGAAAGCTTACAACCTAGCTGGAGTATTAATACTAATATAGGTTTTGTATAAGACCCTTTCATTTACTAAATTTTGTTTCTATTTTGACCCATGTGGGGGACAAAGCATACCTCCTCCCTCTCTCTCACTCTCTCTTTTACACACTTACACACACACACACACACACACCAACTGGTAGTCATCACAGATTCTGGCAGTCCAGCTATCTAGCTATGTTGCTGAGTGAGGATGAGGGTTCACATCACACACTGTATGAATTCTCACTGTCTCTAATTGATTCATATTGTTCCTGAAAAAACAAGAGAGGAGAGGGCGGTATTTTATTTCTTCCCCTCTCCCACTCCTGATTTTTCAAGAACAATATGAATTCTTATTTTCTTATTTATAGCAATTAAGCCAGACATGCATGCCAGAAAATTTTAAACTCTGCCCCCAAATTACTATCAAAATATCTCCATGAAAGAAATAGTTTTCTTCCCCGGCAAAAATCTAGTGAGTGAAAGTTCTCCATCTTCAATCTTGCAACAACATTGTAAAACACAGAAGAGTATTATTTAAAGTGTTAAATTGTGTTGTGCAAGAAAAGGGTTATAGAGAAAAGATTGAAAGGATCAGTGATGGCTTGACTATTGAAGGACTTGTGGAGGTACCCTTTCATTTTGTTCCCAGAGCATTTTAGGATTCAAGGAATAAAAGCCCACATACTTGCTGGTTACCTGGGTTCTCTTTTCATTAAACTCTAAGCTCATTGAGGATGGATACAGTGCCTATACCACCATCTTATACTGTGAACCCTGTGAACAATGTTTTTAGGAAAATAGGGAGTCAACCAATTTTAAACTGATTGATGGTTTGACTGAGTCTTGAAAGATGCATGCGATTTTAGGTCATTCGAAGTAAAAAGAGAATGGCTTCTCAAAAGAAAAAAATAAAATGTGTCAGTTGTTAGAGAATTTAAGGAAACAGATTTAAAGTAGAGTAAAGGAGTTGACAAATACTGAGAATTGAATGTGTTTAATTTACAAAGTGGTCAGAAAAAGGGAAATTTGAATGCCTGTTGAAGGTTAGATTCAATTTTGCTGAAAATAAAATGATCAGAGTTTTCCGAATGTAGCAATGAAATAATTAAACAAAGTTTTAGAAGATTTGTATTCAAGAAACTTAAACAGCATACCTAGTTTGAGAGTCACTTATGACCCTGCTTTTTCAGAGTCATAAAGTATTTGGGTTTCTCATATTAAATCAGAATTGCTCTTTTTTTTCTGATTCATTTCTTTCTCTTTCTATGTCTTTCACATTATTTCCAGTGTATAAAACAGGACCTTATACACAGCTTAAGGCTTATTCTATCAAATGACAAACTGAAAAACTCACTTAGGAAGGGGCAATAGGGTCTTAAAATACAGGCTTTCCTAGGGTGACCTGCAACAGCACTAGAAGAAGAGATCAACACTTAGCACTCAGGAATTACTACAGAAGCAATTTTAATCACCATAGTAGGGTTAGAATACGATGGGGTAGAAGAGCAGGTAATTTGGACTTTAGCATGCGCCTCAAACCACACATGATGAATAACAGATTAACAGTTTATTGACAACATTGATCTACTCATCAGCCAAGGGAAAATTAAGGCTTCAATATTTTTATTACATAAATCTCTGAGAGCTATCATTCTTCCTGTTGTGATCACCCTATGAACACAGAAGAGATCACCACGTAAAATTTGGATTAGATATTATCACTGATGTTACAAACACACACACACACACATTGAGAGGGTCTGAAAACTCTTATTGCTTACATAATGAGGCTTTCTGGGAAGACAGGGGCATATCTCCCCAAATGGTCTGAAAATAGCTATGAACAAGATGGTACCATGGTGATGATCAAAGAGAATTAGCCATGGTATAGGAAGATCTGGGTTTGCTTCTGTTCTAACATTTACCAGCAATGTGAACTTGAGCAAATAATTTAGTCATTTTGACCATCAGTTTCTTCATCTGTAAACAGTGAGTATGTATTAATACTCACCAGATATGCTTTGTAGGGTTATTGTGATAATCACATAAATTAATTTTTTATTCCTTCCTTAAACCATTAATTAAAATATATTTAATGAGGACCTACTATAGCCAAATATTATGCACACGGCTCAGAAAAAAAATGATGAATAAAATAAAATCCCTACCTTCACAGTGCTTATAGTTTAAGTAAATTTCTCCACATGTTGTAAAGTCCTAAATACATAGAACTATGTGTCTCTCTATGTATTCTGTATGCTTTTATTAACCATACATCTATTAGCATCCACCATGTGCGAAACATTATTTTAGGTGCTGAGAATTTAAAAATAAAGAAAATGAAATTCCTATTGAGAAGTACCTCACTATTAACTTAAAAATATATTCAAGAATAAGAAGCAAAATACTAGGTGAACAGAAGATTAAACAAATAAAATATTACATTAAAAAAATAAAAAATCCTGGATGTAGGCTTAAAAATATCTGCAAAGTTGTAGTTCTTCTTTCTAAACATCTTCTATTAAGAAAACTAAGAAATTATGTTATCTGTCACAGGGGAATAGAATAACATTATTGATTTAGGCAGATCATAGTTCATCACTTGGACTGAAAACATTGCTGCTACAAACACAATTGATAAGGGAATTCTTGTTGTGACTTAGCAAGTGATCAACCTGAATCTGACTAGTATCCATAAGGATGCAGGTTTGATGCCTGGACTCACTCAACACCTGGGTTAAGGATCCAGTGTTACTGTGAGCTGTCCTGCTGTGAGCTGTGGTATAGGCCAGCAGCTGTACCTCCAATTAGACCCCTAGCCTGGGAACTTCCATATGTTGCAGGTGTGATCCTGAAAAGCAAGACAAAAGAAAAAAATAAGAAATAAAAAATTAATAAGAAAATTATAAATGCCTTCTGAGAAGGTAATTAAAATGTCTGTTACAACATCTATGTCTACTATATATTATTATTTAAAGTAATAAAGTAACAACTTATGCAAGGCATTAATTTTTTACTTGGAGAATCATCTTTATAACATGCAGTTCCTAGTCTGTAATTTGCATGTTTATAAATTTGTCATTTTCATGTTTACATATTTGAGTATTTTCCCTCAGTGGAATTAAACTAAAGTAGAAGAGAAATCTAAGGATATATTCCTTTGCATTTAATTCCTATATACTGTTGGATTTAACACCAGACTCCAGAAGGATCTATCCATGGTGCTGGCTAGATCAAGCAGTTGCAATAAAATAATGCATAAAAAAATAAAATAATGCATATACTCAGTTTATCCAGTGAAACTTAGATATCAGGGAAAGAGACATATGTCAATTTAAATTTATCACTACTATCTTCATTTGTGTGTCCCTTTATAGTTTTTAACATAATGTCTAACATCTCATTTTTCCCAAAAAACATGTCTATGATGTCAAATGAAAAACACATTCCTTGTCTTTTGGGTTAGGTAACTGAAAACGAGGCCTCTGAGTGATTTTCCCAAAATATACAATATATCAATGTCCCCAGAAAACTATATTCATTATGGTTCAGGTTGAAAGAATTTGGTTGTACTCCAAGCTTGCAACCATATTTGCTCAGCCTGAAAACTGGCATTCAAGGATTTGAGATAATAAATATTCTTCAAAGTTGAGGAGCCATCCATATGATACAGAATTATGCATCCATTAAAAAGGATGCTTACCAAAATAATAAACTATAATAATAACAAGAAGTAAAGGTCTTTAAAAGACAATTAAAAACTTAATAATTTAGTCATATGTATATATTAGTTAACTTTGTGAATGTATGTAATAAGACACATATATCAAAGACTTGAAATATAATCATCGAAATGTTAACAGTGATTTTCCCTTAGTGGGAATACCAGGAATCTTGAAAAAAAATTTTTTGGTCACATCTATGGCATGTGGAAATTCACGAGCCAAGAATTGAACGAGCACCACAATAGTGACCCAGGATGATGCTGTGACAACACTGGATCCTTAAGCCACAGCTCCACAAGGTAACTCCTGGGGAATCAAGTTTTTCCCTCAATTTTTCCATACTGGAAATAATTTATATAGATGATCTTTTAAAAATAAAAATAATGGAGTTCCTGTTGTGGCTCAGTGGAAATGAATCTGACTAGTATTCATAAGGATGAGATACAATCCCTGGCATTGCACCTTGGGTTAAGGATCCAGCGTTGCTGTGATGCGGTGTAAGTTGCAGGCATAGCTCAGATTCCGTGTTGCTGTGTGTGGTATAGGCCAGCAGCCACAGTTCCAATTCGACCCCTATCCTGGGAACCTCCATATGCCCTGGGTGTGGCCCTGAAAAAAGACAAAAAAACAAACAAAAATAAAAATGAAGTTGCCATGAGGTGAAAACTAATCCAATCCCATTGATTGTCATATATGCCAACTCAATGCCTTGCTTCATGTCACTTTTTATTGTATGTTCAATGTTGAATCCTCATCATTCAGAAAACTCCTGGAACAGGAAATCATGCCTTCCATTTGGGTATACTTTTATTAAATACAGGCTTCTCCTTTTGTCTCTATCTCCTCAGGCTTAACTAGAATTGGCCAAGGATTTTAAGTCAGTAAGGAAAATATGTCCATTCATCCAAGGAAATTCCTTGTGTTTCTTGCTAAGATCAATAAAATGATGATGGATTTGCAAGCCATTCCTTGGGATATTCCTCAGAACTATTCCTTCTGGTACAAAATTGCTAGTATTGGAAATAAAATCAATAAAACGATGAATACAAGAAGAGGATTTTATACTCACCAAGATATATGCACCTAATATAGAAGCACCTAAATACATAAAACAAATACTAAGAGATATGAAAGGAGAAACTCATGGAAATGCAATAATAATAGGAGACTTTAACACCCCATTCACATCAATGGACAGATATTATAGACAGAAAATCAAAAAGGCAACAGAGAGATCCTAAATGACACAATAGAGCAGATAGACTTAATTGATATTTTCAGGACACTACATCCAAAAATACCAGAAAATTTGTTCTTTTGAAGCACACTTAGAACATTCTCTAGGATTGACCACGTACTAGGAGGCAAAACTAACCCCAACAAATTTAAGAGTATAGAAATTATTTCAAGCATCTTTTCTGACCACAATGGCATAAAACCAGAAATAAACCACAGAAAGAGAAATGAGAAAAAACTGACTATGTGGTGACTAAACTATATGATAAAACAAACGGGTCAATGAGGAAATTAAAAAGGAAGTTTAAAAATATCTCAAAACAAATGACAATGAAAACACAACCATTCAAAATCTGTGGGTGGGATGCCACAAAATGTTCTTAGAGGGAATATTATATCCACCTCAAAACACAAGAAAAATCTCTAAATAACCTAAATTACCATCTAAAATAATTGGAAAAGGAAGAACAAGCAAAACCTAAATTTGGCAGAAGGAAGGAAATAATAAAGATCAAGAGGAAACAAATAAAACAGAGATAAAAAACAATAGAAAAAATCAATAAAACTAAGAACTGGTTTACCCTTTGAAAGGGTAAACAAGACTGATAAATCTCTGGTCAGGC
The DNA here is from genome assembly GCA_004024745.2 of Catagonus wagneri. Lineage (NCBI taxonomy): Eukaryota > Metazoa > Chordata > Mammalia > Artiodactyla > Tayassuidae > Catagonus > Catagonus wagneri. The sequence continues at coordinate 24,978,462 of PVHT021183518.1, read as the reverse complement.
TCACCAAGAAGAAAGACGAGAGAACCCGATAATCTGATAAATGAATTCAGTGAAGTAGCACGATACAAGATTAACATTTAGAAACTGTTTGCATTTCTGGATACTAACAATGAAAATCAGAAAGGGAAGGTGAAAAACAAAATGAGAAATCAAAAAGGAGAAATCAACTGATACTGCAGAAATAGAGAAAACCATAAGAGAATATTATGAACAATTTTATGCCAACAAATTTTTGACAACTTAGAAGAAATGGACAACTTTTTAGAAACATACAGCACACCAAAACTGAATCAAGAAGAAGTAAATATTTGAAAAGATTGATCACTACAAGTGAAATAGAACATGCAATACTAATAACAACAACAACAAAAGAAACATGTCCTACACACAAAAGTCCAGGGCCAGATGGCTTCACAGGCAAATTCTACCAAACATAGAAAGAAGAACTTATTCTGATCCTTCTTAAATTCTTTCAAAAGACTGACTATAGGAGTTCCCTTCGTGGCTCAGTGGTTAACGAATCCTACTAAGAACCATGAGGTTGTGGGTTCGATCCCTGGCCTTGCTCAGTGGGTAAGGATCCAGTGTTGCCGTGAACTGTGGTGTAGGCTGCAGACGCGGCTTGGATCTCATGTTGCTGTGGCTGTGGTGTAGGCTGGCGGCTCCAGCTCCTGTTAGACCCCAAGCCTGGGAACCTCCATATGCCGCAGGTGCGGCTCTAGATAAGGCAAAAAAAAAAAAAAAAAAGGACTGACTATGAAGGAACACTTCCAAAGACATTCTATGAAGCCTCCATCACCCTAACACCAAAACCAAAGATACCACCAACAAAGAAAATTATAGGCCAAAATATTTGATAGATATAGATGCAAAATTTTCCAAGAAAATTTTAGCCAACCAAATCCTACAACATATAAAAAAGATCATACACCACAACCACATTAACAAAAGTCAAAAATCATATGATCATGTCAATAGATGGAGAAAAAGTATTGGACAAAATTCAATATACTCTTATGATAAAAGCTCTTAACAAACTTGGTATAGAGGGAATATATCTCAGTATAATAAAAGCCACTTATGACTAATACATAGCCAATACAATACTCAACAAAGAAAAATTGAAAGCCCTCCAGCTATAGTCTGGAATAAGACAAGGTAGCTCATTCTCATCACTTCTATTCAACATAGTTTGGAAGTCCTAGCCACAGTAATCAGAAAAATAAAATAATAAAAGGTATCCAGATTGTAAGAGAAGAGGTAAGATTATAAATATATGCAAATGACATGATACTATATGTAAAAATCCCTAAGGATGACATACAAAAACTCTTTCATCCGATAAATGAATTCAGCGAAGTAGCACGATACAATATTAACATTTAGAAACTGTTTGCATTTCTGGATACTAACAATGAAATCAGAAAGGGAAGGTGAAAAACAAAACAAAACAAAACAAAACAAAACAAAATACCTTCGGATTTCCTACTGTGGCACAGAGGGTAAGGATCCAGCATTATTTTTGCAGTGTCTCAGGTCGGTGCTGAGGCACAAGTTTGTTCCTCAGCCTGATGAAGTAATTTAAGAATCTGACATTGCTGCAGCTATGGCGTAGGTCATATCTGCAGCTCGGATTCAGTCCCTGGCCTAGGAACTTCTATATGCCATGGGTGCAGCCAAAAAAAAATACCTTTTAAAATTGCACAGAAAACATAAATTTCCTAGGAATAAATCTGGCCAAAAAGATGAAACACTTATACACTGAAAACTATAAAATATTAATAAAGGAAATTAAAGAGGATCCAAAGAAATGGAAAGATATCCAATACTCTTGGACTGGAGGAATTAATATTGTTAACAATTAGTATTGTTAAAGTACTACCCAAAGCAATTTACAGTGTTAATGTGATCCCTATCAAATTGCCCATGACATTTTTCATGCAACTGGAACAAATAATCTAAAAATTTATACGGAACAATAAAAAGACTCAGATTTGTCAAAGAAATATTGAGAAAAAAAAATACAGGAGTCATAACTCTCCCAGACTTCAGACAATACCACAAGGCTACAAAGTATACATAACTGTGAGGTATTGGTACAAAAGCAGACAGAGAGATCAATGGAACAGAACAGAGAGCCCTGAAATAAACCCACACACTTACAGTCAATTAATCTTCAACAAAGGAGGCAAGAATATAAAATGAGAAAGAGCCTTTAGCAAGTGGTGCTGGTAAAGTTGGACAGCTGCATATAAATCAATGAAAACTAGAAAATACCTTCACACAGTGCACAAAAATAAACTCAAAATGGCTTAAAGTCAAACATAAGACATGACACCATAAAACTCCTAGAAGAAAACATAGACACAATATTCTAACATAAAATGCACAAATTTTTTTTAGGTCAGTCTCCCAAGGAAATAGAGATTAAAAACAAAAATAAACAAATGGAATCTAATGAACTTACAAGTTTTACAAGTTTTTAACAGCAAAGGAAACCATAAACAAAATGAAGAGATAACTTACAGAATGGGAGAAAATATTTGCAAACAGTGGGACTAACAAGGGCTTAATTTCTAAAATATACAAACAACTCATACAGATACAGATGACACATGAAAAGACACTTGGTACTGCTATTTATTAGGGAAATACAAATCAAAACTACAATGAGGTACCACCTCACACTGGTCAGTTACAATGTCCATTATTAATAAGTTTACAAATAACAAATGCTGGAAAGGGTGTGGAGAAAAGGGAACACTCCTACACGGTTGCTGGGAATATAAATGGTACAACCACTTTGGAAAACAGTAATGGAGGTTCCTCAGAAAAGTAAATATAGAATTATCATATGATCTAGCAATCCCAGGCCTGGTAATATACCCAGACAAAACTATAATTCAGAAAATACATTTACCCCTATGTGCACAGAAGCACTATTCACAACAGCCAAGATATGGGAGCATCCTAAATGTGCACTGATGGATGAATGGATAAAAAATAAAACCCTTTGGTACATATATATCATACATACATAGAATACTACTTAGCCATAAAGAAGAATGAAATCATACCATTTGCAGCAATATGGTTTCAACTGGAGATTCTCAAACTAAGTGAAATTAATTCAGAAAAAAAAAGACAAATACCATATGATATCACTTATATGTGGAATCTAAAATATGATAAAAATGAACCTATCTACAAAACAGAAATATAAAACTCTCAGACAAGAATAGAACTGTGGTTGCCAAGGGGGTAGCTAGGGAGGGATGGAGTGGGAGATTGGAGTTAGCAGTTGTAACCTATTATATGTGGAGGAGATAAACAAGATTCTACTATATAGCACAGAGAACTATATCTAATGTCCTATGATAAACTATAATAGTGTGTGTGTGTGTATACATGTGTGTATATATATATATATATATATATATATATATAAAATAAACCATAACAGAATATATATATATATCTCCAAATCACTTTGCTGTATAGCAGAAATTAACACATTGAAAGTCAATTATACTTCAATAAAAAATAAATAAAATTTTAAAACAAACAAAAAAATCAAATTAGATGCTATAAAAAGAGACATGCCAATATTGTCTCCTGAAAAACCAACAGAGAAATAAACAAAGACCCCTGGATATATGTATTCCGAAAATGTGGAAGTCTCACTTTTCAATGATATAATTGTCAGGAAATATGTCATTATTGTTTTCTCTGAGCAGTCTTTAATTGAAGATCTGGCTTAATATTCATGTGCTTATTTAGTTTCTATTGTGAAACAGTCTACTCATAAATATTATTTTACCTTAAGATTTTTCAGGGAATGTGTTTTTTTCTTACAAGGGTAGGGCGTGAGTTAAAGTGATAGGGGATTTAATACAAATGCAAACAGAGCAGGTGGCTGTTATGGAGACAGACATGAACATTAACCTTCATTCCTATAATAACTTCAGCTGAGCAAGCACTTCTCTGCTCTGTGCAAGGTCCTTACATGCATGATTCTTAAGAATCATGCCAATTTGGAATGAGTGGGCGGCAGCTATTCTCTTCATTTTATATGCAGGAAAACCCTACAGAGAAGCACTGAAAGACTGTTCCCATCTCCAGTGTCAAGTAAAAGTCAACAGAAATGTATAAAGAATTCCAACACGACATAGTTAATACACTTAGATATCAAAGTTAACAGTCTACAAACAGCTTTAAAAGCAATGCACTCTGGAGTTCCCACTGTGGCTCAGCAGTAACAAAGACAACTAGTATCCATGAGGACTTGTGTTCGATCCCGGCCTTGCTCAAGGGGTTAAAGGATCCAGTGTTGCCATGAGCTGCAACAGACGTGACTTCGATCTTGCATTGCTGTGGCTGTGGTATAGGCCTATGACTACAGCCTCAATTCGACCCCTAGCCTGAGAACTTCCATAAGCTGTGGGTGTGTCCCTAAAAGCCAAAAAAAAAAAAAAAAAAGCAATGCACTTTCTAATATATATATTTTGCCTTTAAATGGAAGAATAATTATATCTTTATCAAGCCTACCGCAATAATATAATTAGTGATATCAGTTCCTTGGCACAAATGTCAAGAGGCTGAACAAGCATCTAAAATGGGAAACTTCCTAGGTGTCATACCAACACATACTGAACAATTTAATCATGGGATGGCAACAAATACATTTCTATACCAAGTAAAAATATGACATTTTTTTTTTTTCTGTTACATTACATGACACTAGTAAGACTGTAAAATATGTAGTCTTGAGCCTTATCTTACAGCATTTAGGACTAAAAATTCAAATATCTGAAGAGCTTATGGAAAATAAAGTCTTACATAAGGGGTTATATTCTTGAATAACTACTCTTGACATTTTAATTAGTTTATGCAAATTCTTTGGGGAAGTAAAAGGAAAACCTATCATATTTAATGACAACAATAAGAACAAATTGTGAATTTTTAGGTCACCATAGAAATCAATCTTTTTTCAAAAATTTAACAATTAATTGGTATCAAAGCTTGCCTAGAGCTTTCAAATTCACAACTTCACTAACATCAATAAGCTTCTTAGCTAAAGCTCTAAGGTTACTATCCTAGTGCCTTTTTTTCTATCACTGACTCTGGTAGAATCCAGAACTCCACTAACAAATAGTAAGATCATTTGCCTTAGAAGAAACCCCTTCATCTTAAGTGAAATAAAATATTTATAAATAGAATCCATCAAGTGCGTTTTTCTCCATTTTTTCTGGATAAGTATATACACTGTCTTGTCCCTGTTCCCATTCTTTCCACTTTGGGCATAGTTTCCATTCAAAAGAAATCTACAGTCTCAAACCAACCAATGCCTATTCCCATGTATTCATGTTTTCCACACTTTGTTTCATGAAAAAAGTATTGCAACAATTGATTTTAATTCTTATATGCAGATTTACTGTGGAGACTAAACCTTGAATCCTGTATGCTGATATTGGTTAATAGCTATAGTATTTCAAAAACCTTCTATCTTTAGTTGAGGTACAAAGCATTTCAAACATTTTCTACTGGGCCTGAAATTCAACCTCGATGCCAGTGGATGTTATTTCCATATCTCTACCAATAGAACCATCAGTGAAATCAATAGGAGTAGAAATGTCCCTAAAATGCCTGATTTTATGGCATCCAGCTACATATGGGGTGATACTCATTATCCTCATTCATTTCTGTGATGTCAGAAATTTCTATTTAATTTAGAAATGAAAACTAGCCTTCCCAAAAGATGAAAACTATGGATGTTCTTTTATGTTTGTATTACTGAGGTTAAACTTAGTGCAAAAATCTTTTACTTACTGAAAACAAGGAGATTTATGTGGCAACATTTTCTGTTCTCAACCAAGAGGAATTTCATTGCTTATCTCCAAAGGCTCAAATACATCTGTCTTATGGGAAAATTTCAGATAAAACACTAAATGAGGTAAAGCTTTTTCCCCCTTTTTGCAAGGCCACTTAAAGGAATCATCTTAAATTAAAAAGAGCAACATAAAGAAGATAAAAGGTAAATGGCAACTGGTTTGACATGATGAATGTGAAGCTGATTCCAAGCTGCTGCATGAAAATGAAATATTCCTGGGGAGATTTATCATTTTCTTCACTAAACCAAGTGTTATTGTTACTCATATTCAGTGAAGGACATCAAATATCATTTACACAAAATATATGCTACATTTTAAAGATGTATCTGCAATAGTCACAGGTTTCAATCATGTTGTCAACCTTTGCAGCTTCGCACCAAGTTAAGAATTATCAGTCTTGGTTCATGACTAGCCTAAAAGTTAGGCAGCAGAGACAAGATGGAAAAAATGAAGGAGGGTCAGAGGGAAGGGGGTGGGTGAAGGAAATAAAATGAGTTTTGAAGCCTAACCCATTTGATATTCTAAGACAAAAGAGAAGCACATGAAATCTTGGAAGCATTTTCTCTCCCAAAGCATAGGACTAAGGATAAATGCCCATGACCAGCATTTTTATTTTGACTTGAGCTACAATTTTAGACCAGTGTGGTCAGTTAATTGCTCATCTGTGCTCAATTATATTACATCTGAAATGACTAAGTTAAATATCATACAAGGGTTTTGCATCCTCCTCCACTGAAATGGTAGCTTATAAATACATGATCGAAACATTGATAGTAAACAAATACATAACTTTATGGAAGGAGGAAAAAAACCCTTAAGCTTCCCTTCATACTCTCCCATCTGCACATTATGTATTAGGAATCAGAGAGAAATTCACACCTCTGAATTTGAATCATACGCAGATTGCTACAAGAAATGTGTAACATCACTGGCTTCAGGAAGAACTTTAAATTCCTGGAGTAAAATATATCACTTCTGTCAGTTTCAAATACCTCCTATCTGCATGTTAATTTCAAAGGGTTCATAAGAAGGCTTTGCCAACTCCATGTCACTAATTTCCACAGTGGTACAGTGCACGGCGCTCAGAGCCGGACTTTTAATTTACAGTCCAGAGGGCTTAACTGACTTGAAGAAGAGCAGGTCAGATTTGTCCTCAGTTCAGTCACTGAGTTTGGGCCACCTAGGGAACAGGTGTCACAGGGCCTAAAACACCCTTAAAATGTCCATCTTATAAACAGAATCTTGTAAAACAAATGTCCTGCATAAGCAAAGAAGACTAATAAAAAACATCCCATGTAAGAGGAGAATAGCAATTCCGACTTTCTCCTCAATGCACTCCTTACAGATCTCTCACTACTCCAGTCCTCCAGCCCTACTTGCATCAGTGCCGCAACAGTTTTAATAACTGCCTCAAACACTTGGGACCATTGTTTTTTGTTTTGTTTTTTAAAAAACGGACCCCAAATTTTACAGTGTTGCAAAATAATCATTTGAAAGAGTATCATTAGAATCAACCTCTGATTTTTCTTCTCTTCCTCTTTCTCCTTCTCCAATAAACAAAGACTTCTGTCTAATAGCCATTAACTTTAGCCAGAAAATGATTTGGTGGGCACAGTTTACTAGACATAGTTTATCTGTCCTCCTTCCTAGAACTTGTATTGTTTGAGTCACATTACAAAAACACGTTTTTTTTTTTTGCAATTTTTACTTCAACTGCTTTCCTTTTCACTGGGCTGTCTAGCAGTGGGGATGGAGTGGGAATAACAACAACTTTCCAAGGGGAATGTGTTTAGTAAGTGTGAAATCGAAGATTCATCTTTCTCTAAGGGTATGAAAGGTAGCAGACCCATTTTTCTAGAAGACATTACATTAGCCTCCAGAAGAACAAGGTACTAGTTAGCAGACAAATGAATGCCAAGAAAGAAGTAGATGGTAATATGTTACCGCTCCCCACCCACCTCAGGAAAGTTTGCTTAAGTTAAGAAATGAGACTTACACTAATATAATTTGCCTAATGCAAAAGCTATGAAGTAGCAGGGTTGGTATTTGAACCTAGGATATCTGAATCCAAAATTCAGGCTCCTTTTGTGAATTCCATTCACAAAATCAGTCAACCTATAAATGAGGTTCTTATTCATTCATATACTCAACAATAGTTATCACGTGCAATCCAAACAACACATAAGAGTTGGGAAGGGAAGTATAAATAAATAAAACCAGGGACCAGCACCCAAGATTTTATATTTTAGTGTATAACTTATAATATAACAATAGGAAGACATTACTTGATATCCAATTATCCACTTTGATTTTCTACTAATTAGGTCAAACTAGCAAGCATTCACAGACTGAACCAACGAAATTGAAGAAGCAATTAGGTATTATAGACCCCAAATTATCTGACCAGAGTTAACTCAAATTTTACATGCTTTTAAGAATCTCTACCAGTCCCTCTTCTTGTTTCTCCCTTTCCCTTTTCCTCTCTTCTTGATCAATGTTATAGCAACTACTGCTATTGGCATTTTAATTGGTATAGATAATAATCTAGTAAACTTGAAAATCATTTCTTAGTGTATTTAGACCAATTATTTTGAATGTTAGAAAAAGAAATTTAAAAAATGACCTTGGGAAGAACAGTGATAAAGTTTAACAAGGACAATGCCTAAGGCTGGATTTCAGTGTCACTTAAAAACACAAATTGTATGCAAATCAGAGAGTATGCCTCTGGAAAATCCTTGTAGAAGCTACCATTGTAGATCATTTCAAAATGCTGACTTTAGGCAGAGATGACACTTTTAGGACCTTAGTCTATTACAATCTATCCAAGCAGTTTTCTGCCACAGCATAAAATTTATGTGAATATCGATTTGGCTTTATGTTAATCAGCCTACTTAAATAATATTAGTTATATGTATATATTATTAGACTAGAGCATAAAACTCAAACTATAGACATACTTTAATCAAAGTTTCCTCTGCTAAATCTAGAGTTGTAATGCCAAGTGTGAAAATAAGTAATGAGTTATAAAAATAAATTGGCAGACTCAAAATAAAACAGGGATATACATTCTTGAATAGCTAACAAAACATCCAGTAAAAATCATTAGTTTTAGAACACAAAAATGGATAAGACTGTAAATATTAGATTCTGTCTTCAGTTAGTAAATCAATCATCCAGTCAATAATTTACTGAATTTAAAAATTCAGTCAAAAACTTAGAAGTCAAAATTTGGTCTTATTATCACATAGGGGAATTCTTGAAGTGCACTTGAAATACATTTTGAGCTAAAGGCACGTTAGTGCAACACTCTTCTGGGAAAAGAGAGAAATTCTTTGACTGTCCAAGGCTAGGAAATCTTCACAGGTCAGGCTGGTTACAACCCACACCTGAAAGAAAATGAAAAGACAAGAGAAGGATGTCCTGGGGAAGGGATGACAGGGCTGTGAACATTAATTAAATAAAAACACAGAAGCAGACAGTGATGGTGTCAACATTTGTGAGATGCAGTAGGAAACTGTCATGCCTGACACAGATAGCATAGGATAAGACAATAAGTTTACACTGATTTTCTGAAGACTGAACCATGACCTCCCCCCAACCCAAAACTGTGTCACATCCAGAAGAGTGTCCTAACCACCATACATAACTGGGATTACTGCAAAGGAATAAACACGTTCTGTCAGTCTACCTATCTACGTTCCACAGTTCTACAGGCCCAGAAGGTATGTGTTTGTGTGTGTGTGTGTGTGTGTGTGTGTGTGTGTGTGTGTGTGTGTGTTGAGGGGGCACAGTAGCATTTTGATGGAGAAGGAGGTGGATAAATAACAGATCAGTATACCTTCATATGAATGGAATCCATAGCCATTTTTTGCCAATTTTATTCCCAGGTAAAAATATTTCTAATTATGCACTGGGAATCTTGTTTGGAAAAAAGAAAATTTTAGTGATAACTTCTCAGCCATTATAACCAGTCTTCTTTACAGCAGAGAATTAACCTCCATGATTGATCATGAACAAAATGCTTATGTGACCAGAGAATGCACTGACTCTGCAAATTTGGCCAAATGTTAGCTATTGCATAAAACTCTGTATATAGAGATTTGATAACTTTTTCTTACAAATGCATAATTGAACTGAATACAGATATAAATTTGGGAGTATTCAAGAGTATATATAGTATTAACACCATGGAATATTATAAAATTACCAAGGTAACAAGTATAGCTAGAAAATATAAAAAGTCTGAGGGCTAAGCCAAGGGCATATCAATATTAAAACTTACGAAGATGATGAAGAAAAAAAAATGGAAAGAAACTGAAAATAAGTAGCAGTTAGTTAATGAAAACCTGAAAGTGATCGTCTAGAAAATGAAGATATGAGCAACTATGTCAAACCATGCTGAAAATCAGAGTAAAACAACTTATAATAATTAGTCATTGAGTTGAACAAAGTAAAAATGATTGGTGAGCTCTACAAGAATACTTTTAATGCAGTGGTGAAGTGCAAAATCCTGACTTTAATGCAGTGCAAAATCCTGACTGAAATGGGTTCAAGAGGAAAGAAATTGGAGACAGCAAGCTCTAGGCACCCGGGAGCAAATATGAGGAAGAAGGAGTGGAGATGAGAAACAGTCATCTAGAGAGGTGGGAAGGGAACTATGAATAACTAAGGAAGGCCATCACCCTGGGCCCCTTATCTCACAGTGGAAAAAGCAAATGGAGTGAATATTAAGTTATAAAATAGTGATCTAGAAGAGTGACAGAGTGGATGGACTATGTAAATAGTATGGTCACCAAAGGCCCATTTAAGGCTAGTGATCATGAAGTTAAAATTACCGTGAGTCAGCATGTTTGGGTCTAATTCTTCAGCCATGTTAAGCTGGCTGTGTACATTCAAGCATTATAATGAGCCAGACTTCACAATATAGGCTTCAGAGAATTATTTCATTTAATTTTTACATCAGTCCAACATGGGTAGTCACAACTTTCAATTTACAACTTCCACAGTTTATAGATAAGGAACTATTTCACCATAAGTAAGTGGTAAAGGCACAATCTGAATGGGGCAGTAGTTCAAAGCCCAGATGCTTAACCACTCTTTTACACTGCCTTAGGCAGTCTGTTGCATTCTGTGAACAGCAATCTCATTACCTTTTCTAAATCTGGTTAGTAAATAATCCCATTCCTTTTCATGCCCCAGCCCAAACTTCTCCCTTGAGTTTCAAACCTAAATGTTTAATAGTCCACTTGGCCTTCTCACTGGTATCTAGTTCAAAATCAATGTGACCCAAGCAACTATTTATTCCTTCTCCCCAAGGCAGCTCTATTCTTATTTTCCCTATCTTCTCATATGATAGTTTAATACATTTAAGAAATCCCAAAATGTTTATGGTTAAATTATCTATAACGGTGAAAAAAGGAAAGAAAGAAGTCACTAGAGTGAAAATTATAAGGACCATGGAGGTATGAAAAATGGATTAAAAAATAGTAAGCAGTGCAAAAACTACAAAATTATATACTTACTATATTTGAAACTAAGTTATATTAAGCATTGGAGAAAAATAGAAATGAGTATGTGCAAATTAAAATATTTATCTCATCAAATTAGACCATTTATGTTTCTTCTTGAAAATTACTATTTTGGTTAAACTATCATTGCAGCTAAAGGGGAAAAAAGGAAGACATTCAAGATAGACACAGTATCTGAGACAAAAATATCTTTTGCGTGTTTCAACAATAGAAACAGGTCTAAAAGTGTTGCTAAGTGATACCTCTTCAAATATTCATGAAAAGACACTAGATTCCTTTCAGGTTCTATTACTTAACACTTTAATCTATATTCAAAATATTTAAGGTTTCTAGTTGCCTTCTGACTGCTCAGAAATGTGATAGTCATTGATGATTGCTCTCTATGACAATTATAACAGCAGCTAACAAGAGCATAAGTAGAGAGAAAACTAAAGGGATTTCTTCCAGTCTTCTGAAAATGCCAACCTGTCATTTTCATTGCATAGTTCAAAGGCTTCCTGTTGATATGGTTGTTTTCTTTGTCTACCACTTAGAGTTTATGGCTAAAGAGGAGACCTGCTTAAAGATCCTCATTTGACTGAGTCAATATGTAACAGCATACCCTATTTAAACCTTAAGTAACTGCAAAAAATATTTTCATGCCAAATAAAGACTGTGGGCTCATTAAGAACAACTATATCCCGTGATGAAAATGTATAATACAGTCTGGAAAGACATTGGTGCAAGGTAGAATCTTGCCTCACTGCATTCAATGAGGGGTCAAAAGGGCTGCAAGGTACGTCTGTGTATATGTGTACTCACATACCTATTAGAAGTCATAGCATTTGACACTCAGAGGTGTTTTCTTGTATGACATGCTATTAAGGACTCAAGAAGACAGCCTCTGAACACCATTCCTCCAAAACAATCCTTACCCTATGATCACTGTCACTTAAAATTTTGAGACCTAACAAAAATAAGATTATTTTTATAGTTCTCAATAACATAACAGTGTAAAATATTTTTACTATGTATTGTTTCCATGCCATATCCAGAAGAAAGAAGGGAGAGATGTAATATATATAATATATATCAAGGGAGACTGGTCTGACTAGGGTATTAACTGAGAGGCCCTAAGTGAGATGGAGGTAATAAATGCCTTGGTAAAGGGGGCTGTGAAAAGGAAATATGAATGCGGTTTTCTGCTCAGGTTATTACATGGATGAAATCAGGATGGTGGTCATAATGAGTCCTGGTTAGAGGCTCTTGGGAAAATTTACCTGCAAACTTATTCTTGTTAAAATTATTCTTCCTGCTTTGATTTCTATTTACTTTCATTCAAGTTCACTGCTCCTTTCCTTGCTTTTATTAAATCTACTGATGACACTATCAAAGGAATCCTTTGTGTCTAAAATGATTTTTTTTGTGTGTGTGTGTTTTTGCCTCATCTAGGGCCACACCCGCGGCATATGGAGGTTCCCAGGCTAGGGGTCTAACAGGAGCTGTAGCCGCTGGCCTTCGCCACAGCCACAGCAATGCGGGATCCGAGCCGCGTCTGCAACCTACACCACAGCTCACAGCAACGCCAGATCCTTAACCCACTGAGCAAGGCCAGGGATTGAACCCACAACCTCTTGATTCCTAGTCGGATTCGTTAACCACTGAGACACGACGGGAACTCCTAAAATGATTTTTATGTCTAGTAGGCTAGTATTTCCTTTGACACAATTTCCATCTCTACTTAAATCTCCCATTTGCTCACATACTTTACTACTAGATCCTTTAACAAAATAATCACAATTTTTTCAAAGTGTATGTTTACAATTCCAACATCTAGATCATCTCTAAGTCTGGTTCTGCTGATTGCTTGTCACTTGACAATGGGTTGCTTTTTCCTTCCTTTTTGACGTGTTCTTTAATTTCTGTAATGTCAGATGTATTGTGTACAATAGGAGAGACTGAGGCAAATTGTGTTTATCCCTGGAAAAGGGCATGCATCTTCTTTTGTCAGGCCATCAGTGTGTAGAATTGAATCAATCTAGTCAAGAATTACAGTTGGTTTTATTGTTGCTATGGTTATCAGCAGTATACTGCAATTCTCAAATTCCTCTAGCAGTTGACTGTCATTGTCCTGTGGTTAGAGTTGAGGCTCAGTAGTTGGAGGGTTTTATCCTTGTTCAGTTGCCATTTCATTTCTGCACTTACAGAAGACTCTCTATGCACTTTTTATTTCTTCAGAGCTAGTCTGTTGGTGCTCATGCCTTGTCCTAGGCTCATATTGTAAGAGTGTTTTCTGTTATCTAGTTCTACCTAAGTCTGAGAGATATGTATACACCTAAGTCTTAGTTGAGAGACTTTCTCCATCTTTCTGCCCTTTTACCCATGGCAGAACTTCTACCTTGTATATGCTTGGTCTTGGGTGGGACTTTCTAGCCCACTCCAAGCAGGATCTGACCTTTACATGGTGTCATAGCATCTTACCCAAAGCAGTTTATTGTGTTTCCTCACGGTGGTAAAAAAAATCTTTCTTCTTTAGAGAAATGCAAATCAAAACTATAATGAGGTACCACCTCCCATCAGTCAGAATGGCCATCATTAAGAAGTCTACAAATAACAAATGCTAGAGAGGGTGTGGAGAAAAGGGAAAGTTCCTATACTATTTTGGGGAATGTGAACTGGTACAATCACTATGGAAAACATTATGGATGCTCCTCAGAAAACTAAATATAGAGCTACTATATGATCCAGGAATCACACTCCTGGGCACATAATGCAGATAAAACTATGATTCAAAAGGGTACATTTACTCTTATGTTCACAGCAGCACTATTGACAATAGCCAAATATGGAAGCAACCTAAATCTCCATCATCAGATGAACAGATTAAGATGATGTGGTACATATATACAATGGAATGCTACTCAGCCATAAAAAAGAACAAAATAATACCATTTGCAGAAAGATGGTTGCAACTAGAGATTCTCATACTAAGTGAAATAAGTGAGAAAGAGAAAGACAAACACCATATGATATCACTTATATGTGAAATCTAAAATATGACACAGATGAACCTATCTACAGAACAGAAACAGATTCACAGACATAGAGAATAGACTTGTGATTGCCAAGGGGTATGGGGAGGGAGTGGGATGGACTAGAAGTTTGGGCTTTAGTAGATACAAACTATTACATTTAAAGTGGATAAACAATAAGGTCCTACTGTAGTTATCGCACAGTGAACTCTATCCAATATTGTGGGATAGACCATGATGTAAAATAATATATATATATATATATATATATATATATATATATATATATATATATATATATATATATAAAGAATGGGAGTTTCCATCGTGGCTCAGTGGTTAACAAATCTGACTAGGAACCATCAGGTTTCAAATTTGATCCGTGGCCTCACTCAGTGGGTTAAGGATCAGGCATTGCTGTGAGCTGTGATGTAGGTCACAGATGCGGTTCAGATCCCGCTTTGGTGTGGCTGTGGCATAGGCCAGCATCTGCAGCTCCTGTTAGACCCATAGCCTGGGAACCTCCATATGCTGTGGGTGTGTCCCTAAAAAGACAAAAAAAAAAAAAAAGAATGTTAAAAAAGTCTCATGTTAAAGTGTAAATATTCTCAGAAGAAAAAAAAAAAACAGTTTTCTTCTAACTTAGTAGGAAAGACTTGTCAGGGAAGATCTGTGCCTATCCTGTGCAGTTTATCACTGATTTTCAGTCCTGTGGGAAAGAAAATTCATTTCTATTACTGTAGCAGCTATTGATTCTTAGGAGAACAGAGTTTGAAAAAGTAGGCATGTCTCTGTGCCAACCTTCAGGAACCACCAATTATCTCCTTCACATCTGCACCACTGAATGGAGGCTTTCACTGGTTTCCTGCTCTGCCTTCACCCCCCCACCTCCCCTTCAGCTGCTGACAAAGGCTTATGGAGAAGCTCTTATACTTGAGTGTGATCTCCCCTTGTATCTGTGGTCCTCAAGCACTTTTGACTGACATCTAGTCCCTAACTGGCCTTTGGAGTTTTGTTAAAATCTGTTTATGGACAGAACCTTTTTCTCCTGTGTTATGCAGCAGGTCTCTGCCACAGTGTCCATGTGCCCATCTCTTTTGGGAGGCATGTCCACTATGAAATTCACTTTGAGGTTCCTTTGCAACCTTAGCTCTCTGATGGTTTCCAAGGAATGACTTGGAAAAAAAGTTTATGAGGGTTTTTCGCATTGTTAAGTTGGGATCAACACCCTTTGAGGTTTCTTACAGCCTAGGAAATTGTAATTCCTTGTACACTAGCTTTTAAAATTTAGATAAGAATCACTTTAGTTGTGACATACTGTAATTCCTCTCCCACTGTCAATTATTCTTACTTAGATTTATGAATTGATCTTAGGATTTTTTTTCTTTGGTTCATGATAATTGGAGAGACTAGAATTCGCAAAAACCTTTTCTAATCTAATATTTTAGGAAAATAAGTTTTTCATAGTGTCAAAATACCTAGAAGCCTAGAGAATTAAAATACAATGTCTCAAATTAATTTGAATATACAATATTTGACTATTAAAATTAAACTTTAAGATTTCTAAAGTGATCTGCCATATTATAAAGCTTTTCATCTCTATGTGAATTATCTTGTATCTATTCAAACATAGCAGGGGAAAGGTTATTACTTCCAAAAATAGTGCTTAGGAAAAGAGGTTCTATATTGTAAACTGCAAGTGCAAAAATAAAAATCATGACTCATTGATTTCCAGCTTGAAATTTCATATTTCAAAGTTTTTTTTTTAACAAAAAATAATAATAAAGTAGAAATAGCCAAACAAGGATAAATGTGTCTGTGTATCAACTTATCATTCAGGCATAACTAATCGATTAGAAGCTGAGAGTGTGCAGTTGTTGTAAAACTGTGTGCCCAGGACTAGCTGTTTCATCTAGCTGTTCACTCTGGTTTCAAACTCTTAAGAACAAAGCCTTATAAGGTATTGACCTCATTGACTCAGCCCAGGATAAAAAGAAAAAAATATATAAAACTTTTAGCTTCATAAACCATTTAGAAAGTGCCTAGCTGACCTTGAAATTCAAATTGGCTGAGATCACTAAAATAATAAAACTATAAAAGCAGAGCAATCTCAGTCTTTTTTGGTTCATGCCCCTGCTCTCAGGCAGATATCCAAACACTCTAACCAAAATGCTGTCTGTGCTATCTTTCAAATTCTTCAAGGGAAAGATTCTATAGGTTTCCTTTTTAATACATTCAAAGGTTTAATTTTTCACAGGTTGAGTTTACATTTGAGCATGATTTAGTGGAAGGCAAGAAAAACTGAACTGTATCATTTTCTACAAAACATTACAGTCAAGAGTAAGGGTATTTGGCCTGCATTTAGGACAACTTCTAAATGTACACTAGCGTGCAAACACCACAGAAACTTTGTTTCCTTTCCTATGCCTGGCACAAAGTAGGTGCACTGATTACCTACTGTGACAATAAAAAATACTCCCAAAATCAGATAACAAGTACTATGGCTCATTTAGTCTGTCCTTGGATTGTGGCTCTCCTTCAGTTTTTTAAGTAAATGGGCAGTTCATACCCAATGTTTGTTTTGCTAATGATGAATCGTTGTGCAAAACGCAAGCCAGGTATTGCTATAATACTACATGCCTAAACTCCTAAAAACTCAGTGGCTTAAAATATAAGCATTTCCCACTCCTTTGCCTAGTATGTGGGGATCAGTTCAGACAGCTATAATTTAGTTTATGAACTGGCTGGACTTGGTTTAAGTTTTCGGGTTGGGTTCAAATCCATTCTACATACTTCCATACTTTCCTTGAACCAGCTACACCTGGGGAATGTTCTTGAGGCAAATCTAGAAGAGCTACAGTGATGCTTATAGGCACACTGAAATTCCGTTCACATCAATCTGTTCAGATAACTCTAATCAAAGCAAACAACACAGCCAACCCAAAGTCAATGGAATAAGGAATTGTGCTCTGTGCTAAAGATGAGGCTAAAGTGAGAGAATATTTACAGTATGACATGCCTGTATATTAGTTTATCCATTCACATGTGCTTGTTACAGATAATAGTCACAATAGATAGCATAAGCATTTACTGATCATTTGCTGAACTGAGCATGAGTTTAAGACGTGTGTTATAATTTGAACCTCAAAATACCCGATTGAGAAAGGACTCTAATTTTGCATATTTTACAGATAAGAAAACAGACATAGGGGTTAGAAGTCATTTCCCAATTACAAGCAGGTTCTAAGTGTTCATGATGATATTTGCACCCAGGTGGTCTCAGTCTAGAACATGGCATGCAAACCACTGTGATAATGACATTGAGATGATTTAGTCATCCCACAGCCAGACTGAGCAATCATGCTTGCTGAGTGGATGAATTTTGGCTCTTTATTACCCAAGATGTCTTCTGGTTTGTAGACAAATTTTGAACAAATGGATTCACAGTACTTTTAAACTTTAGGGAAACTCCTGCACTGTCTATCACCTGGCCTTTTGGGTTTCCTGTCCATTTGTATTGGGCTTTTGTCCTCCAGTCTTTTTTCCAATTATTTGATAACTGATTGATTCCTAAATATCCATATGTCAGTTTGTAATCTGCTTGATCTCCTAGTTAATGATGATGTCCCATATACATCACCTGGATGCACTGGCATTTGCAGTTCAGTCAATTATTTCTCAGCCCTCCTAAGAGTGTCGACATATGCACAGCAACACAACCATGGAGCAAAAGAAGAGAAATATCCCGAAGAAGGCAAACAGTGCAGACCACAGAACAGCAGAGACACAAATGAGGTAACTTTTCCTATACTTGAAAAAAAAAAATAGATTTAGAGAAGTTGGTTAGTTCATCTAAAGTTGCTCAAATGACATGTTGCGAAATCAAGTCTCAGAGCAGGGTTCATGTGATTCCTAAAATGATCTCATCTACTACTCTAAACTGCTTTTCATAACCAACCAGAATCTAACCTGGGTCCAACAACACTCACATCTAACAGGCTCCTAAACTCTGTAGAGTCAGAGGACCCCTACAAGTCCATCTTCCTCCTACAGGGAAGCATCCTAAACACTCTTTGCCATTAATCTCCCTATCATTATTCACACCACATGTCAAAAAATCTTAATTCTTCCTTCTGACTTTCATGCTCCTGATTAGCTAACTACATTTGTCCTAATCCGATAATGTTAAAGGCAGTTGTGAATTATAAATGCCATCCAGCACTTCATCCCACTGGTAGTATGCCTTATATATTCAGCAACACTAACAGATCAGAATTTACTCTCACTTTAATAAGTTTAGGAGTTCACCAAAAAGTCTTTCTGACCTGCTTTCCCTGCATGATAAAACCCAATTAAATGACATCCATATAGCAGCCCATAGCACCAAGAGAAGTGCTATACTGGTCTTTTTTTTTTTTTTAACTTTAATCACACATATCAAAACACCCTCTCTTTAAATATGACGATTGGTCAATAAACTTATAGCTTTCTAGAAGCTACTTTCTCACTCTCTTTCTATCAATAGAAATAAATTAGGAAAATAATCTTGAAAGGGAATCAAAATGTGGTAGTTATTACATGAGACTAAATGCCAAAGGATAGCGAGTTCTGCCAATAGAAAACTAACTCTGTGATTTGGGAAAGTTACATATGTCATTTTCTGGCATCTCCCAGCAACTCCACTAGATCATAACTACCTCAGTGATGATTTTCTCCCTGTCCCCAAATCTATTCTTCTTCAAGTGTTTCCTTTCTCTTTAAATGGTATCACCACCCACCCACTGCCTAAACCAGAAATTTAGGAATGTTCTCAGCCACCTCCTCTTGCTTCCCCACCATACCCACTAACGTTGTTACTAAGTTTTATCTAACCTACCTTCTAAGGATATTTAAAATATGTTCTCTTTCTGCGTCAAATGTCACCACCTGATTCTAGTCTCAATGCCCTGGCAACAACCTTTTAACTTCTTTCCCTACATCCATTTTTATTCCTTTTAGTCCACTCTCCACAGAGGGGACAGAATACTACTGTATTTCGTTTATAAAATGTTGTCTTAACTGTGTCCCTCTTCTTCCTAAAACCCTTCAAAGTGTTCCCATTGCCCTGGGATGCAGTTATAAAATTCTTAACCTGAGCTATAGGCTTGGTAAAGCCTCCTTTCTGTCTCTGCCTCTCCCAGCCACAACTCATAAGTCCCCTTCCACTCTTGTCTCCATAGCCACATCCATCTTCTTTTATTTTCTTCTATGTGGTCTCTCCTTCCTTAAGACAGTTGCATATGTTTCTTTGTCTAGAATTGTTCTGATCGTTCACCCTTCACTTATGTGGCGATAAATCTGTTCATCTTTAAAGTATTAGCATAAGGTCATGTCATCAATAAAGGCTTATTTTTTTAGTGTCCCAGATTAGAAAAGATAAATAAAGTGATATAAAACTATAGCCACAAATTATGCAATATTCCTCTTTTCAAAAGGTGGAGCCTAATTATACTGCTTCCCCCTTGAGTGTAGGATATACTTAGTGACTCATTTCTCACAAATAGAATGTGGTGGAAATGACATTATGAGTAATGAACAATTTATGAGGCTAAATCATAAAAAAGGTATTTTGACTTCCTTATTGCTCTCCCTCTCTCTTGGATCATTCATTCTAAGGGAAGCCAGCTACTGCATCATCAGAATATGTAAGCAGCAGTACAGAGAAGCCAATAAGATGAGGAACTGAGGACTCCTGCCAGCAGCCATATAAATAATCCATCTTAAAGTGGATCCTCAGTCCCAGAATCTCCCATAACAATAGACCTAGTCAACATATTGTCTAAAATCTTACAAGACACCCTGGGCCAATACCAACCAGCTGGACCACTCTCAGATTTCACTGTGAGATATAATACTTGTGTTTAAGGTAACACATGTTGGAGTAATTTATTCTGCTACATAGGTAAGTATCACAGTATTCCTAGCATATGTGTTATGAGGCATATTCAAAATGTATTTGTAATATGTACATTTTAAAATTATAACTAAATTATTTTGTAATAACTTGTTTAACAAATGGCTTCCCTGTTTTAGAGCAAACTTCATGAAGGTAGGGACTATAAACATTTTTGCTTATCATTTTATCCCTGTTCACTCCTCCTCAAGACAGAGCCTATGGTACTCAATAAATATTTCTTAACTGTATTAATATAACTGAATTAATATGTATGCTAATGCTACAGAAAAAGACAGAACCTTCTGGTTATTTAATGAGTGTTATTTAAGTGATTGATTTATTCATTATGCAAAGTTAGAAAAATAGATATCCTTATGGCAGGATGATTAAAACTTTTCTTTTAATGGTGTCTTCTGGCAACAGGATAAATCAGTACATCCCTATGAATGTCTGAGAAATGATCCTTCTAGCAATAAGTAGAAATAGCTCAGTTTTGAAAAAAATTGTATTTAGAGTAATAAAAGCATTTACAAAGTAAATAGTTGTTATGATTAACCACAGTGTGAAATGTGCTATTTGAAATAATATTTCAGGGAGCTTGGTCCTTCAGCCATAGACCTAACAAGTTCTTTAAAAAAAAGTCCCTAGGTATTGTGTTCCATTACATTTGTAAATTCTGTACCTTGAATATAGAAAGTCAGTTTGAAACATTCCAACTTTCTTCCATTACTAGAACTAAAAAGATATCACCAGATGTTATATTTGTGACTGTTTTATAAACTTTATAATAGTAATTTTCCTTCCAGGATAAATCCAATTATTATACTTTCTTCTTGTCAATATCATCATTGCTTGACTGCTTCTAAAACATTGCTCTATATCTCTCAGAAACTTTGGTACCTGGTTCAATAAATTTCTCATTCTCATTCATTTTCATCATCCCAGGTGAGTTTAAAGCCCCTTTGTCTGGTCACTCATTAATAAATATTTATTGCACTTTTATTTTGCACCATAGCACAGGATTAAGAACTAGGATTATATATTGATGGCACATCTAATTCCCTGGGAGAAATTGTCCTTGAACAGGTAAGCTTTTTTTTTTTTTTTTTGCAACTCTGATAATCTTGTTCTACCAAGGAAAACAAGATTCCTTACGGTATATATAGGAGAACTAGCCAATTTGAAATTCTTTGTGTTAAATCTTCTCTTAGGTAAACTCAATCACAAAATGAATTAAAATTATAAAATGTTAATGACTCACAAATATCCATCACCTACCTCCTAAATTCCAGATTGAAAATTTTCTTCATCATTATTGCCACAAATTATCATTCAAGAACTTATCTCTCCTGTGATGGCTAAGAGTAAGAATGGCCTTCCCATACATTCTATCCTATTAAAATATCAATTCATCTTACAGTGGTCCCAGATTACAGAAAGTTTAGGTCTTCTTCCTTCTGTCTCAGAACTTTCAAGTCATTTTATGATATGGGACTTGTACCAATAATCCTGTAGCATAGCTAGTTGTGTGCACACAGTACTACACTGATCTCTCAACGTCTTGAGGTTAGAGACTGCATGCTTGGAGAAAGCACCCAAAAGTGAATTAATGTCTTAACTGTGGGCTTTCCAGTGCCCAAATGCCACACTATTATCTTGTTCGATATGCCCAGTTCAATGTGATGAAGACCTCTTGAATGGCTGACTCATCTTCTTGGTAGTTTTGTTATTGAAGGAAGGCCATTTGGGCTTTAAGCTCTTTAGTTTCCTCATCTCTAGTTAGAAAAAATAAATAAATATGAGATAACTTACAAGAAGGATGTTTGAAAAAATGAACTAGGTATTACTTAACAATATTAGTAACAATATCTTAATACCTTAACAAGACTAGATATTACTTAACAATAAAACAGAGACTTTTGTCACCTTAAGCCAATAGTTTGGTTTCCCAAGAGAACTGATAAAAGTTGCTTGGCCTCATCAGCAGAGTTGGGATAAGGTGCAACTGAGGGAGATTAGCAACTACACGGTAGAAATAATTCCAAGAGCTAGATGAAGTGCTATCTGTTGCTATCTCAGTGTTAAAAGTCACATATAATTCAAAATTAGGTAATGCTTCCATTTTCTCACCACTGTCAATTTTACCTCAGCAGTCTGCACTCAGAATAATGCTACTGAAACATCTGTTTCCTGGTCATCAAGACATTAGTTACCCAGTCCATTCTCTGGGTGAAAATAAAATCTGAGCCCATCATATGTAGTTGAAAGAAAAAAAATACTAACATTTTCAGATAAAATGACTTATGGGGAGAGAACACATGCTATTAACAGTTTTTAAAATAAAATACAATTGTAATTCAATTAAAATACTTTCTATTTTTGGCATAATAGCATTGCTATGGTGATTCTAATACAAATACAAATGTTGAAAGAGTTTCTCTAAGCCTTTCTTTACCCTAGAGATAAAAAAAAAATTCCACTTGCTCATAAATATCATATTTATCAGTGAATCATCAAACGGCATAGATAATTATCATGTATTTTTCAAGCTCAAACATGCAAGGACAATGAGGAATTAAATGCATTATCCCATTTGACTCATTTAAAAATTCTTATAGGAAGTTGTGTTGTGTCCCCCTTTATTTGAAAGCATTAAAATGCTTTTTCATTCATCTTAAAAAGCCTATGACAACTTCACAGTCCATTCCAATTTATCAACAGGGAGTCCACCTATAAGTAACAATCTCACTTTTCTATTACCCAATTTTTCTCTTTTCTTTGGAGAAAAACCTCTATCTTTTTTGAACTCTGTCAACTTGCAGAACCATTTAGGTGCCATCAACTTCACTGAAAATGAGAAACATCTAAAAAAATCTAAGTGAAATTGTCAGATGTTAATATGAACTTAGGCCCTGAGACATATAAGCTCCAAAGACATTCCTTTCTGGAAACATTTTGAAATAAATTTAAAAATATAATCTTCAATACAGTTGTAGGAGATAGTCATGAAAAAGGTTTTGCCTAAATTTACTTTGCTGGTTGAATAATACTATAGACTAGCAAGGTGATCTGTGTTATTTGTAACACTTTATAGAATACAGTATACGAATATGAAAAAGCCACACAAAATTTTGGTTAGAAAGCAACTTGTCCCAACATTCCTAGTGGTATATAGAGTACTTAAGTCTTCAGTGTTTCTATAAAACTGTACTTAACCTGTAAAAAGTTTCTATAAAACTTTTGGAAACCTTTAGAGTTTGTCTCATCCCAACCCTTAACCTAGACCCTGAACTTCATCATTTTCTAAGGAAGGACATTCTCTGCCCAAATCTCTAGTGAGTCATATTGACATTGCTAAATGTTTCATAGAACAAAAAGGGATAGTTATGTTGTACACTAAACAGCAAATGGTGTAACAGACACTCATTCACCAAATAATCTTCTCCTCCAAACTCCTTCTTTATATTTCCCGTTTCCTTGACCCCAACCCCAGTTGTTCTCTAATAGCCTCACCCTTCTCTTTTCTGAAAGAAAGTCACCCTTCTCTTTTTAACTCAGAGGAATTGCACCAGATTTTCATAATTCAATGTTCTAATAGACTCCATGTTTCTTAGCCTCTTCAAAGATTGTCAAATTCCTCACCAAACAAATTAGGACCTCTATCTAGGCAAGAGTAGAATTTCAAAAGAATTAAATTTTTAAAAAATGACTTTTCATGTTAATGTGAACATTCGGTTTTGCCATTACAGAGCACCCTTAAGAAGACTAAGTAGTTTTTTTTTCAGTTTACTGTATAATTCCGATAACCATAAACCATTCAGAGGACCACCTTCCATAAAGTTCAAGTGAATTGTTTCATAGCACTGTATAAAAATAAGCATGTGTCTTACTTATAGTAAACTTATATGCATGGGAAGCCTTAATGTTTTGAAGATACATAACCAATTAAAAAATCCATCTAAATATTTATTTTGTTAATTGGGAATTGAACTTTATTTCTTGGCAAAGATAAAGCAAATAATTATTTACTCATTTGGTTGACTAGGATTGCAATCGTACAAACTGTTTTCAGAATAAAATAGTATGGATAAGGTTGGGAAATATCCTTTCAACTTCTTGCCCCCATACTCTTTCTTCCATGCTACATTCACCACTCATCATTGATTTCCTCATTAACTACATACTTTATACTGGCAGGACAGAAGGTAAAGTCATAGTCCTGGTACTCAAGGCTTATTCAGGATTAAAAAGGGGATAAGCATATACAATTCAGGCCATCTTGCATGCAAATATATGTGGAATCACTTATATAAAGTGCATTAATTCAAGCATCACATAGACAGGAATAAAGTATAAATCTTATTCTCAATTCTTACTTTTTACATAAGGCAATCTTATCTAGTACCATGACTTTAATAAAAGCTGAACACTAATAACTATCAAACAAATATTTCTGAAACTCCAGATATTACCTAGTGATTTTCCATGAAAATACCAGTTTATAATGAAGAATAAAAGAAAATTAAATGGATGAATCTAAACAAAGATATTTGGGCGTGAAAAAAAATAGACAAATAGACATGGCTAAGGAATATGCATGAGAGACTATCATTTCAAAACAAGATAGAGTAATAGGGATATTATTTTCTTGCCAGAAATAACAAAAAATCAAGACAAAATATATAAAATGAGAAACTGGACATTAGATAATGAAATACAGTGATGGTGGGAGAAAAATAAGGTGAGGCTTAAAAATATACAAGCTTTATGCTTTGAGAGAGTTTCTGAGTTATAATACTATAAAAAGGTAGCCATCAGACACTATGAGTCGAGAAGTGGATTGATGATGAAAGGAGACAAAATTAGCTAGAATTTGCAGAACAGAAATCAGAGGGAATAGAGAGCTACACCAAGAAAGAACACTAGAGATCTGCAGAGGCCTCCTCAAGTATTCAGCAGAAGACTGACCGATCTACATATAGAAATGAAGAAAGTGCCCAAGGTCAAGGAAAGAAGAGTCTGTAAAGATTAGGGAGAAGGGTGTCTGATACTCCATAAAGCTGGGAACAGTGCCTGCTCCCATCAGTCAGAAGAGAAAACCTTATAGCTCATGGAACCAGGCAGAGTACTCAAAATATCTTGCTTCAGAAACAAGTAATAATTAGCTCTATACTAGTACTTCCCAAACAGAGATGATTTTGACACCCCAGCAGACATTTGGAAATGTCTAGAGAAATTTGGATGGTCAAACTAGAGGTGGAGGGCGCTCTGGCATTAAATAGGTCAATTCCAGGAATGCCATTACACATTTTATCAGCACAGGACAGCAACACACAACAAGGAATTACCTAGCCCCAAATATCAATGATTCCACAGATGAACAACTCTGTTGTAAAATAAGCTCTGGTCTCACCTAACAAAACTTAAAAGCAAAATTCAAAGGGATTATACTCTTCCCAAGTGACCTGAGTCCTCAAAGTTCAAAATATTTACAGGAATGGAAAATTATGTAGCACTCACAGTAATAGTTACTGTCTCTGGCATCAGATAAAATTGCCAGGTATGCAAAGAAGGAGGAAACACTAATTGGTAATGAAAATTAAAAAATAATTAAAATCAACTCAGGTCTAATAAAGATGTTAGAATTAACAAATGCCTTAGTATAGTTATAACTCTTTCCTATTTGTTCAAAAAGTTATGTAGAGAAATGGAATATTTTAAAATACATTCAAAACAAATTTCAAGAGATAAAAACTATACTAGCTAAGATTAAAAAAAATACTTTGTAGGATAAATGGGCAATTTGATATTAGAGTAGAAAAAAAATAGTGAACTTGGATGCATAACAATAGGAATAAACCAAAGAAAGGAAAAGAGACTTAAAAAAGAAAAGGAACAAATCACCAGTGAAATGTGAACAATTCAAGAAGCTACACAAGTATGTAGAAGAAGTGCTAGTTTTCTCATTCCATACAGAAAAGTTACATATAGATAAGAATCAGTAAAATGTTAAAACTGCAGACACCTAATTAAAATGTATTTGGAGGCCCTGAATGAGAGGAATAGATGTGATGGAGACAAAAAAAAAATGTCTGAAAATTTAAGAGCCAAAAATTTTTCCAAAAGTAATACAACTATAAACTCATAGATCTAAAAAGCTCAAGACCTAGAAACATGAGGGAAATTATGCTATGACACATCATAATCAAAATGCCTAAAATCAATAGTAAAGAGAAAACCCTTAAAATCACCTGGAGAAGTGAGGGATAAGAGTTATGCTTCAAAAGGATGATAGTACAAAAACTTGTCCACTTGGAATTCTATAATCAGCAGAAGTATCTTTCTTTGTGACCTTGTATTAGAGAAGGATTAGATTAGGGATTTCAAAAGCATGGTCCATAAAAGAACAAAATAAGAGAATGAACATCAAAATCTAACACTCTTGCTCTTTGAAAGACACTATTAAGAGAATAAAAATATGAGCCACATACAGGGAGAAAATACTAGCAAATTATACATCTGATAAAGACCTTGTAGCCAATATTAAAAAAAAAACACTTAAAATTCAATGATAAAAATTAAAAAATAGTCAAAATATCTGAAGTGATACTTTTTTGAGAAAATAAATGAATAGCAAATAAGCATATGGAAAGATGTTCAATATTAATAGTCACTAGGCCAATGCGAATTAAAAGTACAATGACACACCACCACCCACCTAATAGAATGGCTAAATTTAAAAAAAAAAGATTGACCCAGAAGTTCCTGTTGAGGCTCAGTGGGAATGAACCTGCTAGTATCCATGAGAATGCAGGTTTGATCCCTGGCCTTGCTCAGTGGGTTAAGGATCCAGGTGTTGCCGTGAACTGTGATATAGGTCACACATGCAGCTTGGATCCCCTGTTGCTGTGGCAGTGGAGTAGGCTGGAAGCTGCAGCTCTGATTCAACCCTCTAGTCTGGGAACTTCTATACACTGTAGCTGTGGCCCTAAAAATACACACACACACACACACACACAAAAAAGATAGATTGACCGAGAGTCACTGCTGTGGCATAGTGGCTGACTGCAATAGCTCAGGTCTCTGCAGAGGTGCAGATTTGATCCCCAGTCTAGTGCAATGGGTTAAAGGATCCAGTGTTTCCTCAGACGCACTGTAGGTTGCAAGGTTGCAGCTATGTCTTGGATTTAGTCCCTGGTCAGGGAACTTCCGTAAAAGTGTGGCCATAAAAGGAAAAAAAAAGAAAACAAAAGGTTGGACTCTATTAGCATTGGTGAGGATATAAAGAACTGTAACTCTGATAGGCTACTAGTGGGAGTGTAAAATGGCGGCATCACTTTAACAAAACAAGATAGCAATTCTGAAGATAGTAAACATATACCTGCCAGTGGACTTGGCCATTTCACTCCTAGGTATTTACACAAATAAATGTAATTCTCTGTTCAATGTTCATAGCATATTTATTTGCAGTAATCAATCCCTGGCAACAACCCAAATAGTAACAGATTATTGATAATTGAATTATGGTATATCAATACAATGAAGTACTTCTCAGCCAAAAAAAAAAAAAAAAAGGTGAATACATTTTTGAAAGATGCAAAATGAATGAATCTAAAATTATATTATATATTAGCTATATTAGCTATAATATAGCTAAAATAGTAGCTATATTGTATCAATCATATTATATTATGAAACCAGACCTTCCAAATAGTGTATACTGTATAATTCCTTCCACCTATATAAAATTCTAAAAAATGAAAACTAATTTATAGTAATAGAAAGCAGAACAGTGATTGCCTGAGGTTCAGGTAGTAATAAGGTTGGGAGGGACATGAAGGTGAGATTAACAAGTGGAGACATTTTTGAGAGTTTGTATATGTTCATCATCTTTTTTGGTGATAGTTTCACAGGTATATCCATATATCAAAATGTGCTTTAAATATGCACACTTACTGTCAGTTATACTTCAATAAATGTATTTTACAATAAAACAAATATGTATATATGGAGCTGGGTGGGTGATGAGTAGAATTGGTATGTAGTTATACTGATGATCTCCAGATTTTAAGCTTGTGTTTAGAACAATGACAGCAAGAATGTCCGTTGAAGAGGGACAAGGAAGATTTGTGAGTAGCCTGCTTAAAACTCCTGGTGATTTTTTTAATATTTTAAGTTCACTTACTTTTAAAAATGTCAATTTTTCTCTTTCTTTGTCCTTCTTAGTACTTTTATTTGCCTTTTCTTTATCAAAACTAACATTGGTTTCTTAGGAAGTAAGAAGAGTCTATTTTCCAGAAAATGTTTCCCTGTTTTTAAACATGAACATATGGAATTAGTACAACGAATCATTCTGTTTATTTTTAGGAAAAGAAAATAAGTCTGTCAACTTCCTTCTAGTGGTGTTCTAACTATAATGTACAACCTTTTAAAGCATTTTAAACTACCTGCACTGTTTAATTTTTCTATGAGAATGAGTTATTTAAGCCAATAAATTCCTCTTATTGTTTCAAAAAGCTTATAATTCATAGAATATGAGCATTTGCTGATTATTTTTCCCTGGGATATTTTCATTCTATTATGTTATTGTGTCATTATTTTTTACATTATTTTCATGTAGAAAGTACCCACATTATCTGAAACTAGAAGATAGTAGATCTAGAAGAAAGAGTAAAGCAGTTGCTTGTACTAGAGTAGGCAAATCTGATCTACTCTGGGACCTTCCTCCTGACAATAAATTATGACACTCTTGAATTAAATCCCTGAAATTATAATTTTAAACCTGATTCTGACACATCTGCTGATGAGTTAGATATCTTCATTCCATCATTTCATCAATTTATTCATTTAGTTGTTCATTTACTGAGGATCAATGGGGAACCTATTATGATCAAAATATTATAAGAGGAGCTATAAAAGGTTAAAAGGTGGAAGTTCTAGTTCTTGTCCTTGGTGTTCATGGTCTGGTTTATCTATATAAGACAAATGATAAAGATAGCAAAGCATGTATATTAAATTACCACCCAAATAGTTATGTAAAGCAAAGCTAAAACAAGAAATGGGAGTACAAAAGGATGAAAGATTCATAAAGTAAGCTTTATGGCATAGCTGGTGTGGCAGCTAGTCTTCAAGATGACTTCCAGTGATCACCTATTATTTATACTCTTGGGTACCACCACCCTCATCACATTGCATAGGACTAATCTACGCAATGAATAGGATATTGCAAACATGACAGGCTAGTCCAGAAAAGCCATGTGGTTTTTGTCCTTATAGCACTCCTCTGAAGGAAGCCAGTTGCCACCTTGTGAAGACAGCTAAATAGCCCTATATAGTGGTTCACATGGTGAATTTCTGAGGCCTCCAGCCAAGAGTCAGCACCAACTTGACAGCCACAGGAGTGAGCAGATTCCCCAGCACTAGTTAAAGCTTCAGAAGACTGCAGTTACTGCCAACATCAAGAGTGCAGATTCTTGGGAGAACCAAACCAGGACCACTTAGTTAAGCCATTCCAAAATTACTAACCCAGAGAAACTGTGTGAGATGATAAATATTTAGTGTTTTAATCCACCTGAGGATAATTAGTTACTCAGCAAGTGAAGCCTAAAGGAGCTAGACAAAGCTTAGAATCAGAGTTAGCTCTATTATCTATAAACGCAGTTAAGTCATTAATCTAAGCCTTATTTTACTCAACTGTGAAATAGGATGTTATCAACTTTGGATACGTTATTCTATCTTTGTGATAAGTAAAGATAAAAAGTTTTTTTTGAAAACAAGAATGTTATAAAACTTAGGATATCATGATTATCATTATTTGCTTTTCTCATAGAGGAAACTAGTATTTTCTGACTTTTCACTTTTTTATACTCTGATTTTATTAGGAAAACATTATCTATGACATGCTTTCATCTCCAGAGAGGAAAGGTGGTTTACAGAGCAAATCTTGTTGGAAGGGCCACCTCAAACAAATGTGTCACATATAATGTTGAGGTGCCAATGGAAACCAAACAAGAAACAAAACAATCCTGTTACTACCAGAGATTGAGTTTGAAAAACTGAGAGAATAAACATGAGAAGAAGATATATCCTCCTTCAATACTTTGAAAATTCTAAGGACAGTAAAATTGACTTCTTATTGGTTCTATTAACATTTTTCCATTTACCCAGCTTCTTCTTCTTTCTTCTACTTCTTTCTTCTTTTGCCTAAATCTCATATTCACAGGGATTCCTTAAAGTCAAATATTTTTGAATCCATCATCTTGATAATAAACCTTATAATAATCTCACCTATAAAACTGAGTTTTTTTTTAAGGTGAAGAATTATTTTGTGATTCTTCTTGTTCCAAAAAAGTATTTGAGGCCATACCATGTTTTTCCTTTTTTTATTTAAGCCTAGAAATTATACAATATGTGTGATTTTCTTCCACGCTGTTTTTGACAGGATGTATCTTTTTAACCTTTATTCTCTCCCAGGTCCCCAGTTGCTTTCAAAAAGTCATAGAATCAAAAAAAATTGCTTAGCTATGCTCTAAGTGCTGTGGTCATCTTTATTAAATACAGAGTCAGATGACAGAGTTAGAAAAACTCAATGTTTTTAGTCTGATACAGAGTAGAAATCATCTTTACATATATAGCTATTAATTAGATGTGAGATTACTATACTCTTTGGAAAAAAGAGAGTTCACTTGAATAAAAAAAAAATCATGCTCATCAGGCACAGTTTCCTTTTCAGTTTCTGGACCTCAATCAACTTTTTTTTAGACTGTGAAGATAATTAAATCATTAACTCATTAAAATATATGTCATCACTCTTTATTCAATGGTCTAAAATTTTCTGAGATTAAACTTTCATATTTTCTTCTGTTGTCTCAGAAACCATGAATTGACAAAAGAGTCAATATTAATTTATTTTAAATTGGTATGAAAATTTTCTTCTGTTTTTATCTTACTAAAGATACAATCCCTACAACACATAAAGAGAATTTGTAGGAGGAGGCAGGGAAGGAAACACAGGAAGTAAGAGACTTCTCTGGTGTATTTAGGTTGTTTTCTTCCCCCTCTTTCCTTTCTTTGCTACACAAAAGGCCTTAATATGTCTGGGACTATATGACTATGAAAATGTGCAGTCTCATTGACTGCAGAAGAGTCAGGAAGGAGGGGTTTATTTTTGCTTTTCTTGGCCCTGTGTTCATTTTTCCTGTTGCATAAGCTTCTTATCGACATTAATTTTAGCCTCCAAAGATGTTTTGCATAACACAGAATTATAATGTAGTGTCTAAAATAGCACTGCAAACCATAGTTTCAAATACATTAGGAAGATGAATCATTTCCTTAACATGGGCCACTGTGTTATTTGGAATGATTACTTATGAGACAGAAGCAATACATAATTAAGCAGTGTGTGACATGCAAAAAAGAAATCAAGGAAATTCAAACAATAAATGCTTCTTCTGTCCTTCATGGAGGGTAGGAGAAATCTTCAACTCTTTCTTATTTCCCTTTTGAAAAGAAGGGGTGTTGGGTACCAAAACTATGTATCCCAGTAGTAACTAGAAAAATCTGGGCTGCAGAAATGAAGAAACGGGCTGAGGCCAATTTATATCACTTTGTGTTACAAATTCTTTACAAAACTACTCCTGAATATATATTGTTGGTGTTGGATCTATTTTTTGAGTTTTACTTCTTTTGTATGTATGTGTCACTTTTTTTTTTACTCCTCTTGAAAAATCAAAAGTTTTGTGTCAACTCTGAACAGCAAGAGGAAAGGGAAAAGGGATTTCTATCTCTAATGCATTCGGGTGAATAAGATTCTTGGATTTTTTTTTTTCCAGGCTTTCACTCTTAATAGCTACACCAGTACCACAGAGCATACTAATGAAATATGAGAGAATATCAATCATGGTCCATCCAGGCTAGGGACATAACCATGTACAAGTAAGAATCCCTCTGGCTTAATGAAGCCTTCTTAA
Organism: Catagonus wagneri; assembly: GCA_004024745.2. Taxonomy (NCBI): domain Eukaryota; kingdom Metazoa; phylum Chordata; class Mammalia; order Artiodactyla; family Tayassuidae; genus Catagonus; species Catagonus wagneri. Next base: position 24,946,128 of record PVHT021183518.1, on the reverse strand, counting down.
AAGAAAAACTATTTGCATTCGAGTTCAGATGACCTCTCAGAGAGTTTGTAAAGGAGAAAATAACACTTCTTATCCTGAGTGAATTAAGACACTAGACAGGACAGTTTCTAAGGGCAATAATGAGGCAGGGAACCTCTAAATCTTACTTCTTCTCCTTCACTTATTTATTGTGCCTTCTCAGTCCTGGGAATACAATGTTTATTGAACAAAATGCTGGGAAAAAAATCATAGGATACAAAGCATAAAAATGCAGATATAGAAAGTAAAAAGTCATAAACAGCTAGGCTTAATGTTTGTACTAGCAAATACTTTTTTTCTGCAGTCTTCAAGGTTTGCTACCAGCCTATGAAGTTCAAATTAATATCTCTCTGTCTTAAGTCTCATTGTTCTGCCATCTTCTTAGACTCTGTGTTTATGTTCTCCAAGGACAAGTCTCAGGAGTGATTTTGAAACTCACAAACTTTGGGACCAAACTAATATACAGTGGCATTATTGTAAAGTTAGGTTATTGTTCTAATACATGTCAGAGACACAATCACAGAAGCTCCATTTCTGGAATCACTGCATCGATTCACAAAACTCACTTAGCAAGAAACTCCTAACCTTGAAAAGCATTGAAAAGCACTGAAAAACAGATACTCCAAATTACAGCAAATTGCAATGTGTTAGAACACTAAAAGAGAATGTGTAATTTATTCTAGCACATGGCATTTTCTGTACTTCATGACCCACAGACCTATCCACTAAAGAGAAAAATCATCTGCAACCTGCATATCAACATTAGTAAAAGAGAGAGGAAAACTCCAGAAAACATCCTGCAAATATCCTGTAAATTAATATCCTGTAAACTTAATATCCTGTAAATTCAGAATGTTCCTTGAATAAGTCATAATTCTGCTTCCTGAGAAAAGTTCCTTAGAACATTGTTCTATACAGTTCTAAGTTTCACCTTCTGGAAGATCCTTCCTATTTCATCCTCCTCCTTGGCCACTTCCTAATAGAGCACATTGTTCATATTTCAGTTATCTATTTCCACATAACAAACTACCCCAAAATCTAGTGGTTGAAAAGATTTAGGCTTTCTCCTGATTCTATGGGTTTCCAGTCCTTCTACCCCATATTTCTAGGAGCACTTATGTGGCTGCACTCACTTGGGAACTTGGCTGGGACTGGAAAGTCTAAGATGGCCTTATTCACAAGTCTGGCAGTCTGTGCTGACTTGGTTAGAGCAGGTAGATTCTCCTCTACATGATGTGTTCAAGAGGCTGTTGTCATGCAGGAGGACTTTGTTATGGCATATATCAAAGTTATTTGAAATCAGGAGGAGCAGTTTAAATCTTGCTTTTGAGACTTCTTAGATTAAATCCAGAGCAGTCGTTGGGCTAAGCTTACTTTAAATCAACTAGTGAGGCAATAGCTTACTTAAGACTTGACTGGTCACCTTGGGTATTAAAAATCCTCCCTGTTCTTGCTAGTGGGAATGCAAATATTCCAAAATATTGTGAGCTTTTGGAATGGTTAATAAACGTTTCTTGTCATTTTCTCCCCAACCTCATGGCCTTTGATAAAGATCAGAGCTTAGTCCAAATGAGAGTTCCTCCCTACTTTACATACCTTTGAAATTCTCTCTGTATTGTAGATCTCTCTTTTTCCATATTTTTCCCTGAGGATTATGGGCTGCAATCACCTCAGATCCCCTGTACTTCCATTTCTGGAAGTTGATCAAAATAATCGTATTCTGTTTACCCACTTACTGCACTGCAACCTAGAAACTGCTTCCTGGGATGAAACCAGGGAAATTGTAGGGTTCCCTTTGTTGGTTTCCTTCTCTCATTGATAACAGTCCTGCCTATTGTCCAATGTGTGAAAACAGTTGTTTCACAGGTTTTGACTGTCTCTGTACTTGGTAAGGACAAAAGGCAATTCACCTTTACGGCTGGAACAGAAGAACCATCCCAAAATCAAGCAGTTTTTAGTAGTCTGTTTTAACTACACTCTTGGCTATTACCTACACTTTCATTTTATAGTGGTCACTTCACAGTTTACAACATGTAGCTTTAACTTATAAAAAGTTGCCTCCAAATGCCACTATTTCATTTTAAATACAATATAAGAGCTGACAACATACCTTAATACCTACTTCCTGTTCTCTGTATTTTTTCATTCATATTTTCCTTGACATTGGTTATAAATGCTTCAATAGATTGATACTGTTTTTACTTAAAGATTAGATTGGCTTCTAAAGAAATTAAAGACATTAGAGAATGAGAAAATAAGTATTTTGTATTCAAACATAATCACCATTTCTAGAGTTCTTCATTCCCTTGTATAGTCACAATTTTCTTTCTCATATCATTTTCCTTCCTCCTGATTAACTTTTTATATATCTTGTAGCGCAGGTTTGTTGGCCACAACTTCTTTCAGCTTGTTTATGTAATCATTTTTTCCAAATTGCTGTTGGGTATAGAATTTTAGATTGACCATCTTGTTTTGTTTTTTCCTTCAATACTTGAATATAGTCACCCCAATCTTAAGGTTTAGGGTTTTCATTATTTAACTTTTCCCATCTTGCTACTTACACGAGTTCTGATGCTAAGGTTACAGTCATTCTTATTGTTATTACTCTGTACATAACTGCCCTTTTTTCTTTGCCTGCTTTTATATTTTGTTCCTCTGTATATGATATGAACATTTTCATTCTAGCCTTTTCATGCTTATAGTTTGCATAGTAATTTTTTCTTTTTCCATACATTGAACATCCTGGCTATGTATATGCATATACATGTGCAACTCATGCATAACCTCTTGAGGAGGTATACAGTTGGATTTGATTTAATTCAGTCTGAAATATCTTCTTTCTAATTGGAGCATGTCCATTAAATTTTTTGGTTGCAGATTTAACACTGTCCCCTCTGGCTTTTATTCTTCTGTTCTTTCTTTTCTTTTCTAATTGAATTAAACATTTTAATAATTTGATTTAAATTATCTATTGGCTTTTTAGCTACACTTGATCACACTGTTTTTACTGGTTACTCTAGAGATTAGAATATATATCCTTAAATTTTCAGTCTACTTAGTATTAAGCGTTTATAATTTCACACAAAACAGAGAAAGCTTGCAACTATATATGACCACTTACACACCAGTCATTATGCATAATCGTTAGTTATATGTGTTACATTGATGTACATTCAAAGCTTATAATGTAAAATGATTTTATATTAAGCATGTGTATTTAAAAAACAAAATTAAAAATTGCCTTTTACATTCATGTATACATTTCCATTCCCAATGCTACATATTTCTTCCTAAAATTCCTGTTTTCTATCTGGTATAATTTCCCTTCCAGTTGTGATACCTTATTAGTTTTTGTTTATCTAAAAATGTCTTTATTTAGCTTATTTTATTGGACAATACTTTTCTGAATTTCAAGAGCAGCTCTTTTTTTCATTTTGCTTTAATAACTACAGATGGACAAAGCTTCAGGAAGAATAGTGTTAAAGGGCTATATAAGTAGATTTGTGTCAGGCTTATTGATTTTAAGATCATTAAAACTCCAAGTAGACATGTAAGACTGTTGGTTAATAGTCAGAAGTGGACATAAAAATTGAAGTTATCAGCATATATAGCAGATAACATGTGGAGTTGAGAGACTAGAAAAATGATCAACCAGGGAATTAGGGTAAATAAAAAGCTGAAATATGAACTATGTCTTAGGGCATTCCAACATTAAGATGTTAGGAAGAGAACATAGCAACAAAAAATGAGAAACAGATTTCATGAGTTTAGAGGAAACTCAGTAGTTTTCAGTATTCTCCAAGCCAAAGAGGATAAAGGAAGATAAAATTATAGTCAACTATGTCAAGTGCTACTGATAGATGAGGAGAGAAAATTGACCATCAGAAGTAATAGAAGGTAGTACATTTGTAACCTTGACATTTTGGTGCAGTGTTGGAAATAAAGTCTGATTGAAGCAGGTAGTTATTTTATGATCATGAAAAATGTGAAAAGCTAGACATCTTAACTAGAACATAATGATGTACAAATAATATTACATAACTACAACATTATTATTTTATATTTTTATATTATTTGTTTAGAATCATAACTAACAGGGAACTACCACTTCTCTGAGAACTATCCTCCACCCTAGCCCCTGAAAGTGTACTACATGAACATTTCCTCTCAGCTGGTTGATTTAACAAAATGAGCATATGTGACCCAATTCAATCCTACCAGCTCATGCTCTATTAAAATTGAATTGGCATTTAGAGATGCTAGTTAGGTTGTGTTGATTATTCGGACTGGTGATCAATTATTATGACTACATAGAATTACTAACTGAAAAAAGGAAAGTGTACCAAAAGGAACATGAATAACAAATTATGAACTCTAGAACTCTAAAAACAGCACTTTTATTTCCTGACATATTTCTACTTCCTGATTTTGGTTCCTCATTAACTTCTTTCTTTCCTTGGATTCCATAACGTACTCTTGTATCCTGATTATACAATTTATTACCCAACCAGCTGACCTCAACATGTCAATAGAAAATCAAAAGCACTCTCTCTTTCCCCACATCAGTCAGAGCCTTGAACTTAGTTCACGTCCCTACCAATCTCTTTTTCGCTGAGTATTTTCAAGTCAAAAATGAAAGTAAGAGAAGTCACCTCTATCATAACCTAAGGTCTTTGAGTCTAAAATTAGTTTTCAAAGGGAAAACAGGGAATTGTCATGGTCACATCTCCCTACCACCAGTTTTATAATATCCAATATAACTTGTTTTAATAACTATACAAATACATGTGAACATTTATCATCAAAATGTGCTTATTTTTTAAATACAGAGTACTTTTGAACTAAATTCTACTTTGAACAACTGAACAGCTGGAATCCATGTGTGATATGTGGAGATAAACAACGAGTTGATCCTGATAATGCAAAAATGACTATGGCATTTCCTAACAGAATTTGAAATTGCTCAAATTGCTAATTTGCTAGAGAATAATAAGACTAGAAAGACATAGGAAACTTGTAGTAGGTTACAATAAAATAGCAGTGTTACTTTACTATCTCCTAGACTTGCTTAGTTCAAACTCACTGAAACACAATGCTTCCCCATCTGCAAAGTTAAATGCATAAACATTTGTGATAATTTTGATGATATACACACACTGCTGGAAGCAAGGCTTTATAATGTTCAAGAATATGAGGGAACAAAACACAAATCATGAAATAAGAATAAGAAAGCAATTTTATATGTATATGTATATCATTATATGCTTTGATAAAGTAAACAATATAATGGGCTAAAAGAAGAAATGGTTCATAACAACAAAGAGTATAAAATACCTAGGGATAAACCTAACTAAAAGGGCAAAATACTTGTACTCTGAAAACTATAAGAAGCTGATGAAAGAAATCTAAGACGACATAAACAGGGGAAGATATACCATGCTCTTGGATTACAAGAATCAACAATATCAAAATGACCCTACTACCCCAAACAATCTACAGATTCAGTGCAAAACTTATCAAATTACCAGGGTCAGGGGAAGTTTAGGAGTTGGTGAAAGAAGATTAAAGAGTGCCAGGAGATCTCACAGACCAGTGGATAAGGGCCTTTTGCATTTAAGGATCAGGTGACAAGTTAACTGGCTACCAGCCTCCAAAGAATTTCACCCTTTCACAAATTTTCTTGATATTCTACTTCAGAAGACAAAGAGGAGACCACATCAAGAGGTAGGAGCAGTGATTATGCGATAGAAGCAACCCCAGACCTCCCGGGTGGGAAGCCCCACAGACTGGAAAGTAACTGTATCACAGAGACTAAGCTACAGGACTGAGAGTTCTGAACCCAACATCAAATCCCCACACCTGAAGATCTGGTACAGGGAGAAAGAGCCCCCCGGAGCATCTTGCATTGAATGCCAGCCTGGCTTGTATGCAGGAGTTCCACAGGACTGAGGGAAAGAGGAGACCCATTCTTGAAAGGCGCACACAGACTTTCACGTGCACTGGGTCCCAGGGCAAAGCAAAGTATCCATAGGAATCTGCGTGGAACCTGACTTCAATTCTTGGAGGATCTCCTGGGAAAACAGGGGTGACTGTGGTTTGTTGTGGGGGAAGGGCATTGGAGGCAAAGCTCTTGGGAATATTCATCAGCCTGCATTTCTCTGGAGGTGGCCATTTTTGGGAAAATCTGGTCCCTCCCATCAACACTGAGAAGGCCCAGGCCAAAAAATAAACCAGGTGGGATCACAATCCCACCCATCAGTAAACAGGCTGCCTAAAGACCCCTCAGGAACACAGCCAGCCTCTAATCTCACCCAGAGACAAAGCCCTGCCCATCAGTGGGATAGGAATCAACCCCACCTACCAGGGGGCAGGCATTACTCCCTCCCATCGGGAAGCCTACAGCAAGCCCATCTCCCCATACCAACTTTAGCCACAGGTGAGGCAAACACCTGAACTAAGAGAGGCTACAACTCTATTGTCTGCAAAAAGTCACCACACCAAAAACCTATAAAAATGAAAAGACAGAAAACTCTAACTCAGATAAGGGAGAAAGAGAAAAGCCCAGAAAAACAGCTCAGTGATGAGGAGATTATCAGCCTCCCAGAAAGAGACTTTAGACTGTTGATGCTGAAGATGATGCAAGGCATTGGAAATAGACTGGAGGCAAAGATTGATAATTTACAGCAAACACTCAGCAAAGAAATACGAGCTGTAAAAATTAAACAAGAAGAGATGCAAAATACTATAAATGAAATAAAAAATTCATTAGAAGCAGCCAACAGTAAGTAGAATATAGGAGGCAGAAAAGCGAATCAGCAAGGTGGAGGACAGATTAGTGGAAATCACTAATGCAGAAGAGAAAAGAGATTAAAGATTGAAAGGCAGTGAGGAGAGTCTCAGAGAAATCTAGATTAATGTTAAACGCACCAACATCTGTATTATAGGGGTGCCAGAGGGAGAAGAGAGAGAGAAGGGACAGAAAAAATATTTGAAGAGATAGTAGCCGAAAACTTCCCTAATATGGGAAAGGAACCACTCAGTCAAATTCAGGAAGTGCAATGAGTACCCTATAAAATAAACCCAAGGAGAAACACCCTGAGACACATATTAATCAAAATGACCAAAACTGAAGGCAAAGAGAAAATACTGAAAGCAGCTAGGGAAAAGAAACAAATGACATACAAGGGAACCCCAATAAGGTTATCAGCAGATTTTTTATCTGAAACTCGGAGGCAGAAGGGAGTGGCATGATATACTGAATATGATGAAAGGAAAAACATCCCACCAAGATTACTTTACCCAGCAAGGCTCTCATTCAGATTTGAAGGAGAGATCAAAACCTTTACAGATAAGCAAAAGCTAAGAGAGATCTGCAACACTAAACCAGCGTTACAACAAATCCTTCTCTAGGCAGAAAAGAAAAGGCCACAACCAGAAACAAAAACAACACAAATGACAAGGCTCACCAGTAAAGTCACATATAAAGATATGAAATCATCCATGCACAATTGTGCTACTAAAATCAGAAAAAGTGAAAAGAGAATACAAATGCATGACACTGGGACATACTTGCAATTAAGAAACCGACAACTTAAAACAATCTCATTTATATATAGACTCCTATATCAAAACTTCAGGGTAACTGCAAACCAAAAATCTACAATTGATACACAACAAATAAGAAAAATCAACTCAAATACAACATTAAAGATAGTCATCTTGTGAAAGGAGACAACAAGAGAATAAGGGGAGGAAAAAGAGCAACAAAAAACCCAAAACAGTTAATACAATGGCAATAAGAACATAAATATCAATAATTATCTTAAATGCTAATGGTCTGAATGCCCCAACCAAAAGACATAGACTAGCC
>PVHT021183518.1:24848844-24938140 GCA_004024745.2 Catagonus wagneri | reverse complement strand
TCTTCAAGAGACCCACTTCACTTCTAGAGACACATACAAATTGAAAGTGAGAGGATGGAAGAAAATATTCCATGCAAATGGGCATCAAAAGAAAGCCAGAGTAGCAATACTCCTATCAGACAAAATAGACTTTAAAATGAAGAACATTTTAAGAGACAAGGAAGGGCACTACATAATGATCAAAGGATCAATCCAAGAAAAAGATATAACAATTTTAAATATCTATGCACCCAATATAGGCTCACCACAATATATAAGGCAACTGCTAACAACCTTAAAAGAAGAAATCAACAGTAACACAATCATAGTGGGGGAATTTAACACCCCACTTACAGCAATGGGTAGGTCATCCAGACAGAAGATCAATAAGGAAACACAGGCCCTGAATGAAGCATTAGATCAGATGGACTTAATAGATATTTATAGGACATTCCATCCAAAAGCAACAGAATACACATTCTTCTCAAGTGCACATGGAACATTCTCTAAGATTGATCACATCCTGGGCTACAAATCAAGGCTCAGTAACTTTAAGAAAATTGAAATCATTTCAAGCATCTTCTCTGACCACAATGCTATATGACTGGAAATCAGCAACAAGAAAAAAATGGCCAAAAATACAAATACATGGACACTTATCAAATTACCAATGACATTTTTCACAGAACCATAACAAAAAATTTTTTAATTTGTATGGACACAGAAAAGTCAAAAGCAATTTTTAAATTTATATGGAAATTCAAGCAGCTAAAGTAATCTCGAGAAAAGTGTATATGGAGGCCAACTCACAGAATAAGAAAAATATAAGCAAAATGAAGAGCTCAGGAACCATGACCAGTTCAAAGGACAGAATTCCCCTGAAAGAGGAAAAGTTAAACAGACTTCTGCAGCCTAACAAAAACAGAGTTAAAAAGGAGATAATGAAAATACTGAAGGAATTAAGAGTGGCTATAAATAGTAATACAGATAACTTTAGAAAGGAACTAGAAAATGTAAAGAGGAGCCAAGAATAATTTGAAAATTAATTTGCAGAGATGCAAGCTGAGATAAAGGCATTGAAGAGCATAATGAATAATGCAGAGGAACCAACAAGTGACTTGGAAGATAGAATAATGGATAGAATAATGGAAACTATGCAATAAGGACAGCAGACAGAAAAGCAAGTGAAAAAAAAGGTATGAAAGCAATATAAAAGATGTGCGGGATAATTAAAAGTGGACCAATCTATACATAATAGGGATTTCAGAAGGAGAATAAAAACAAAAGGGGATTGAAGAATTTCCGTCATAACTGGAGTTCCTGCTGTGGCTCAGCAGTTAAGGAATCTAAGTAACATCCATGAGGATGCAGTTTCTATTCCTGACCTTGCTCAGTGGGTTAAGGATCTGGCATTGCCATGAGCTATGGTGTAGGTCACAGATGTGGCTCAGATGCTGCACTGCTGTGGCTTTGGCATAGGCCAGCAGCTATAGCTCTGATTTGACCCTTAGCCTGGGAACTTCCACATGCCATGGGTGTGGCCCTAAAAAGCAAAAAAATAAAAAATAAAAAAATAAAATGCAAAGAAATAAAAGTGGATTGAAAACATATTTGAAGAAACTATGGCTGAAAACTTTCCAAATCCAAAGGAAAGAGATATCAAGATACAGGAAGCACAGAGGGTCCCAAACATGTTGAACCCAAACAGAACCACTCCTAGACATATTATAATAAAAAGTGAAATTTAGAGATAAGGAGAGGATCCTAAAAGCAGCAAGAGAAAAGCAAAGTGTTCATTACATGGAGCCCCATAAGGCTATCAGCTGATTTCTCTACAGAAACACTACAGGCCAGAAGAGAGTGGCAAGATATTTTCAAAGATCTAAAAGAGAAAAAATTGCAGCCTAGATAATCTACCCAGAAAGACTATCATTTAAAATAGGAGAAATAAATAATTTCTCCAACAAACAAAAACTAAAAGAATACAGCAATACCAAATCCATTCTAAAATAAATATTTTTCTCCAAATCTATGAGTTTCTTTTCTGTGGAAAGGTTTATTTGTGCTTGGAGAACAGAAATGTGGTTGCCAAGGGGGAGGGGGAGGGAGTGGAATGCACTGGGAATCTGGGGTTAATAGCTACAAATTATTGCATTTGGAATGGATAAGCAATGAGATACTGATGTATAGCACTGGCAGCTATATTTAGTCACTTGTGATGGAGCTTGATGGAGGATAATTTGAGAAAAAAATGCATATATGTATGTGTGACTGGGTCACTTTGCTGTATAGCAGAAAACTGACAGAACACTGTAAACCAACTATAATGGAAAAAATAAAAATCATTAACAAAAACAAAGAAACCATGGAAACTAAAAAATATAAAATAAATTCTGTGTGGAATGAAAAAAAAGAAATACTTAAAGTTCTCTAAATGGGAAGGAAGTAAGAAGATATAGGATGGAGGAAATCACAATTAGAAAGTAATCACTAAATAAACCAGTATACAGATCTAAAAGGAAAAAAAAAAACTATTGTAAAAGTGATAACAAATATAAGGCAAGGAAAAGCAAAAGGATAAATATGAAGATGTAAAAATGGACAACAAAATCATAACATGTGGGGAAAGAAAGTAAGAAAATCTAGACTTTTTTTTTTTAAATGTGTTTGAGCCTATATGACTATCAGGCTAAAGAAAGTGGCTATAGGAAGGGGTTAACATACTTGAAAAACAGGGAAACCACAAATCAGAAACAAACAATACATTCACAAAAACTAAAAAGAGGAAGACACAAGCATTAAATAAAAGGAAAGCAGAAAAAGAAAGGAACAAAAGAGAAACAGAGAATCAACTGGAAAACAAGTTTAAAATGGCAATAAATACATACTTATCAGTAATTACCTCAAATGTCAATGGACTGAATATACCAATCAAAAGACAGGGTGGCAGATTGGATACAAAAGAAACAAGGAGTCTACAATATTACTTACAAAAGACTCACCTTAGGGCAAGGGACACATATAAATTCAAAGTGAGGGGATGGAGGAAGATATTTCATGCGAATGGAAATAACAAGAAAGCTGGAGTCACAATACTCATATCAGAGAAAATAGACTTTAAAACAAAGGTCGTAAGCAAAGACAAAAAAGGACACTATTTAATGATAAAATGATCAACTCACTCATCAATATGTATGCCCCTAAGATGGGAACACAAAAATACATACAAATATTAACAGACATAAAAGGATAAATTGATGGCAATACAATAATAGTAGGAAACTAACACCCCACTCACATCAGTGGACAGATCTAGATAGGAAATCAGTAAGGCAAGAGAGATCCTAATGACACAATAGAATAGTTAGACTTACTTGATATTTTTAGGACATTATATCCAAAAAACCAAAAAAAAGTTCTTTTCAAGTGCACATGGAACATTCTCAAGAACTGACCATATACTGGGATGCAAAACTAATCTCAACAAATTTAAGAGTATAGAAATTATTTCAAGCATCTTTTCAGACCACAATGGCATGGAAATCAACCACAGGAAAAGAAATGAGAAATAAAACTGACTACTTGGAGATTAAACAGCATGCTACTAAAAAACCAATGGGTCAATGCGGAAATCAAACGGGAAATTAAAAATACCTTGAGACAAATGATAATGAAAGCACAACTCTTCAAAATACATGGATGCCAAAAAAGCAGTTCTTACAGGGAAGTTCATAGCAACACAGGCCTTCTTCAAAAAAAAAGAAGAAAAAAAATCAACAATTTAACATACCAACTAAAATAATTAGAAAAAGAAGAACAGGAATTCCCGTTTTGGCTCTACAGTAGGGAAACTGAATGGTATCCATAAAGATGCAGGTTTGATTCCTATCCCATGTTCCAGTGTTACTAGGAACTGTGGTGTAGGTTACTGGGAAGTTGAATCCATCATTGCTGTGGCTGTGGCGTAGGTGACAGCTGCAGCTCTGATTTGACCCCTAGCCTGGGAACTTCCATATGCCATGGGTGCATCTCTTAAAAAAGGAAAGAAAAAGTAAAGCAAATAAAACCTAATGTCAGCAGAAAGAAGGAAATCATAACAATCAGAGAGGAAAGCAATAAAATAGAGATTCAAAAAACAATAGGAAAAAAATCAATAAAACCAAGATATGGTTCTTTGAAAGGCTAAACAAAATTGAAAAACCTCTGGCCAGAATCACCAAGAAGAAGAGAGAGAGAACACAATCTAAATAAGACATGAAAAAGGAGAAATCGCAATAGATACTGCAAAAACACAGAAAACCACCACTATGCACAATTTTTTGCCAACAAACTTGAAAACCTAGAAGAAATGGACTACTTTCTAGAGCTATACATGCCTCCAAAACTGAATCAAGAAGAAATAGATCATTTGAACAGATCCATCATGAGAAATGAAATTGAATGTATAATAAAAACACTCCTTACAAACAGAAGTCCAGGACCAGATTGCTTCATAGGTGAATTCTACTAAACATACAAAGAAAAAATTATATCCATCTTTCTAAAAATTTTCCAAAACACTAAAGAAGAAGTAACACTCCAAAAGACATTCTACAATGTCACCATCACCATAATACCAAAACCATGCAAAGATACTACCAACAAATAAAATTATAGGCCAATCTTTGATGAATATAGATGCAAAAATCCGAAAAAAATTTAGCCAACTGAATCTGAAAACACATAAAAATGTGTATGTGTGTGTGTATAAATAAATGTTTCACTTTTCTGTAAGGCAGAATTTGATAGGACATTGTAAATCAACTATAATAATTTTAATGGCTCTAGAGGAATCAGGCACCCTGTCTTCAGACTATACTACAAAGCTTACAGTCATCAAAACAGTATGGTAATGGCACAAAAACAAAAATAGAGATCAGTGGAACAGGATAGCAAGTCCAGAAATAAACCCATGCATCTATGGTCAACAAAGGTAACAAGAATATACAATGGAGAAAAGATAGTCTCTTCAGTAAGTGGTGCTGGGCAAACTGGACAGCTACATGTAAAAATATAAAATTAGAATATTCTTTTATACCATACATAAAAATAAACTCAAAATGGATTAAATACCTAAATGTAAGGTCATAGATTATAAAACTCTTAGAGGAAAACATAGGCAAAATACTCTTTAACATAAATCACAGCAATATATTTAACATAAATCACAGCAATATATTCTCAGATCTACCTTCTAGAGTAGTGACTAAAAAAACAAATTTAAAAAATGGGACCTAAGTTAACTGAAAAGCTTTTGCATAGCAAGGGAAACCATTAAAAAAAAAAAACACAGGATGTGAGAAAATCTTTACAAATGAAGTGACCAACAAGGGATTAATCTTCAGAATATACAAACACATCATACAGCTATGTATATTTTATATATATATATGTATAATATATATACACATACATATATACATATATACACACACATACATATATATACACACACATATACATACACACACACATACAAAGAACACAGTCAAAAAATGGTCAGAAGTTCTAAATATATATTGCTCCAAAGACAGACAAGATGGTTAAAAAGCATGTGAAAAGATGTTCAAAATCATGAATTAGATAAATGCAAATCAAAACTACAATGATATCACATCACACTAATCAGAATGGCCATCATCAAAAAGTCTACAAACAATAAATGCTGAGAGTGTGTGGAGAAAAGTGTACCCTCCTATACTATTGGTAAGGATGAAGGTTGGTGCAACCACTGTGGATGGCAGTGTGGAGGTTCCTTAAAACATTCCCACCAGCAGTGTACTACATCTCCCTTTTGCATATACTCACCAGCACTTATCTCTTGTTTTTTAGATAATAGATAATCCTTAAGGTGTGAGGTAATAACATATTGTGGATTTGGTTTGTATTTCTGTGATACTTAGTGATGTTGAGTACCATTTATTTTTTAAACTTATTTTTATTGATATAATTGACAGATAACATTTTGTAAGTTTAAGCTGTAAAACATGTTGATTTGATGTGTTTAGATGTTGCAGTTTGATTAAGACTCTAGTGTTGGCTAACACTTCTATTATGGTACATAATTATCATTGTTATAAGATGAATTAAGGTCTGAGGATCTAAAGCATAATATAATAACTATGGTTAATAATACGATATCATATAATTTAAATTTGTTGAGAGTAGGACTTAAATTTTCTCACCTCCTCCCAAAAAAAAAGTAAATTTGTGAGGTGATGGATGCCTTAATAAACTCAATGGTTGGACTTTTTTCACAGTTTATATGTATACCATATCATGGTGTACACACTTCACTACAATTTCATTTGTCATTTATACCTCAATCAAGTTGAAAAATAGAGAAAAAGTTGAGACAGACATTTTGTGCAATCAAGTCAATGCAATATTATATATGTGATATTTGCCTCTGTTTATGGATTCTTAAAACATTTTTTAATCCTTCTGCTTTTACCTTTCCTATTTGGTACGATTTTCTTTAAAAAAAATCAATCTAGCTCTACTTAGTTTATTTCTCTTGATGTTGCTGTCTAACTCGAGTGTGTTTTTATTACACACCATGTTTGAAATCATTACATTATTATTGATAGTATCAAAAGAGCTGGTAGTAATATTTGGGTGATATTAATAGCCCCACAGCTGGAAGATTAGATTGCCAAGCCATGTACTTAAGTTTGAGAGTCTGTATTTACTACTGTTTAATATTGAGAGAACTTTTCAAAAGAGTCTAAAATCTTCTCTAGAGTGAAGAGAGAAGCCTTCACTGAGCCTGTCTCTGGGAAATGACGTTGGTAAAACAATTTAGGGATATGGTGATGACAGTAGCATGAGCCACATACAAAACAAAGTAGGTGCTTACTTCAATCATGACCTTTGAACAGGTTTCAGTGATAATGTGGGAGGAATTTTTTGGAATGGAACTGGAACAAGATGTGCATCTTCCCATAAGCAAACTGTGAAATGAGTCTTTTAAATAGTTTTTAATTATAAATTTCTGAGCCCAGGTCTTGAAGGTGCCAGTCGAGCTGAAAAGCTCTGTTGTTTATTTCACTGTCAGGATAAGAGTTTGATGGAAAAGAGAGTTTGTAACACTCTCTGGAAGCGATTTAAATAGTCTGAGGAAAAAAAAAAAAACTTCCCGGCTTAAAAGTTACATAAAATATTTTCTTTGAGCGAATTTTGAGTTAGTAACAGAAAATAGAGAACATCTAAATTATTCTCTAACGGTTCGTTATATGTTTAATATATTTAACAACAAGGAAGGTAGGAAAGTTGTTTTGCAGGACCCTTTTTTTAAGTCAAAAAAGTTATTTTTAATTTCATGAGCTTACAAATGTTGAAACCTAATAATTTCCTCTTATACACTTTTTTCTTTTAATTTTTTATTTTTCTTTAAGTCAATTTAATCCAAAAGGAAAAAAAATAATCCTAGTAAAAATGAGATGTATGTCAATCAGTAAACACAAATGGCATTTGGCCATTGGGTTCTAAGACTTGCATAATTGTTACATGTTGGCAAAAAGAGCATCAAATTGGCAATATAGTTTGATATTCATATTCAACTTGGTATCAAAAGTCTATGATGGAAAAAACAAACAGGAAACAAAACAATAGGAGAGTAGGTGATGGATAGGTTTTGAACTGAAAGTATTGTTAGACAATGGGTAGAGATGTTTATAAAGCCAACTGATAATGAAATGGTATTTTAGACTGATTCCAACTCAAGAAGGTATATGGAATTCTCTGGAAAAATGGCATTTAATACATTCTAGAGCCCTTTTTAGTTCTGCTTTATTTTATATCATATTTGGGTTCTTATTTTTAAAAGCCTTTAAATGAACTAGAGAAATATACCATTTTCTAAATCAATTTATTGAAACTTTTCATAAATTAATTCCCTGGCAAAATAAACCAGAATTCTCCCCAAACTTTTCTAATATGCATATCCATTTGACCATATTTATGACTGATAAAATACTAACATACAACAGTAACATACTATATTTCATCAATTCTAAAATACACTTTGAAAAATTTATTATTTCCCCGGTCATGATCCTTTTCACATTTACAGTCAGACACTCATAGTTTAATGTTTCAAGTTATGTGCCTTGATGGTTCTGTGTGTATTGAATTTAGCTGTCACAACTCTTCAAAATGATTATCCTGTGAGCGAATATTGAAAAAAAAATATATTATGTAACCAATAAGGCATTAAAGCAGGGTGGCAGAACACAAATCAAATAAGTGAAGCAAACATTTGTTTTTAGAATAACTTCAGTTCCATATTTGTTGCAAAGCAACAAAATATATTACATATTCTAAAGAAGAATGATGTTCCCAAGTAAATAAATACGTGTTATTGTTTCTAATGGATCAAACACAAAGTAATGCAACTGATGACAGCCAAAAAAAAATTTGAATATCTTAGAGCAGTTTAAAGAAATTCAAAAGCAACAAAGACCTATTGTGACCAATTTATGTGTCATTCTAGAATCATTTTAAAAAGCATAGGTCTTAGAATTTTTCCAACAGCATATTTTTCTTGCCTAATGTTGCGTAAAATGGTAATGTTATGACTGGTATCATCTTAAGAGTCTATACAAAGCAGACACTATAAGACTCATTATGATAAGTCTAATACATACAAACAGTATACATGTACTGTTTTATGTTAACTGTTTAATAGTTTTTATTAATTATTTATAATACATACATACATAATAATGAAAAAGTTTGAAGTATTGAGAGAATTACCAAAATGTGACAGAGAGAGAGAGACCAAGTGAACAAATGCTGTTGGAAAAATTATGCCAACAGGTTTGTGCTTCACAAGGTTCCCACAAATCTTCAATTTGTAAAAACACAGCATCTCCAAAGCACAATAGAATGAAAGTACTTCATGCACACAAACTTATATTTTCTTTCTAAGTGACCAGTGGGTATTACCCATATCCTGCAGTGTGCATGCCATACATTGGAGAACATTGATGCAATTAAATCCGTTCAAATAAAAAAAAAGTTTTATTTACTCAAGTACTAATTCATGACCACCCCCCAACAATTTTGTCTTCAAGTACCTATGCACTAACTGCTGAGACAGACAGCTCTCAGCTTTTTCCCTCACTGGGACACGTCATAAGCCATACCTGACTGTTTCCCCAAGGATGTGACCCTTGCCAGGGGTCTGCTGGTGGCCAGTGGGTTATGTGGAAATATGAAGGCCTGTCTCCCATACCTTAAACTGAGACATTACCAAAGAGCCCTCCCAACTCCAGAGGACCTTGGAGGACCTAGAGTAAGCCTTCATTTGCTGACCTTGGAGTCAGCGTCTCTCTATGCCCAACACTGCCTTTCTCACTTCTATATAGGCGTTATCATCTCCCAAAAAACCTTCTGCATGCAACTCGCCATCTCAGAGTCTGATTCGAAGAAACCCAGTATAAAACCCTACCTCATATTCCACTTCTCAGCATAGAAGGAACACTGTTCATGGAGTTTTGAATGGTATTTCAGAAATAATTTTTAACCTATTTTTTTTTTCTGTAATAGAAACCACAGTGCCTCGAGTTTAGCAAGGTAAGAGGATTAAAAAGTGGTATTATTAAGGAGGCTGGTTGGGGATTAAAGAAGAAAAATAGCCTGATATATAATGACTCACACACTACAGTAATTTATTTTCTTCCCAAGAAGGAATAGTTAGTGGGTCTTCTTGTGGTGATGCAATATTCCTTTCATAGCGCAGTACCCCCAGTCCTTACATCTTTATATCCTGGGAACAGCAGAATGGAGAAGAGAGTGGGCATACCCCTTCTTAAAAGTAGCAGCCTAGAAGTTTCAGTTCACAGTCCATCATCCTGACCCAGTTATTCTCCTGCAAGGGTGGTTGGGAAAGGTAGTCTAGATTGAACCCAAGAAGAAAGGAAAATAGATATTTTGAAAAGTTCCAGAGTCTTTGCTATTCATACTTTTCACCGAGTACAAACGAATTCCCAGGTAAGATGGTCAAGTAAAAATGTATTGACCTACTCAGTCACATTCAATTAAAATAAATGAACCAATCACAAAGCGTGAGTGTCATTTTAAACTGAAACCCAAGAATTTTTACAACCTCCTAACAGTGTTATGTGGCTAGACACTATACACTTTTGAAAATGTTAAAGGACTCTAAGACACAATATACAACTTCCAAATGCAAGCAAAAAGGTAAATTACATTCTAAAATAACCACCAATTGTCCCTATTTTGAAAGGATGAAAACTAGAAATTTGTTGGAATCTTCCAGGAAATTAAGAACCCTTCTTGAAGTCCAAACAAAATTCCTAATTAAGTATTGAAAACTGACAAAATGACACTTCATTTAGACTAATAAATAGACATTATCTGATAAAATACTGAAAATGAAATATAATTAAGGAGCACTTATTCTTCCACGTAAATGTGCTATTGAAACAGTTAAAACACTGTCGTAATATTGTAATAGACAAATCAGCACTTAGTACAATGACTGACATTGAAAAAGTTTGTCAATAAATGGATTAAATTGTAAATAATGAGTCAGAAACTAAAAAAATATATTCATTTTATAATTATTATGACATTTTGAATGAGAAAAAGATGAGTTATTCACTAAATATAATACATTCACTACCAAAAAAATTTTTGCTATATTAGAAACCAACTCCAATGCATGCATAAATATTTCATTTTTACTGAATAAATAAAAGCACGATCTATTGAAAGAACCAGAAATTGTATTGTTCACCTTCACCTTACACTAGAAAAAAATTAATTTTAATGGGGTTAAGTTTCTGTTAAAATGCCAGCTAAATTAGTGGAGATCCATAACCTGTATCCAATTCAGTACATACTCTACTATATTATGCTTTCTTTAGGAGACAGTTAAATACACATAGGGTCTGATGGGAGGCTCAAAGTTAATTCCTTTACATTCTCATCAGAGACATAAATGGAGAATGCAATTAAGACAGTATTGTTAAAAGAATAGACCCTATTCAGATATTACAATGATATAAGAAGGTTTAGATCATTTTCTGGGTTAGTTGATATGGTCTTGGAATACTTCTGTTTCTGGGGTTGCAGCGTGTAGGTATGTTTGGTGCTCTGCTCCATTCTAATATTCTGGCTGGTGCGCTCAAGTCCAGCTGCAGTTGCATAATGACTCCGACAGCTCCGATTTACCTGTCTCCCAATAATTGCCACCTGGCCTGATACACCTAGGAAAAGACACTATTACCCACAAATGGTGGTCTACAGTTCATGACCGACTGATACTAGAGTATAAAACGTCAGCAACTACTTGCATGTAGCTTTACATTACCATTCATGCTCCTGAGCTGGGGATCAGAATGACTATGGGGCTTCAGCTAGCTGAGCGCTCATCTTTGCCCAGATACCTCATATCTTCTTTCCCCCAATCCTTTGCAGTTTTTACCCGCAGGCACTCCCTCACTAATCACTTGCATAAGAATTCTCACATCAGGTTCCAGTTCTAAAAGTCACAACTTTGCACAAGGAGTTAACAAGTAATTTCTCTCATCCCCACAGAAAAATTGTTTACCTTTGCTGGTGGTTCAAAGGAAATCAAAAAGAACTCTGTTCTTCAAAGACATAATGTCCCTCTATTTATATAATCTGTTGAGTTTACTAGCCCCTAAACAGCCTCTTAAATTCTTTGTTTTATCCTATCCTGTGACATATACCCAACAGTTTCTTTGCCCTACTTAGTCCATCACACTGTCTACTGATTTGCCTGTAGCTAATTTTTTCCTCAATTTCTCATAGAAAACTGAGTTAAAGCTGAAGGATGACTTTATGACCCTCTTCACATGGGAGCAAGTAGAGAGGCAATTTGAGCTACCATGTGACCACATTAACAAAGATGTGGGTCTCTGTAGTCTCTAGGAACGATAGAATTGAAATAGGAAGACCACATAAGCAGAACATAGAGGCAATCAGTCATTCACTTCTCCCTTCAATCATACATTCAACACATATGTGTCAAATACCTTTCCTACACCAAGAAAGACGCTAGGGCTGGAAATACAATGGCATCCCTGGCTGACCAGACATACTCTTTGCCCTCAAGGAACTTAAATTCCATTGGAGCAGGTAATAGAACATTAACCCAGTGATTATAAGAAATGTTATTGGTTCTGTGACAGGAAAAGTAAAAGGTGCTTAACAGAACATAACAGACTCATCACCTAACTCAGCATGAAGTACATGGCTTCCTAAGGGGAAGCAATGCCTCATCTGGATTGTGAAGTTTGAGTCACTTTTAAAAGGGAAAATGAGAAAATGGAAAGCACACTCCAGACAGAAAGACCATACAGAAGCCCCAGAAGCAAAAGATGTCTGGAATATTTGAGGAAGGTGAAGTGTGGTATGTTTGAACTTGGGGAAGGGAAATGAGAGATGAGATAGAGACTAGAAAGGAAAAAGGGGACAGATTACAAAGGGTTTTGTGTAATTTATAATTGAGAGAATAAGATCATTCTCGTTACAATAGCTTTCAGAAAACAAGTAACATCACTTCACTAGAAGGTATATATCCATGTTTCAGTCAGTGATAAAGCAGGAGACCTGTACATCAATAGGATTTTGAAGGTCTGAGTAGCTATATCCCCTCCTTTAGGTATCTCAACTCAATCATCTCTGGCCAATGTGCTACCTTAGTACTACTGCATCCTCATAATATTGCTTATAATGATATGGTTCTTTGACATTTACAAAGATCTTCATTACTTTTCTTGGGTCTCACCTACATTTTTGTTCTTAGCTACTAGCTGCTAGTCTTTGTTGGTTCAACTGACACCTTCCTATTAGGTTGATCAGATAGGATATCTTTATTTTCTTCATATAGCCATACCTGCTGCATATGAAGTTCCCAGTCTAAGGGTTCAATCAGAGCTGCAGCTGCTGGCCTATACCACAGACACAGCAACAACAGATCCAAGGCACATCTATAATCTATGCCAAAGCTTGTGGCAATGCTGAATCCTTAACCCACTGAGTGAGGACAGGGATTGAACTTGCTTTCTCATGGAGACAATGTCAGGTCCTTAACCTGCTGAGCCATAACCTTAACTCCAGATAGGATATTTTATCAGTCATTTAAGATCATTGGGAAGTGACACTTTTAAACACTTTTAAATGACTTTTATAAATTAACAGACCAGTTAATGGGTTGAATTTTGGGTACAGCCCTGGTCTCTAAAGCTCATTCTAAAGCACTGATTCCATCACATGTCCCTCTCAGCCCTTCCCACGGCCTCAGGCTCTCACAAAACAGAGGGCTGAATTAAAGACTTAAAACATTGTTTGAAATTGTTAGCTTTTATAACCTGAGGCATGGTATGTATGTCTACATCCTGTTAGAGAAGAAAGCCTAATGGAAACAAGGTTCTTTCTTGTCAAAGGGAAAAAAAGGTAGGGTTGGGGGAGAGTAACCATTTCTGATGGTTTGGATTTTCAAGTTTTCAGTCATTTCATCATACATGTTGCAGTAAGAAATAAGAATCAGTGAGTAGAATAATTTCAAATACATAAGGATTACTTCAAATAGAAAACTAATGACATTTATTTGTCAGGTATTCATAGAAATGATGACCAAGCATCTACATTAGCACAAATGAATTATCAAGAAATCCATTGAAAAGGCAGGTGGGAAGGGGAGTTACAATTCAATTACATTCTCCATGTTGTAGTGCCTGGCAAACATCCAATTTTCTAGCAGACGAAATAGTTTTTGCTTTATCTTTCCTGATAGTGATAAAACCATTTTGTTGATGGTTTTCATTCTCTGCAGAAAATTAAGGACATTATTTGAGAAAATATGTAATTTTTCTCATGTTGCATAGAAAAGATTTTTTTTTCCACAATAAGAGGTATTTAGAGAGACTGATATTTTAAATATGTTTCCTTTGTGGTAATCAAAAGGCTCAATCATATCAAGCAAGTCCATCACAGAACTTTGATGTATGCTCTGTGATGGCACTTCTCTTTCTGAGTAAAGGTAAAAGAGCAGAGAGGACCCAGCATATTACCAGGGAACATTCTTTTCAATAGCTCAAAGAGGACACACATCCTGAAGACAATTGTGAGATAAGAAAGCTTCCTTTGAGGTCCTTACTCAGCTGTTGCAATGCCTATTTTTATGCCATCCTCAACTACAGCTATCCAATCATTAGCTTTGTGTGTGTCTGTCAGACTTAGCCTTATGTATCTAGTCACTCTTGTTGAGTTATAGCCTCCTCCTATGGGGTATTTGATTTTTAGCTCAAAAGTCTCTTCATTTTTCCTTTCTACATTATCTACTGTTTGGAAATTTTGTACTCATATTTGTGCTATAATGAGAAAATGAAAATGCATTGCTATTTTGTGAAAATGAAATGTTTCTGGACATTTTGTAAGACCGAATAATAGAAAAACATGAACAGGAAAATTAACGAGAGGTCCTGCTGCATTTTTGTATTCCAGTGCAATCCATTTGTCTCCTGAGAGTGAGAGAAAACACTTAAGATATTTCTAATGGAAGGAATTTAATACTGGGGATTGGATACATCAGTGATAGAAGAGCTAGAAAGCCAAATTAAGACTACGGAGATAAGATACAACTAATGTCGTTATTAAGTGACAGTTAAGAAAACAGTGACTGATTTGAAGTCAAGTCTGTGAGAGATGATTTCAAGACTACACTACATTTCTGCTGAGACATTTCTGGGAAAATCTCTGCTTTTAATAGAAATTACAAACCAAGAGGAAAGCTTGACTTGGAAGGAAAGCTAATGGTTTGAAAGGTGATTATGGAAAATCCAATCAGACATTTTAAATCTTATTATCAATATTTGGAACAGAGGGAATACTGGGTATGTGTGCTTTGCTTTGTTTATTTTTATGTGAGAAATATCATGCTGGTTAAAACACCTGTATAAATTTAATATTTATCAATAGTGGATAAAATCACAAAGAGAATATATGGATAAGCCAATTGACCAGACTTCAGGAATGCCCGAATACAAGAAATAAATACAAGATGAAAATAATTAGAAGAGGAAAATAACCTGTATTGTGCATCTTTTATGAACCCCGTGCACTAAGAGATAAGTTATGAAATATGGAAACAGATATTAACATTTCTCTCTTAGGAGAGAAAAACAGAAAATCAGAAATATGAGTATTTTTAACAGGAAATCACATTTAGTTAAAAGGAAGCTATAAAGTAAATCACTTACACCTAAAAGTGCTTTTACTATTCAGGTACTATGCTGTAAATTCCTTTACTTGATTGATAAGAAAAAAGTTAAATGATACAAAATACTGTGAACCATAGAAGCAAAAAAGGATTCCCACACTTCTCCAGGTTTATTTTTTATATAATTGACATATAAAATTGTGGAAGTTGAAGGTGTGAAGACATGTTGATTTTTATACACTTAAATACCACACGATGATTACCAGCATACATTAGCTTACACCTCCATCATGTCACATAATTATCATTTCTTTTTTGGTCTCAAAAATAAGTTTGTCCAGGTTCTCATCTCTTTCAAAATTAATAAGTTACTTCTCATGTTTTTTTTCTACAAAGAAATTAGGAGTTTCTTGCTTCCAAATTCTTTTACTTTTGAGCTCTTCTCTACCCACCTAGAGATGTAAACATTGTATCAGCACAGACACCAGTGTTAAACATACCCATTGTAGGTAACTGTGGAAAGTTATGAGTCACCATACATTTGTTTTTTATATTGCTTATGTAACACATTAACATGACTTTGTGGCAATTTGTGGATTTAAAAAAATAGATTTATGTTCTTACTGTTCTGTAGGTCAGAAGTCTGAGATAGGTCCTCTGGAAGCTCTGTGGGAAAATCCATTCGTTGTTTTGTTTTGTTTTTCCCAGTTCTGGAAGCCGCTCGCATTCCTTACTTCGTACCTCCCGCGCTCCTTCAAGAAGCAAGAGCACGTCTTTCTAACCCTTCCTCCATTGTCAGGCTCCGCCTCATACCACAGCTGGGAAAAATTCTCATTTTTAAAGACCCAAGTGATTACATTGGTTCCATCTGGATTATCCAGGATAATTTTCCCATCTGAAGGTCATCAGATTAGAAACCTAATTGCATTATTATCCTTAATTCCCTTTTGCCATGTTCACAGGGTCTGGTGATTAGGATATGGACCTCTTTGGCATCAGTATTTTGCCTACCACCCATGGAAGAGATACTGTTAATCATTTAAGTTGTAACTGAACTTACAAAGAAACTTATTGTTGTTGATATTTTTCACAATTCTTTTCCCAACTGGAGATGTATTAGCTATTAGAGAAACTTGAGAAAATTTTAGTGTTTGGAATCACTGACTTTTAAGTAACTATCTCTGCTGCTGCTCTTAAGTTTCAATAAAATTAATGTGTTTTTGAAAATTTATGAACATAAAATATGATAAATATTTTTCACTCACATGTTATTTCTTATTAGCATGCAGGAAATAGGCATTATTTTAAATCTCAACATACAGATGATAAATATGTACTCAAATCTTTCAGTAATATGCCTAATAAGTAATATTTGGGGCATTCTAATCATTACTGATAATTCTTGGTCTTTTTCTATTCTTTTTTAAAACTCTGTGATGTCATGGACAATATTTTTAAAAAATTTTTGAAGTTTTATTAGAATGTAGTTGACTTACATTGTTGTGATAATTTCTGCTATATAAGAAAGTGATTCAGTTATACACACATCCAGTCTTTTTCAGATTATTTTCCTATATAGATTATCATGGAATATTGGGTAGAGTTCCCTGTGCTACACAGCAGGTCCCCACTGACCAGTCATTCCATATACTACAGTGTGCATCCCAAACCCCCAAGAACAGTGGATAATATTGAGAGAGATAGAGAAGGATAATTATGTGGTCAGTATAAAAATCCCACTAGGGGATTAAAGACAGGGAATTTTAATGAAGTAGTAACTAGCAATAATCTACACTACCTTAAAGGAAGACTGCGTGCATCTAGGTGCCAATCACACTCAAACCACAAACCGTGATAATTAGGATGCAAGACAATGGACCTGGAGCCTGAATCTTATCACATGAAGTCAGGGAATTAACAGTCCTTGAAGAGTAGCATTTCTTTCTGCTTGTGGTCAAGACAGAAATGTAGGTGAAAGGGGAAAAAAAAAACTAGGTAAAAGGGGATTTTATACCAAAACCTGAGATGAATTACCATATTTTACTGTATGTTACCACACTTTTGCTAATATACATATGATTTGAATAGCACCATGACAGTCCTGGTTAGAACATATAGGGTCAAAGGAGAAACTAATGATGTAAGCCTTGAGGTCTACCCCAAAAAAGGAATAAAGTGGTCTTTCTTCCTTCCTCATTTTTGCTTTTTTTTTTTTTTTTAGGGCCACACCTGCAGCATATGGAGGTTCCCAGGCTAGGGGTCGAATCTGAGCTACAGTAAGTGGCACCAGGTGAGTGATTTCAGTTAAAAGATGTTGGATTTGATGGAGTTTCTGTTGCAGCTCAGTGGGTTAAGAACCTGACATAGTGTCTATGAGGATACGGGTTTGATCCCTGGCCTTGCTCCTTGCTCAGTGGGTTAAGAATCCAGTGTTGCCACAAGCTGCAGTTTTGGTTTGAATCTGATGTTGCCTTGGCTGTGGTGTAGGCTGGTGGCAGCTGCAGCTCCAATTCAGCCCCTAGCCTGGGAACTTCTATATGCCACAGGTGCAGCCATAAAGAGAAAAAATAAAAAAGACAGCGGGTTCAAGTGTCAATCTGATGTATAGTGTTTGACCCTCAATCTGAGTTTTGGTTGGGTTTGAAGCCCACCTGAGAAGGGGTGTGGTTTCAGTATTATTTATTTTGTTACTTTTCCACACTGTGGTTGCAGTAGGTATTCAGTTGTGTCCACTCCCCATTGCCCCAGCACCTGCAATGATGTCTATCCCTTCACATTGACACTCAAGGAAAGCACAAAGGAAAGGGTAAAGATGGTCTTTAGAGTTGTGAAAGGCAGTTGAGGTAAGGGTGTCTTCTCTGCCTCAAAGATGATCCAATGAACCTGATGGATGGCACGACCACTTACGAAACAAAAGGGAGAAACCAATGACCCAGTAGCCAGCCTGACTAGTAGATCCCTATTCTAGATGAAGACATAAGCACAGGTATGAGTATATACTATTGTTTCAGATGGTGAAAGGTCTGTGGGCCTAGAAACACTAAGTACATATTTCCTATAAATAATAATTAAGTAGCTCTACCAATTTCAGTGAGAGTAAACATTTCCTAGTTATTATCTCCTTTAATAGATCTATCATTTAAAACTTCCAAAGATTCCATCAGTCATTAGCTCACAAAAAATTTGCTAAGAGCGTTGTATAGATAAGACCTCATGTTAAGCTGGATACAAGGAGCCGAGGAGAGGGAATCAGGGCATTATCGCTTTAACTGACTTCTTATGACTCCAGAGTATCCCTTTTGCCTTACCCCCACTGAATTTTATCATGTTATTTTCTCCCTGGTCAGAGGAAACAAAAGAACTAGCCAACTCTCCCCACTAGTTTGAAATTTTCTTTGAATATGAGAATCATAAAAGGTAGCTTTGTAAGTGTTTCCAGTAAGCCAGTAAAAACACTCACCAAGTTGGTGATAGTGAGGGATGTATTCCAATCAAAAGTTTCTCTGTGAATATCATGCCTTTAATAATCATAAGCCAAGGTATCACATATCTGTCCACTGATATGCAGACACAGTAAAGGAAAGAAAAACCGTGTCATTGATAACATGATGTACCAATTTAACAAGTTATGATGTAATAGTGAAGCCCCTGTTTCCTTTCTGACTTCACCTACCACTGCTGCTGCCTTACATATTCCACTCAAATCAGGTTGGCATCCTTGCTGTCTTTTAAACATAGCAGCCATGTTCCCATCTCAGAGTCTTTCCACATTTTCCTGTCTTTTCATATGTGTGGCATTTTTTTCTTTTTTATAACTATTTTATACATTATATATAAAGTAACCATACAGAATGAGGTGATTTTAAAAGTCTTCTAGAAAGTATACCATGCTAAAACAAACTGCATTAATGATGGACTACCTAAATAAGTGAAGTAATAACCACAAACCAGAAAGAATGTTTTTAGAGTTAAAAGGGAAAAGTTCTTAGAGTATATCATTAAGTGTAAAAAAAAAAAGTACAATAAAGAATATGTAGCTCTAAGACTTGTGGTTGCTGAGGGGGAGGGAGTGGGATGGACCAGCTGTTTGGGGTTAGTAGGTGAAAACTATTGTATTTAGAATGGATAAGCAATGAGGTCCTGCTGTACAGCACAGGGAAGTATATCCAATTTCTTGTGATAGAACAAAATGGAAGATAATATGAGAAAAGGAGTACACACACACACACACACACATATATGACTGTCACTTTGCTATAGAGCAGAAATTGATAGGACATTGTAAATCAACTATAATTTAAAAATTAAAAAAAGAATATCTTGTTCTACAAGATTAACATCAGGGACATGCAAATATAAAATCACAGTAAGATACCACCTCATACTTGTCAAAATGGCTATTATCAAAAGGCAAGAAATAACACGTGTTGGTGAGGGTGTGGAGAAAAGGGAGTACTTGTGCGCTGTTGATGGAAATATAAATCAGTGCAGCCACTGGAAAATACTGTGGACATTCCTAAGAAAATTAAAAATAGGACTACCATATGATCTAGCAATTCCACTTCTGGGTGCTAACCAAAGAAAACAAAAATATTAATTCAAAAAGATATATGTACCCTTATGTTCATGGCAGCATTATTTATGATAGCCAAAATAATGGAAGCAACCTAAGCGCCCACTGATAGATGAATAAGAAAAATAGATACAATGGAATGCTAGTCAGCTATAAATAAGAATGAAATCTCGCCATTGTGGAAATGTGGATGGATCTTTGCGTCATTATGCTGAGAGAAATTAGGGAAAGACAACATTTTGTAACTTCTCTTATATGCAGAATCTAAATAAATAAATATTAACATAATATACACATAACATATAGCATTATATAATGATATGTTATTATAAAGAAATATAAACAAGATTATAGATACATAGAACAGACTGGTGGTTTCCAGAGAGAGAGGGTAAAGGTGGGAGAAATGAATGAATTTTTTTTGTTTCAATAAATTGAATTTTAAGAAGAGAATTGCTGTTTTGTAAAGTACAGGCATAAAACAATTTTAGAACCATTTGCAAGATTTCTTTAGTTTAATTTTTTATTTTTAACATAAAAAAATCCCAATAAGATCTTGGAAAGCTTAACTTTTCCTGCCTGTAGTACTCCAGTAAAATTATATCTCCTTTTCAAAAGAAAGAAAGGATAAATAAAGAGGGAGAAGAAAAGCAAAAAGAAACAAGTAGAAGGAAAAGGCAAGGGGATGAGAGATAAGGGGAAAAAGAGAAAGAAGTAAATAACAGTATCTCTGAAAATGATCTTACCGATTAGAGTCTTAGAAATTACCATCCATAATGGTGTCACTTTCCTCATCAAAGATAAAGATATTCCTTGGAGAAATATTTGAGCATTCACCTCATTGTGCTTCATTTTATAATAAAGTGATTCATTTTTATATGAGATTGTCTCTACTTTTAAGTACACAGCTAAGTAAATATTAGGTCAATTGCTATGTGTACAAATCAGTCATATATTGATTTAATTTTGACCCTTATTCTAATTTCACTGTGTGGTATCTCATTCAATATGTTAACACTGTAAAAATGAACTTATGCCCAAAAAGGAGAGTGACTTCTCAAACACAAAATGATATTCACCCCCTTGACAAACAGTATGACTTATAGCAAATATTTTATTTATATGTTTACTTATGTAAAATAATTGTTTGTACACATGTTTATAAGGTGGGAATAAAGATACATAGAAAAAAGCATAAGCCATAAATTTTTAGCATTAACCCTAAGATTCACAGAGATTAATATGTCACTCAATCTAGGGATTTCCTAAAATATTCATCTCAGATGACTAGTAATGCATCAACTACCTGAAAGCTTACTACCATTCAAGGCAATGCATGTCATTATGAGACAGTTCTGATTGTTGGAAATTTATTTTACAGTGAGTAAAATTAATTCATTTTCTCCTTAGGCCAACTCACCAATTAATTAATATGCAGATAATTCCTGTATCTAAATCACCAGCGTTGTCCTCCCAAGTTCCAGGCTTGAACTTCAAATTATCTTTTATTATCAGGTATATAGAGTAAACGCTTCTAAATCAAAGTGACCAAAATTGCCTCTGAATGTCCTTATCCTTCCCACAGCTGCATTACCTATTTCACACCCTACTAATTACACTAGGAAAATCTTTAATTTTGACCTCTACTTCATCCCATATAGCCAGTCCTTCAATAACGTACTTAGATATTTATTTATAAAATATTACTAATATTTCTTTCTTTCTCATTTCTATTTCAATAGCTTCTCCAAGTCTTCATTCCTTATCCTCCTCCTTTTCCTTTTCTTCCTTCTATTGATTCTCGGGGGCAAATAATTGTTTTCATCAGAATCCCTAGTTTAATATATATTGTCATAATCACTCAACACATGAATCTTTTGTTGTATTTATTCTAACGATGTAATGAACACTAATGTAATGTAATGTGAACACTGATGTAATGTGACCACATTATTGAACCTTAGAATTGGAAAATTAACAACAAATATGTGTTTCTTTCTTATCCCAAGACCCTATTTCCAGATGTATCAAATATCCTTCACTTCTGGAACTTTATAATGAGTGCTAATATGGCAATCTTTTCCCCACTCTTGAATGTTTCTTTCAGAAATATCTTGAAGTTTCTTGGCTGTTTACTCTTCCATATAAATTTGAAATGAAATTTCTATGTCCTGTTTCAGGAAAAATCTGGTAACAATTTTTTAATTGACATATAGTTGATTTAAAATTATTAGTTTCAGGTATACAGCAAAGAGATACATATATATATATATATATATCTTTATTAAATATACATATATATTTTTTTAGAATTCTTTTCCATTGAGGTTATTATAAGATGGCAATAAATTTTTATTATGGTGTCATTGAATCTGCATTTACAGAGTACTGCTATTTCTACAGCTGTATACTTACTGATGAACATAGAATCCTCTTTCCATTTATTTGTGTTCTTTATTAAATTTTAGAAAAGTTTTATTTTTTCTATATAAGTTTTACATACCTTTTATTAGAATCTTTCCAAGTGTTTTTAGTTTTGCTTTTTGTTTTGCTCTTTATCACTATCAATGGTGTCTAATTTTTAAAAAGCCTTTTATTGAAAAATAAATGAATTTAAAATTTAGTTAAAATTAAATCAGTGAATTTAAAGTTAAATTTAAACATGTTCAGCTTCACTGTGTAAAGAGCATCAAAGCAAGAAAGAAGATATTAATTGTTGTCTTTTTAAAAAAAAATACATTTCTGATTTTTTTGTTGGATTTTTGTATAGCTATCAATTCCCCTATAGTATACTGGGATTGAGATCATTACTAAGTTCTCAGGATAGAGTACCAGGGAGGTAAGGGCTTTAAAGAGAGTGACCTGAAGATTTGCAGCTGAAGATACTGCAAATCTTCAGGTCCTTCTGAAGAGACCTTCAGCCATTTCGTTTCCTCAGACTGTCATTTCCAAGGCATTAAGGTATCAACCTGTGGCAATCATAGAGTTCATCCTGCTTGCTACCCATTTCTGGGTGGGAGGGGGCAGCGGAAATCACTGTCCTTTGTTGTCTGATGTGCAGTGCTTGCAAACCAATTCCCATATATTCCATTCCTTTTGTTTTTCTGATTGTTTCAAGTGGGATTGTAAATTGATTTCTATTAATACATCTTGAAGAGAACATGAAGTCTCTTCCTCTTTCTCAGGTGGTGTGCTGAGATGATCTCCACAGGGTCATTCATTTTGGTCCTTAGACTAGGCCAAAGGAACACTCAGACCTATAGTTCTATATTATATTGAATAGTACTTAGCCTGGTGATATGAATTCCTTTCCCAGTCTTACTACTCTCTTTTTGGTTTGATAGAACCAGTGCTTATTTCTTTACCCCTTTTTATTTATTTTTATTATAGTTGATTTACAGTATTGTGCCAATTTCCACCATGCAGTAAAATGACCCAGTCATACATATATACACTGTTCTCATATTATCTTTCATCATGTTATATCCCAAGATATTGGATGTAGTTCCCTGTGCTATGCGGTAGGAGATCATTGCTTACCCAATCCAAATGTAATAGTTTGCATCTACTAACCCCAAACTCCCCATCCATCCCACTCTGTCCCCTCTCTTGGGAACAGTGTATACTTTATACTTCAAACATCCACCTTTTTTTTTTTTTTTGGTTTTTAGTGCCACACCAGCAGTATATGGAAGTTCCCACGTGACGCCAGGATGAAACCCACAACCTCATGTTTACGAGTTGGATTCGTTTCCCCTGTACCACAACGGGAACTCCGCACACATATCCAGGTTTTCAAAAAAAAATCTTCAACTATTTTATCCTATATGATAAAAACCAGACCAAAGATACTTTTTCTTTTGATAGGGAAAAATAATTCCTTTGTATTACTTTGCTAGTGTATGTACAAACAAACAACAAGAAAAGGGTTACTCATCAAACTATCTTCAGAAATCTACCATTGTATTTCTACATATAGAGTACTTTGTATTTTAAATGCATCATATAAAGACATTTATGCACACCTATAAGTGAAATAAAATCCATTAAGAGAAAAAAAAAAAGACATTGATAGGGGAAATTAGAATGATTTTTCTACTTTCTTCCAGAATATGCATCAAAAGATAGATATATTTTATTTATATTTTATAGATAATATATTTAATTTATTAAAGAACAATAAGTCATTTTGGTGTTGTCATAGGCTTTGAAATCTTGTGATTCTAATTTATATCAATAAGATATTTCTGATTGTTGGTACAGAAATTCAGTTAACAGTGCATGTACCTTGATTCAGAGTAAGCTCTGACTTAGTTTCCTGAGACTTTTGGAAAACCCCCAGATCTGATATGTTTCACTTTGAAGGAGTGCCTGTCTCCAAGGGGATTTATAAGAAACAGACTTCTAGAAATGGGTCCAACAAAAAGCGGTGTATAGTGATGACAGATCACACCCAGCAGGTGACTCAGGAAGATGCCAACAGAAGCCTGGAGGGACAGAAACTTCTTGTCAGACATTCCTCTGTTGATTCACTAAGGCCCTTGGAAGGCATCATTGTGAACTAATCATTGTCATCTACTTCTAGTGATTATTAGTTGAGGAGAACTTTGAAAAACCCCAAATGGAAAATTCTCTGAACATTTAAACCCTGGAAAAGTAATCTTCTTTTTTAGAAGAATGTAGTTCACATTTTGTTTCAACCTAAACTCTTATACAAAATTCCAATTTAGAAAACTGACAAAAACAGATCTGTTTTTACAAAGCGAGAGGTCCTGAAACCCAACTTCTCAGCTCAACAGCATCAACTTGTTGGGTTTTCTTAGAGAACTAGAATAGGCATTAAAAAACGGAATATAAAAATAAACACTTTTCTGAAGGGTTGTTGCCTGTTACTGAGCAGATCACTTCTATGTAGTCATTGTTACCAATGTGTGTCATTCATACTGAGCTACTCGAACATTACCGATGACTTTTCTGGGTAAGATTTTATTGAAAATTAACAGATGCTCAGTGAGTATTCTCAAGTGTTGGGAGACACAGAAAGGTGACAGAGGTACATGTTGAATACACTTTTTGAAACAACAATATATCAGTCTACATACCCACCCTTTGCCACATTCATGGCCTATGGAGAGCAGTCCTAGAGCTATTCTTCCCCAAGAGTTCTTATAAGAATAATTACAATACTGTCTGTTTCTTTTCAATACCTCAATACCACATTCACTTGATTATATTTCACTTTTGAACTGTATCTCATTCTTTCTGGAATATAGCATTTTATTTTTTTCCCTATCATTTCTTCTACTTTAAAAATATCAGGGAGTTCCCTTCATGGCTCAGTGGTTAACGAATCCGACTAAGAACCACGAGGTTGCAGGTTCGATCCCTGGCCTTGCTCAGTGGGTTAAGGATCCGGTGTTGCCATGAGCTGTGGTGTAGGTTGCAGACGTGGCTCGGATCCCACGTTGCTGTGGCTGTGGCAAAGGCTGGCAGCTACAGCTCCTGTTAGACCCCTAGCCTGGGAACCTCCATATGCTGAGGGTGAGGCCATAGATAAAAGCAAAACACACACACACACATACACACACACACACACACACACAAAATATCAGGGAGTTCCCATAATGGCTCAGTGGTGACAAACCCAACTACTAATCATGATGACGCAGGTTCAATCCCTGGCCTCACTCAGTGGGATAGGGGTCCAGTATTGCCATGAGCTGTGGTGTAGGTTGCAGATGTGGCTCAGATCCAGTGTTGCTGTGACTGTGGCATAGGCTGACAGCTACAGGTCTGATTTAACTCTTAGTCTGGGAACTTCCATATGCCACGGTGCAGACCTAAAAATAAATAAATAAATAAAAATAAAAGACAAAAAAATATATCTGAGGGTATATGTGATCCCTGGTAACACCTACAACTCTTACTGATGTCCGATCATCAGTGAATGTTCGGAGTGGTAAGGAGGTGGGATTTGGAACCAGCAACTTTGGGTTTGAATAGAGCAGTGCAGGTAAATTAGCTGCATAACTTTGGCCAAGTCAATCCACTTCTTTATTTTCAGGCCTTACATAGCTAAATGACGATGATAATTCTAAACTGCGAGGGAGAAGTTGTGAGGATTAGAAATACTTTTTACATAATATCTAGTATATTATCTGGCTCATTGTAACCCTCTGAAATGCTAGTTGCTTTATTTTTTAATGAATATTGTTAAGGTCATTGCGAATTGCCTCAATATCCCCAATTCAGTTTAATAAATGTTGTTCGCCTACTAGATGCATCTTTTTTTTTTTTTTTCTGTCTTTTGCCTTATCTAGGGCTGCACTTGCAGCATATGGAGGTTCCGAGGCTAGGGGTCTAACAGGAGCTATAGCTGCCGGCCTTCGCCACAGCCACAGCAACGCGGGATTTGAGCTGCATCTGCGACCTACACCACAGCTCACGACAACGCCGGATCCTTAACCCACTGACCAAGGCCAGGGATCGAACCCACAACTTCCTGGTTCCTAGTCGGATATGTTAACCACTGAGCCATGACAGCAACTCTATTTATTTTTAACCAGACTTGAGAGACTTGAGAAAGAAAAATTTCTTTATAGTTTGGCTAACTTCACTTGTGCAAGGTAAAAATACTAACGTGCTGGAGAGCACTGGAAAAATTCAGTTTCATGAGTCCTTAGAAATATTTCAAGGAATGAACCAACACACAGCCACAAGTAGCATCAGTAATCCTCCAATTATTTGTACCCTGGTATTAAATGGCCTAGCGGTAAAACACAATACTCAAGAAGTTCTCAAAATAAGTCACATTTCATTTTGTAGTTGGAATCATCCTAGAATATTAATTAGATTAATTCTAAACTATTTTGTCTTTTATCAGTTTACCTGAAATGGTAGCTAAAATTTATGTTTGATAATGTAATGTGTTAAAGTGTATTGTGCTCCAGACTTTGTTATCAAAATAACTTTGACAGATTTTCAATTGAGCATCTACACAAGACATTAATGAGTATGACTTAAGTATAGAATCAATCTAGTGGTGATAATATGTCATTTACTGAAGTGGCATAGGCTATGGGATCAGCTGTCAATCTGATATAGAGATCTGAAACATAACTAAACCTTTCAAGCTATCTAGAGCTACCAAAGAGAACATATTCTGAGACTGTATTATTTGAATCTTTAATAATTACAACCTTTATATTATAATCTTCATTGTTTACTATAACATATATTAAGAAAGACTTCTCAGAGCAGAGCATTCTTCCACTGATTTATCAATTTCCTTACATTTTCCTGATACTAAGTCATCAAACCACTCCCCTTAAGTTTAACTATTTTGAAGTTAGTCCTTCAGGAAAAGCTCAAATTCAGCTATTGACTATGGTAGTGGTCCCATTTCACATGCTAACTTGTAAAAGATAGCAAAACTGAAAGAAACTTCCCATCTTGACAGATATTCCATAAGTTTCATGGCTTAGACCATACAAAGAAGATTTTCAGGGTATGCTATCTATTTACATTTAAATTTGGCTCTCCAGCTCACTCAAACAAACACAGTACTCCAATATTTCTTTTGGCTCTCATGAGTCCCATCAAACCAGTGCAATTTGTTTTTGGGTTGGGAAAAAGGGGTTGACTTTATAAGAATTGCCATTTCCTCCTCCTCACTTTTATCCATTCATAGAGCAGCTGTTAGAAACAGGGTATGTGGGAATTTTTGTTATCAGAACATAATAAACAGCATCACTCTCGAGTAAAGACCAGGAAGTGGTGTAAGAAGTCTCAGTCCCATCAGGTTGCAAAGTATGGCAGGATATTCTTCATACACGACACACACTGAGTGTTCATTGAGCAACATGCTGGGAAGAGAGAAACTCCTAACAATGAATGCAGAAACAACAGCCACAAAAATCACAAAATCAAGCTTTAATATATCCTAGTTTTGAAAAAGGAAAATTGATGGGAAAATAGAGAAATCAGATTTCAGATATGATAGCAAATCTAATAAGACTTTGAAATAATTGATTTTTGAAATGTGAGAACTTTTTTGATTCCAGAATCAAGGGGAAAACTAAGAAAATCTTATGCTCTAAACTGCAGGAGTGGGAGAATGACTAAGACTGAGAGAACTGAATTTAGGTGATAGGTATGGTTGGGTCGGTGATACATAGTACAAGCAGTGATGGATGAGGTAAATCCAGCACAGATGGACAGATAGTTTAGAGATGAAATTTATGGATGAATTTAGAGCAGAATATAATTAACATTTACCTGGAAATAATATGAACATAACATCTATATTCAATCTGTGATAAACCATAATGAAAAATAATATGAAAAAACATGTATTTACATATATAAATATATACATATACATTTTTGAATCACTTTGCTGTACAGCAGAAATTAACACAGCATTATAAATCAACTAGGCTTCAATAAAATAAATTCTAAAAAATCTATGTTATCATATAAATATGATTCTCACTGAAGAAGAGAATAGAGTCAAAAATGCAATGAGAAAGGAAAGCTGCCAAATATAAAGTAAATCTCCTGTTAAGTAAAATTGTAGAGGGAGATACTATCACAAAACACAGTAAGTACAAAATCTTGGAAACAACTTTGCCTAGCTGTAAGAGAAATATTTTTAGGATATGGAATTTAATACTAAATTTGGATAAAAACAATGTAGATACATGCAAGCCAGTTTAATGCCTTTGAACCCAATATAACAATATCTGCTCTTTTCAATTAATTAAAAATATTAATTGAAAACCAATTATACGTCCAGAGATGTACGCTATGCACTGGGGTTAGGTAGTGTTTGTGGGGGCCTCATGGGAACAAAGGAAATAAGGAATCAAATGATACTGAGCTTACCAACTGCTTGAGGAAGATTAGAAAAACAGAAAAAACAAGTGAGAAGTAAGATGATGCTTATGCCCAATGTTATAGAACTAATCTTTCTATATTTAAGGAATGACTTTTGGATGAAGTAAAACAGTGTTCTTTTAAATCAAAGATGTTAAATATATATGGAATGAAACTGGACTCAGAAAATGCTGGGCTAGTTTATTTACCTCCAATAGCTGTGCGAGCTAGGTGGGTCATTTATTTCTTATTTCTTATCTTTAAAATAGGTATAGTGTGTTACTCCTTTCAGAGTTTTTTGTAGCTTAATACAGTAATGAACTTAAAACATTAAATATTTATGCCTGGCACTTAATTAACATTAAATAGGTGACACTTTAAAATTTGCTAGTGGAATTATAATAATAAAAATGGAATAGCATGACCATTTTATATTTACAAAGTATTGAATGTTTTATTTTTTTACCTCACTTGATCCAATGGATATATAAAAAAAATGGATATGTAAAAAAGTCCCACTAAGCAATGTAAAGAAAGATAATTTGGCCTTCCATATATCCATAGATTTGAATTAACAACTATGTACGTTATATAATAATTTTATTAGCTCAGTAGTATAGGTAACAGACAGCTGCAGCTCAGATTCAATCCCTGGTCTGGAAACTTCCATATGCCATGGGTGTGGCCATAAAAAAGTGAAAAAATAAGCCTACAAGTAACAAATACTGGAGAGGGTTTAGAGGAAAGTGAACCTTCCTACACTGTTGGTGGAAAGGTAAGCTGATAAAACCACTATAGAAAACAGTATGCAGTTTCCTCAGAAAATGAAAAGTAGAACTACCATATGATCCAACAATCCTACCCGTGGAAATATATCTGGACAAAATCATAGTTCAAAAAAAAATACATGCACTCCTTTGTTCATCACAAACATATTCACAATAGCCAGGACATGGGAACAACCTAAATGTCCCATCACCAGATGAATGGATTAAGAAGATGTGGTACTGTATACAATGGAATACTACACATCCATAAAAAAGAACGAAATAAGGCCATTCACAGCAACATGGGCGCAAGTGGAGATTATCATACTAAGTGAAGGAAGGCAGAAAGAGAAAGACAAATAACATATGATATCATTTATATGTAGAATTTGAAATATGGCACAAATAAACCCAACTACAAAACAGAACAGACTAACATACATAGGGAACAGACTTGTACTTGCCAAAATGGAGAAGGGAGGGAGTGGGATGGACTGGAGGTTAGGGTTAGATGTAAACTATTACACTTAGAATGGATGAAAAACAAGGTCTATTGTATAGCACAGGGCATAGACCATGATGGAAAAGAACATAAAAAAGAATTTATATACATGTATAACTGAGTCACTGTGCTTTGCTGTACAGCAGAAATTGGCACAACATTGTAAATCAACCTTTTTTTGCTTATTTTTAGGGCTGCAATCAATACGTTACGTTTCCAGGCTATGGGTCTAACTGGAGTTGCAGCTGCTGGCTTATGCCACAGCCACAGCAGTGTGAGATCTAACCTATATCACAGCTCACAGCAATACCGGATCCCCAACTCACTGAGAGAGGCCAGGGATAAAACCGCATCCTCATGGATACTAATTGGATTTGTTTCCACTGTGCCACAAAGAGAATTCCTGTAAATCAACTTTAATTATAAAATAAAATAAAATAATAATGGGTATCAGGAATTTAGCAATAAAATATTCTTTTCATGACATATATATTAATATGCAAAGATAATAGGATTATGAATTTATAGAAAAATGAATAGGCTCTCAAAGTTCACATCTGTAGATTGCAATAACTGTTACAATATTTGGCAACCCTCCCACCAATAAAAGGTGGGGTATCTCTCTCTACCTTGAATCAAGCCTTGAATCAAGCTTTGACCATGTGATTTGCTCTAATAACAGCACATCGACAAATGTGATACAAGCAGAAACTTAAGAATTGGAGCTTTATGATGCTCTTTAGAATTGGAGTTTACCCTCTCTTTCAGCTCTTTTGAGTCCAGAGACCACCATGTGAAGAAGTTCAGGACAACTTACTGAAGGGTAAGATATCATATGGAACAGAAATGAGTCATCACACCTGAGATTCCCTGTATTAATCACTCTGCCAACAACAGATATGTAAGACCATCCTAAGACATCCAAACCCAGCTGAGACTCCTGTTAACCATAAATACCTGAAAATCTGCCCCAAATAAGCCATACAGCTGACCCCATAGAATCATGAGAAATAATTATTTTGTTTTAAGTCATTACATTTTGTCATCGGTTTTTATGCATCCAAAGATAACTGACATGACAGACACTGTTTTATCATTTGGAACACACATGCACGTTTATTCACATGTGTGTGTTTGTGTAATATGTATATTTATGTAACAATCATATTCACAGCCTTCTATTATATCATAACTCTTTAATGCATACTCCAGCTCTGTTAACTAAGCTGAGATATTTTATAAAGGATTTCAATTAATATAATACACTACTGACATCTTTAAAATGGCATTCTTCAGTTACTCAGAGGGTCTGCTTTCTAGGGAGAAAAAAGGAATAAAGAAACAAGAACTGCAATGAACTTTTGTCCAGAATTAAAATTTGTAACATTTTAAAATATGTAATGTACCATATGCCACGTTAGCTTCTATTACTACAATAATTCATAACACTTCAGCAAGCCAATGAAACTTAGTAGTCTGTTCAATATGGTCTTCACTCCACTGGCTTTTGTCATTGCTTTATATTATATTACTCAATGTTAGTAAAGATATGAAGTTTTTGACCATCTTGAGGGTCATTAACTCCTATAGCTCATTTAGTAACAATTCCTATGGTGTGTTCCAATGAGACTCAAGGGTCTTTAACAAATAACGCCCCCATAAAAGGTGAGCAATTCTTCCTTTCCCACAGTAGAAAAAGATATGACAGATATAAGATGTATCTTCACTTAGCAACAAATGTCAATTCTGGAGCTATCAGATGCCCGGTAAAACCATACCCTAGCACAGAATGACACATTTTTAAAAATCCTCTGTATGACAACCCCACAGCATCTGAGGGCTCTGTGGACTCTTTCCTCGCTGCTCCATCCAGTCTCCAACATGGGGCTTACCTTTTTATGCTGCTTCTGCAAATAAGCCCAGTTTATCCTTAGGATACTCGCATTCTTTCCAGTGTCCCTCCCTTTTTTTTTTTTTTTTTCCTGTTCTTGGCAAGGCAGTATGTTTGCCCCAAGTTTTCTTTTTGGTTTCATCTTTGTTTTTGATATAACAACCATCCTTTACTAATTAATTTCCTTCATGTCAGAACAATTGTTAGTATTTGAGCCAAAACAAAACAAACAAAATGAAAAACTCCAAAATAAGAAAACACTAGCATCCTTATAAGCCACTTTAGGAAAGATGTTTTTCATAAAATAAAGTTTCAAATTCTCCCTTTAGGCTATTCTATGAAGATTATAGTAATTTAAAACTAAGGCTGCTGGTAACATTATACAGCTATGTGGTAGGGGGTCCATGTATGGTAATGGGGACAAAGAGGAATTATCATTAGTCTGTACTGCTTTTAATTTTCCTGCTTCTTCCTATTCTCGGTATCCAAACAATGTTTTTCTACTACTGTTTGGAAAGAAAATATCAACCACTTCATCATGACACTTGTAATTTCTCAAGCAAAGACATCTAAGTTCCTCCTTTTTCTCTCTAAACACTATACGATGAGATATTTAGAATACGATCATTTTTTATTGAAGTATAGTTGATTTATAAATTACATTAGTTTCAAGTCTATAGCAAAGTGAGTTAATATTTGTATAGATTGTACACCACTTTAAGTTATAAAATATTGGCTATATTCCCTGCGTTATATACTACACCTTTGTAGCTTATTTATACCTACTAGCTTGTACATCTTAATCTCTTTCGCCTGTCTTGGCCTTCACCCTAACCCTATCCACACTGATAATCATTAGTTTGTTCTCCATATCTATGAGTCTATTTCTGTTTTGTTGTATTCATTTGTTTTATTTTTTAATTTCCACATATAAGTGAAAGCATAAAGTATTTATTTTTCCCTATCTGATTTACTTCACTAGCATAATATCCTCCAGGTCCATCTATTTACTTGCAAATGGCAATATTTTTATTCATTTTTATGGATTCAACTGTATAAATACATATATATAAATTTATTTATAATGTATTTATAAATAAATATACATACATACATTCCACACACACGCACATACATATCTTCTGATTGACATTTTTTTTCACATCTTGGCAATTAAATAATGCTGATATGAAAGTTGGGGGTGCATATATCTTTTAAATATTATGTTTCAACTTTCTTTGGATGTATACTCAAGAGTGGAATTTTTGGATCACATGGTAGTTCTATTTTTAGTTTTTTGAGGAACCTCCATACTGTTTTCCATCATGACTCTGCCAACTTACACTCCCACTAACAGTGTGAGAGTGTTTCTTTTTTTACACACCATCTCGCATCAGTTATGAAGTCTGTTATTCTAGCAATATCACAGAGTCCTAGTTGTTTTTAATCATGTTATTGAGGGGCTCCAAAGTAGAAAATATCAGTTTATCTCTAGATGAGTTTAGATCATCTCCATTATCCTCCATATTAATATTCTGTCTTTTTTGGATTGTTTGTTTACTTTAAACATTATGAAATAATAGAGGAATATCAAATTATCCTTATTAATGTAAGACAAAGCCTATCATTGTAGAATTAACATTTTCCGCTGGAAGTGTGTATTTTCAGGAAGTTTAAATGAGAAGATTGTTGCAAATATACCATGTTTTAGGCAATATTCAAGCTATGACTGAAAGGGAAAGTTTAAAAAAAACATGGAACATAAATGACACGAAAATCATGGAATAATTGGGATCTATTTGCACCTATCTTTAAAAAAGCAAGGAAAATATATTAAATCTGTGATTTTTTCAGACATTGGACAGAAGTTAGTGTAGGATGGTGATCCCTGAGAAAAGGAAAGCAAAAAAAGATGAGCCCTTTAATTTCTCCATTTACTGTTTCATAGAAATTTTTTGGCTGCAAAAAGCAAGACAACAGAGTGGAAAATAAGGAGGGAGACAAAGCAGACATTATCCAGGGGAAAGAGCTCTGAAGAGGGAGGAGATGTACAATGAAACTGCTGTGCACCAAGAATGAGTCCAAAGGTGTATAGAAGCACCCTCTGGTCTTTAGCTGCATTCTGATTAGCAAGTGCTTTTGAGACTGAGGGAAGAACCACCTGATAGAAGGAAGGAAGCCATCTTTGGAGCTCACATAGGACCAAGGATAATTTCTGTTTTTATCAGTTATCATGTAAAACCTCACCCATGGCTCTAGGAATAGTAAACAAATGTTGCTGATCATTTTCCTCATTTTTCCTGGAAAGTATGAATTAAATTCTTAGACATTACATAGCAAACAAATATAAGAAGATTCTAAAAGGTGAAGAGAATAGGCAAACTGGCTAGAGATCTCAGGATCTAAAGAAGGAAATGTGGTAGATGCCCTGTGTATTATTTTTGCCTTCTAGATCTTGGGCTGAGGATCAGAGAAGCCAGCAACCAGGAAATACCAATGGACATAGACAAAACAAAGCCCCAACAAAATTTTGTTCTCTCTAACTAGAAGACTAGAAAAGGTGAAGTCTAGTAAGGTAAATAATAACTACTCCAATCCAGCCAAATCCCACAGAAAAACTGAGGCCTATTCCCACCCCCCAGCAGCAAAGGCTGAGTCAAGAGCTTAGACTTCTACACTTGTCAGGTGTGGGGCAGCAGCCCATAAGTCTGCAAGGCTTGTAATTACCTAGTTGTGAGACAAAGAAAGAGGCTGAAGACAGTGACAAAGGTATCTATGATTTATTGGCTAGAGAATCTTATAAGTCAGGAGCAAAAGGTCTTGGAGTGACACCCCACAATATATGGTAGATGGCAGGCCAGACATGGCAGTGATCTTTATTGCAGAGTTGAGGGGTGGGGGTGGAATTGATGTTAGGTTGGCTCATCAATTCCCAGGGAAACCAACAGAATGGCAGGTTTCTCATAGTTCCTTGGGTTAACGATTATCTTTGGGGTAGATGTTTCCCTTTGATAATCTAGCATGGTGGAGATGTTCTGGTCTAAGGATTAGAATAGTCACCAACTGGGTCAGAAGGCAAACACATACGCAGTTACTGATTAAGCAGTCATGCAAGTAGGGTATGGGTAAAGCAGGGACTGGTCAAATAGGGGATGCAAGTAGAGAGGGCAAGAGAACCAGAATCTTGAGTGGCCTGATCTACATCAGGCTATATCAAGGGTCTGCAACATCCTACTGGGGTAGAGTCAGGAAGAATGAGTAGGAACTGGGGCACGTGTCTTCCATCAGGTGGTAAACATGGCCTTTCTTCTATGGAGTCAACAGAGACACTATCCTGGACTTCTACTTTACATGGTAGTAATGAGGCATTCTATTTCCTCCTTGTTAGAGTGGTACAAAGAAGGGCCAGTGGAGATTCGGAATTTTCACAACCAGCCAGCTGTAATGAGGCTACCTCCTTACAGTGTTAGTATAAGACATGTGGGTGTAGGTCCCAGGGGTCTGTGGAGTCCCCCCAGGGACTTGTATTTCCATTGCTTTTACTATATTGCAGAAATGAGAGGGCATCCCCTTTCTCTTACTAGAGTTGAGTCATAGGAATTATGTCAAAAGGAAATATTTAACTATGATTTAGAGTCTTATAAAACAATACACCCTATGTCCAAATTTTGTTTGAAAAATCACTCTTCATACCAAGAACCAGAAAAAATTTAAACTTATATGAGAAAAGGTAGTCAAAGAGGTTTTACAGATATTAGAATTTTTGGACAAAGATTTTTAAATAACCATTATAAAATTGGTTCAGTGAGTAACCATGAGCACACCTGAAACAAATGAAAAAAAAAGCTAAGTAAACAAATAGAAATTCTCGGAAAATAAATAAAGTACACAAAGAAGTACCAAATAGAAATTTTAG
This sequence comes from Catagonus wagneri, assembly GCA_004024745.2. Taxonomy (NCBI): domain Eukaryota; kingdom Metazoa; phylum Chordata; class Mammalia; order Artiodactyla; family Tayassuidae; genus Catagonus; species Catagonus wagneri. The sequence continues at coordinate 24,902,379 of PVHT021183518.1, read as the reverse complement.
AAAGAAAAATACAACAAAAAATCAACCATGTGCTCAAAATCAGAATGGAGATAACAGAGAAAATGATCAGGGAAGTTGAATACAGGACAATAGATAGCACTCAACCTAAACAACAGAGAGGAAAATAACTGAGAAAAAAATAACAAAACCTTGACCTGAATCATAACAAAAGATTTAGCATTTCTGTCATCAGAATTTCAAGAGAGGGAACAAGGCTTGAAATGAAAAACTATTCAAAAATGAATGGCTGAATATTTCCCAAACTTGGCAAAAGACACTTAGGCCCAAAGATTTTAGAAAGCTGCATAAGCCCCAAACAAGATAAACAAATACACAAACATGCACATTAACATCCATCACAGTCAAACTTATGAAAACTAGTGACAAAGAAAGCAGTCATCTTTCAGGTATTTCAGTATTTCAGGCAAAATAACATCTTACCTGAAAGGAAAAATCAATTCAAATGACAGCAGTTTTCATGATATACTGTGGAGGCCAGAAGAAAGTAGCAACACATTTTTAAGTGCTGAAGGAAAAGAACTCTCAATCAAAATTCTTTTTTGTTGTTGTTGTTGTTGTCTTTTTAGGGCCACACCCACAGCATATGGAGAGTCCCAGGCTAGAGGTCCAACTGGAGCTGTAGCCACTGGCCTATGCCAGAGCCACAGCAATGCAGGATCTGAGCCACATCTGTGACCTACACCACAGCTCACGGCAATGCCGGATCCTTAACCCACTGAGTGAGGCCAGGGATCGAACCTGCATCCCCATGGATGCTAGTGGGGTTCCATAACCACTGAGCCACTAGGGGAACTCCGAAATCAAAACTCTATATGCAGAGAAAATAACCTTCAGAAATAAAGAGAAAAAATAAGGAAGCTAAAGGAAGATGTCTAAACCTAAAAATCATGGTTAAAAAAAAAAGTTGAAACATTAGGAAGTAAGAAACAAATAAAAGAAAGAGCAAAAATATGGGAAATATAAAAGTAGAGGTTTCTAGATTAACATCAGATAACATAGACTGCAGATGGATTGAGAGGGAGGAATAAATTTAATATGTGTCATAAAAAAGGAATAGTAAATGATAATCATAAAATATAGGTGGTAAACAAATGGGTATTCACTGTGATCATTTACCAGTTTTTTGTACCTTTAAAATTTATAATCAACTTTTGGGAACTATGTTCACTACAAAAATACAATAAGAAAAAAATCAAAGGAATGGTATTACTCAGCAGCAGGTCAAAATCAACCATAGATGAGAAAGTGCTCTTGCCCTGACTAATGAAGGTAAAAAGAAAGACTCCAGAGGATAAAACCATTTCTACATAACCGCATTTCAGAAACAAAACAAAGAATATTTTAAATAATTCAAAAATATCCATCATCTAACAAAATAAAATTAACACTACCTGGTAACCAAACCAAAATTATGAGGCATATAAAGAAGAAAGAACATACAAGTCATGTTGAAAAAGGAATCAATCAATAGAAACTGATTCAAATAAGAGATAGATAATATTAGAATGCACGTACATTAAATGAGTGTTTATAGCTATATTACATATGTTCAAAAAGGTAGAGAGAAGCATGAGACAGTAAAAGAAATGTATTAAAATATAGTAAAGCCTCAAATTGAGTAAAATAAATATACATTAATATATAAAATATATCAATATATTTTAATATATTAAAAATTTTACATTTAACATGAAAAACATACTGGTTGGATTTTACTGACAATTAGACACTGCATTAAAATGAGTAAATTTAAAAACAGGGCAAAAGAAATTACATCAAATGAATAAAATTAAAACAGAAAGACTAGATAATAACAATTATCAATAATAACAATAGTATCATTGAGCTGTGGGACAACTTCAATTGGTCAAATACACATGTAAATGGAGTCTCCAAAGCGAGAACAAAAACTATATTTGGAAAAAAGACTAGATGTTTTCCAAATTTAATGAAAAGTATAAATTTACAGATCCAGGAAAATTGACAAATATTAAGTACAAGAAACATGAACAAAATTCTGCTAAAACACATCATAATCAAGTCACCTACGCTAATTAAAAAATCTTAAAATAGGGAGTTCCTATCGTGGCTCACCTGTTAACAAAGCTGACTAGCATCCATGAGGACATGGATTTGATCCCTAGCCTTGCTCAGTGAGTTAAGGATCTGGCATTGCCGTGAGCTGTGGTGCAGGTCCTAGACGCAGCTTGGATCCCGTGTTGCTGTGGCTCTGGCGTAGGCTGGTGGCTACAGCTCCAACAGGACTCCTAGCCTGGGAACCTCTATATGCCATGCGTGCAGCCCTAAGAAGACAAAAAAAAAAAAGAAAAAAAAATTAAAATATCAGAGAAGATATATATATATACGTGTGTATATATAGAGAGAAAGAGAGAGAAGGATAAAGAAAACAATGACAGCACACTTCTGTATAAAACATTACAAGGCAGATGACAATGGAGTAACATAAATATAAGAGGAAAATCTCTTATAATTCTATAACAAGAAAAAATCTTTTAAAAACAAATACGGATTTTCTCAAATATGCAAAAGCGAAAAGAATTTATCATCAAAATATCTATTGTACAGAAAATGTTACAGGAATTCTTTCATGAAGAAGAAAATAATGCTAGATAGAAATATTAATTTCTATAAAGGAATAAAGAACAGTGGAAATGGTAAATATGTATTTTTAAAGATGTTTTAATCTTTTAAAACATCTTTAAAATAAAATTGACTATTTAAAGCAAAAAATATATTGTGAACTTTAAATTATACATAGAAATAAAATATTTGTACTACAAGAGCACAGAGGCTAATAATAGAAAATGGTAGTATATTGTTACAAGTTTATTGTACAATTGCTGAAGAGAATATTTTTAAAATTATGTTAAAAATATATATATTGCATGAGACCCTTTATAAAATAATTCTAAAAAATGAAAATAAATCTATAGTAATACAAGATCAACAGTTTCCTGGGGATTGAGGGGGAGACATGGAAAGGAAGGACAGATTAAAAAGAGCAGATGGAAACTTATGGTCAAGTTATTTATGATGAAGGAGGCAAGAATATACAATGGAGAAAAGACAGTCTCTTCAATAAACAGTCCTGGGAAAACTGGACAGCTATATGCAAAGGAATGAAATTAGAACATTCTTCAACACCATACACAAAAACAAACTCAAAGTAGACTGAAGTCTTAAATATAAGACTGGATACCATAAAACCCTTAGAGGAAAACATAGGCAGAACACTCTGACATAAATTGCAACAATGTCTTTTTGGATCTACCTCCTAGAGTAATGGAAATAAAACCAAAAATGAACAAATGGGACTGAATTAAACTCCAAAAAATTTGCACAGCACAAGAAACCATAAACAAAATGAAAAGACAACCCACAGAATGGGAGAAAATATTTGCCAAAAAAAAAAAAAAACTGACAAGGGATTAATCTCCAAAATATACAAACAGCTTATTGAGCTCAATATCAAGAAAACATACAACCCAATCAGAAAATGAGCAGAAGACCTAAACAGATATTCTCCAAGGAGGACATATAGATGGCCAAAAAGCGTACGAAAAAAAAAAAGCCTCAACATTTCTAGTTACTAGAGAAGTGCAAATCAAAATTACCATGGGGTATATCATCTCACAGCATTCATAACGGCCATCATCAAAGTGCCATCAAACTATTAAGTGCTGGACAGGATGTGGAGAGTGGGGAACCCTCCTATGCTGTTGGTGGGAATGTAAATTGGTACAGCCATTATGGAGAACTGTATGAAGTTTTCTCAGAAAACTAAATATAGAACAACCTTATAATCCAGCAATGCTACTCCTGGGCATATTGCCAAATAAAATCCTAATTCAAATATATACATGCATCCCAGTATTCATTGCAGCACTATTCACAATAGCCAAGACATGGAAGCAACCAAAATATTCATTGGCAGAGGAATGGATAAAGAAGACGTGGTATTACTCAGCCAATAAAAGAAATGAAATAATGCCATTTGCAACAACATGGATGGACCTAAAGATTATCATACTACATGAAATAAGTCAAAAAATATCATATGATTTTACTTATATGTGGCATCTAAAAAATTGATACAAATGAACTTATTTATGAAACAGATAGATACAAACTTCCATAGTATATTTAAGATTACCAAAGGGGAAAAGTGGGGGGAGGGGGTAAATTAGGAGTTTGAGATTAACATATATGCACTACTATATATGAAGTAGATAATCAACACGGACCTACTGTATAACACAGGGAACGCTACTCAATATTCTGTAATAACTTATATGGGAAAATAATCTGACAGAGAATGGATGTATGTATAGGAATAACTGAGTCATTTTTCTGTACACCTAAAACTAACACAACATATAATGTACACTCCAATGTAAAATAAAATTTAAATTAAAAATAAAGAGCAGATGGAAATTCTTGGAGTCGATGGATATATTCAATGTCTTAATTATGGAAATGGCCTTATAGGTTTATATACATTTCGAATATGATCAAATCATACATTTTGAATATGTGTTATTTATTGTATGTCAATCATATCCTGACAAAAGCTATAATAAGAAGTAAAACAAAATAGGAGTTTAAATTATCAAAGGAAAAACTCTCCTTTTGAAAAATTTTAAGAAGCTAGTTCCCTCTTCTAAAAATGTTTCAAAACTGAATATATATTATGTTCCAGGGCCTTTGTAGCAAAAGTATTATATAGAGGAACTTCTTTCATATTTATTACATACATATCAGGAAAGTAAATTTATTATGTTCATTCTATACATACAAGAGAAAACAGATGGAGAGGCTATGTGAGTTGCTCAGGTCACAGAACTAGAGATTTACAGAACCAGAATTCAGACTGACAATCTGATTCCAGGATCTTTAATTTTTACTGCTTAATGTATCCTACCAATATTGGTGTTTTTCTCTAAAATCAATGTCAAAATCAATTTTAAGGCTTTTTTTAAAAGTATAGATCAAATTTGCGTGTCATTTCTTTTTTTTTTTTTCTTTCTGCAAGCCCCATCCATCCCTCACTGGAACTGATATTAGTGTAGAAAAATATTGGTCTTTCTAACTTTGTTTAGGTTTCTGTGTAAATAGCTCAGTATTCATATATAACCATTTGCTTTTTTTCCCCATAATAATTTGACAGCCTTATCAAATTCTTATCATCTGGCCATTATCATTTGATGTAGAAATCATACACTGAAAAATATATAATCTGATTATCCATATAAATGGATTCTTAAATATGGTAGTTTTGTTGTTTCTTATCTTAGGGAATCTCTTAGTAAGGCTGAAAATTACATATTTAAAATCTTCAGTGTGTAACATATTAAAGGATTTAGAAACTGAAGTCAGGCTTCTGACCTGGGCTTCTCTCTGTATTTCTTCTTCCTGTTTGGGACACAGTATTTGAAAATGAAGCATACACATAATAAAAAAATAATTCATTTGATTTAAGCTGAAATAAAATGAGGCTAAACTGAAAGAATTGCTTGTTTCCTTCCAAAAACCTCTGTCCTTGTAGCTAATGATTTTTGTATTGTGATATTAGCTATTTCATCAATATTCCTAAGACTTTGAAGTATCTTTCTCATCCCTATTTTTCAACTTGGATATTCATATTAAGTGTTTTTATTTATTCCCTTAAGAGTTCAGCTCAATTTGACTCTTACCCTTTCATCCTGACTCAGAGCTTTAATACTGAAGCATGAGTAGGAGACTGAAAAAAATTCACATTTCTGACACAGTTTCATCCTCTCGATAAATATCCTGCTGAGCATTTCCAAAATAATCACCTAAGACATTCTAGTTTCCTCAGGTTACCTGGTTCTTCAAGATCTTAGAATAACCCTATGATCCTATATCCTAATTTCATTAAATCCCCTATTTGCGTGCTCTCCCACTGCCAACAACATTTATAATTTTACATATTCACAAATTTTGTCTCTAGCATATGACATATCTATTCTCAGGCCAATGTTTGAACTCAACCCTTCTGTCCAATAAAGAATTCATCCAAATTATTTTGGAATATCCGAATCCTAAACTTTAGTTGATACCTAAATCAAACTCTTTTTCCATCATGGATCTTACATCCTCCAAACCACACTCATATCTTCCCTTTCTGAATAACTTTAATATTCATAATCACCAGTTCATATTTAGCACTTGTTTACTGGTTTTAGGTAAGGCTCATAAGATTATAAACACTTTCAAAAAAAGCATACTTCTCCTTTTGCATAATTACAAGTTCAAGGCAGTTGGTGTATCTCAAAGGTTTACTAATTTTTAGAATCACTTTTTCTAAATTTCTTTATAAAGATATTATACAACTATATATGTCAGTTTTTTAAATTTGTGAAGTGTCTCTTGCAACGTTTTAAGGTTAATATTATTTTACTAATTTTTACTTACATGTAGTAATTTCAGTATCATTACGAGCACTTATAGATGAATGTAATTATCAATGAGTTACTCAGTAAAATATTTCTATACATATACAAAGTATATATATAATATGCTTGTGTTCATATTATCCACCATACTCATATCCCAGACATTGTACTAGTTGTTTACTTTATGTGCAGTACTTTATATAATGGTTCTTGAAAAACCTTAGAATCTTAACAGAAATTTAAGTTTATTCTTTGGAGCAATAATTCCCATCACACAGGATTACTGGTGTAACAAGTCCAAAGACTTAACTGAATGAGCCAACACCCTTCACAAAAACTTACTAACATCCCTATTTGTCTTAAAAACATACAATTCACTCATATAACAAATACTGAGTTCCTGCTATGTTGCAAGCCTGTAAAAGTTATAGGGGACACAATGCAAATGAGACACAGCCTCTGCAAATGAGGAGGTAGTAGTCTGTACTTGTGAGATAAACAAGTACAGAGGCAATGAGTTGTGGTGTGAAGCGGGCTGTGAAAGGAAGTCATCCAGAGCACTCTGGCATCACACAGGAGAGTTGTATAACCCACCTTGAGCAATACAGCCTCAAAATATATAATTCCAGGTCAAAATCTGAACATAAACACATACCAATTTGAGCTCACTTGTGGAGATTTTTACTTGGAAGCTGTGGTTCTTTATATTCAGTGAAACTAATGCTTTTGGATAAGAAATTACTTGCTAGGTTATAAGCAATCCTCTAATCACTACCGTTGATAACAATATATCAAAGACAAATCTCTACTTTTCAGAATTTTTAATACCCTATAGAGTGGGGCATCTTTCTAATTTGAGGGAGGACTTGCTTTATAAAAATAAACAAATGGCAATAAGACTTGGGCTGACAAAAAGAATGGGTGGTCAATAGGCATGATATTATATTTGATTAAAAGTGATATGTGATTATAAAGTGTTGAGGTTAATATTCTTTCATTCTTTGTAAATTAGTCTTTAGCAATATGAAAAACAGTATTTCTAAAAATATTCTGAGAAAAAGAAACACCTTAAGCAAGAAATCATTTCTCACTCTGATATATAAGACTTGAAGTCAGAACCACTTTTTATTATGTATTTATAGGTGCTGCCATATCCCTTCTCCCTCTTTCATCTTCCTGAGAGCTTATTTAATAGTATTGGAATTACTCCCGGATTTTAAAGTAAGCACCACAAGGCTAGATACCATAAAAATATCTTCTGATATAATTGAACCAATGGAATAATGTTGGTACTTGTTGAGTCAAAAATCCAAACCAATTTGAGTTTATAAGAATCATAATTTCCAGAAAGAATCAAAGACGCTAAAGAGTTTTGTCATTTTGCAAATGTTTTGCACAAAAAGAATGATCTGACTGTGGTTTACTTTGAAAGGCTCTCCTTTCGATACTTAGATTTGGTCTGCACTGTTTACTGCATTTACTAATTTAAAAGGAGAATAAACACAAACAAAAAAGCAGTCAAGATTGAATTCATTTCTATTTAATGTTCCCTGTTGAGGAAAAAAAACAACAGCTACACACACACATGCATATGCACACATATGCAAGTTTAAATGTTAATTGAATAAATTATATTTGACTTTATGTCCAAGTTATTGTGAATGCACCTTATTCTTTCATGAGTTTCCTCAGTTCTCTGTCTACAATTCTGTTTGGGACACTAAACTCTCTAAAGTAAATTCTATTGCTCTTCATAAACATTAACTTGAAAAGTTAAGGAAAACTAACCTCACTAAAGAGAAAATTACAATAAAATATGAAGTCTAAATATTAGAAAGTCAATTTAGCCAAATTATTTTAATAGTACAGTCTACCTAGGTAATTTGTTTTAAATTCAGGAAGGATGATATAAAATACGCACTTCATAAAGTTAAAGTACTTTTTATTGTCAAGTATAAATGGCAACCAAATAGGAGTCTGCAATAGGAATCTACATGATTATTTTCTTTGATGTTCCTTGCTACCCACTAATGTCCTTATCACTGTAAACAAACACCTCCAAATTAAGAAATTCAGTTGAGAATGTTTAATTCTCAGCTGGGAGATTGAGAATCCTTAAAATTGTCATTTAAAATATCTTAATTCAGAGATAGAGGGTAACATGCAAACAACTTCCTGATTCCTCATCTGCTTGGTCTTATTCACAGAGCTGAGTATAGATTTGTTGATAATTAATTATCATCATTAGTTTTTGTGTTATTTTAAGCTCGTTGAGAGGTAGGAAGATAGATTAATTCATTATTATGGCTTTCAAATGTGTTTCTTAGAAATGTGCTTCTGCAAGGATCATTTGGAGTTCACAGAGCTGACTCTATATAACCTATCCCTAGACTAATATTTTCTTGCCTTACTCATAGTGTCAAATTGGGAAGCTGGGTTTCAAATCACAGAACAGAAATAATAAAAGAGAATTTAAGCAAAATATTTCAGTTTAAAGATACTACACCTATGGTTATAACAATGTTCCAAAGATGGTGGGATTAATAATAATTGCAGTTAGGCTTCTAGAATAGTAGCACCATGGGAAAAAAGTTGGTATCAGGAGATACTCAACACAGTTTTATACCTTCAGTGAACTTTCCTAAGGGTAACATTTGCTGTAACTAAGTTTCCTCATATATAAAACTGTGATAGTAAAAGTCATTAAAGGAAAATGCAATGGTAAATATATTCAAACAATCAGAGACAAAACAAGAAAGGAGAGTGAAAGAAACATAGCATAAAATAAGATGGGAGGCAACACAGCATAAGGAAAGGGACTTTGATTGGGAACTCTCAGAGCATCCTATATGGTTCCATTTATTCTCTGGGACATTGGTGCCTGACATACAGCAAAAGAACTGAGTGATTAACCCGTTGCTTGATGGTGCAGAAAAAGAACTCTTTTTATTGTCTAAATATTGGCCTGAACTCACAAACTTTTTAGGGTTTTCAGGGTGCTAAAAGCATGAGAATTTCTTTGGTAGTTATACATGAAAAAAAGCAAGTGAGCAAGCCAGCACTGGGTATTTTTGAACATAATGCAGGTTCGCAGCAGAAATAAGCTGGACATAATAACAGATGCCTAGAATCTATGAAAAGACTCACAAGGCAAAAGTTAGAGTGGAGATGAGGGAAGGAAGCAATGTAGCTTAAAATAAGATGGTGGACATAAATCCAAATATTTTGGTAATTACATAAAACATAACTGTGCTAAATATTCCATTTAAATAAAATATTTTCAGATGTGCTTAAAGTTTCAAAAATTTAACTAAGAGTTGTCTATAGGAGGCCCATATAAACACTAGCACAAAACTAAGAGAAAAAAATTTGAGGGGAAAATAAACACTTGACAAACTGTATTGAAAAGAAAAACTGTGTAGCCAGTTAATATCAGATGAACTAAACTTTAATACAGAAAAGATTAAGAAGAGAAATTTTGAATGGTAAATACTCACCAGGGATGTATAGTGATTAAAATTTTGTAGGCATCCAATAAAATGTGAAAAGCAAAAAGTGAGATCTATGAGAAGAAATAATGAATTTCACAATTATGTGGGAGATGTGAGTGAACTTCTTTCAATGGCTTAGAGAACATAATGGAAAATTCAATATAATGTGATCATATAATACAGGAAAATAGATATTTCTAATTTATATTTTCTTTTTTGGTTGCACGATGGCACGTGGAGTTCCTGGGCCAGGGATCAGATTCTAGCCACAGTTGCAGCCTATGCCAGTGCTGCAGCAATCCTGGGTGCTTAACCCACTGTGCCAGGCCTAGGATCCAACCTGTGTCCCAGCACTGCAGAGAGGCCTCTGATCCCTGTGGGTCACAGTGAGAACTCCACTGGACAGCTGCATAAAACTAGAACACAGCTTCACACCATGCACTAAAATAAACTCAAAATGGCTTAAGGATTTAAACATAAGACAGACACCATAAAACTCCTAGAAGAGAACACAGGCAAAATTTTCTCTGACGTCAATCATACAAATGTTTTCTTAGGTCAATCTCCCAAGGCAATAGAAATAAAAACAAGAATAAAGTAATGGGACCTAATCAAGCTTTTTTTTTTGTCTTTTTAGGGCTGCGTCTACAGCACATGGAAGTTCCCAGGCCAAGGGTCAAATTGGAGCTGTAGCTGCCAGCCTATGCCAAAGCCACAGCAACTCAGGACCAAGTCATATCTGTGAGCTATACCGTAGCTCATGGCAGCAACAGATCCTTAACCCACTGAGTGAGGCCAGGTATTGAACCTGCATCCTCATGGATACTAGTTGGGTTCATTACCGCTGAGCTACAGTAGGAACTCCCAAATTACAAGATTTTGCCCAGCAAAGAAAACCGTAAAAAAAAGACAAACTATAGAATTATAGAAAATAGTTGCAAACAATGCAACAGACAGATCTATTTGCATAATCTCCAAAATATACAAACAACCTATACAACCTCAACAACATAAAAACAAACAACCCAACTAAAAATGGTGCAACAGGCACATGAAAAAATGCTCAACATCACTAATTATTAGGGAAATGAAAATAAAAAATACAACTTGGTATCACCTCACACTGATCAGAATGGCTATCATTAATAAATAACTCTACACAAACAACAAATGCTCGAGACGGTGTGGAGAAAAGGGAACCCTCCTGAATTGTTGGTGGGAATGTAGACTGGTACAACCACTATGGAAAACAGTATGGAGGTTCCCCAGAAAACTATACATAGAACTACCATGTGATCCAGCAATCCCAGTCCTGGGCATACATCCAGACAAAATTTCATTCAAAAAGATATGTGTACCTGTATGTTCATTACAGCACAATTCACAATAGCCAACACATGGAAACAATCTAAATGTCCATCACCAGATGAATGGATTAAGAAGATGTGGTGCATATACACAATGAAATACTACCCAGCCATAAAAAATAACGAAGTAATTCCATTTACAGCAACATGGACGAAACTAGAGACTCTCATACCAAATGAAGTAATTCAGAAAGAGAAGGACAAGTACTGCATGATCTCCCTTATATGAAGAATCTAAAATATGGCATAAATGAACCTATCTACATAACAGAAACAAACTCACAGACATGGAGAGCAGACTTGTGTTTTGTTGCCAAGAGGGAAGGAGAAGGATGGAATGGAAGTTTTGGGTCAATAGATGTAAACTATTGCATTTAAAATGGATTAGTAACAGGTCCTGCTGTATATCTAATCACTTGTGATAGAACATTATAGAAGATCAATGAGAAAAAGAATATCTGTATATGCATAACTGGGCCAATGCTACACAGCAGAAATTGACAGAACATGGTAAATCAACTATAATAAAAAGTTTTAAAAACAGAAAATAGATAATTCTAATGAATAGAACTCTCTAAAAAATCCCTGATACAATAACAAATGTTTATGAAAAAAATTATTTTATCACTTATACCAAAATATGGTGTCTTCTCTTTGCAGTTACACAATAAAATAGTCAAGGCAATTCAGCACTGTCAGATATTAGACATGACATGAACTACACATCAATGCCAATTTTGGAGTAGCTATGCATCATTCAGTAAGACTAGTTTACAAGGCTTGAAAACAAAATCATTTGAGACTTCACTCCCTTCATCTTTTCTATACTCTTGTTCACTCTGCGAGCACGCTGTGTCCAACTCTCCTGCATTCCATTAGTAACTTGACAAAGTCAGACCTGTTAGCCTAGCACAATATTAAACAAAAGAACCTTTATTTTTACTTTCCCCACTGTTCCTTAAGGCAAGATTCCATTGATAATGGACTATTCCATTTTCCAGTTTGGGTCTTTATTAGTTTCCAGCCAAAACTTAATCAAGATATAAGGTCAATGAATAGAGAGTCAGCCTCACCCTTAAGGGAGTAAGAACAAAAGATAAATGTGACTTTGGAAGATTATGATCACTGTCATTAGGTCTGTAAAAAAGCAACAGCTAGATGTTTCAAGACTTTAACACTGCAATGGCCTGGCTTGCTTATAATAATATGGAAAAGTTAGCCCAGCTAGGGCCATTCAATGCAATTACCAAAAAAAGAGGAAAACTTGATTGTTTTTCCAGGCATGAAAACACTAAGAAAATTAAGTCTTTCTCCCTTTGTCCAAGTATTGACTGTAATTATAGATAAGAGTGATTCTTAGTTACTATAAAATATGGAAGTATTTTATATTGCTCCTAACTATACAGCTGATTATTAAAGAAGTATAGGCAGGCTATGATTTATTGAGTACAATTCTGAAAAACAATGGTGGTGGGGGGGAAGGCCATTTCTGCATAATATTGCTGCTCTTTCATTATTAGTTTGAAAGCACAGCCAAAGAGGTAACGTGTCTACACTAGTTCAGCTCCCACCCTATTATTAATCCCCCTCAAGTTCTATCATTACCTGCCCTTTCATAAAAAGAGAAGGGAATGCGGATACTCAACACTGTGGTTTAAAAGCTGTTTAGACTTCTATTTTTCCATAACATGGTTCAAAATGTTCTCAGGCTGGTAGGAGAAACAAAACCTCTTGCTTTGTAATATTTTTCAAAACAGAATGGAAACTTGGGAACAGAAGTGGATAATGGATATCAAAAGAAAGAAACATTCTGAGCCTGAAAACCTAAGCTGGAAGTGTAGAATTAGAAGGAAAGTAAAAAATTGTGAATTATCTTGTAGGCAATTCAATAACTTCGCAGCAATTAGTATTACTGGTTTTACAACAATCTACCGTAAAACTCAATGGAACGTTATAAGACCAACATGCCCCCTACAGTTCCTTTAAATTGACTCTGTGGACTTTCCCCTGCCCTTGAAAGAAAAATAGGGCAGTTCCTAATGGCTTTTCTGGTTAATCATAAATAGCAAAAATTATTCTTCAGGCTCTTCAATTCACATAGCACAATCTCAGTTTAGTAACTGTTTAGGTCTGAGTAATAGTGACAGCTTCAGTCTTGCTTTCAAGTTAAAATTTCTTCCCAGACTTACTGTAAATTAGAACATGGAAGATGGAAAAAAGGGTACATAGTTCTTTATCCCATCTCCACCAAATACTTCTATCCTTCCTTTCCTGTCTTCAGGTTCATGTTCCCTGTATGATTAGAGAAGTGAGAGGCAGAACATGGAAGCAGGAAAGTTTTTCATAACTGGTGTTCTGTGGAGATTTACCACCCTCTGAACTTGACCAATGTTTAAGCTGACTTTTTCTAAAAAAATCTCCCATCCTTTTGATCACTCAACTGAGGTTCCATGGCACTAGTGGAACCTCTGTTCATCTCTGTTCTAACTTTTCCCCTGTGATTCCTTTCAAAGATTTAGCCTCTTTCTATGACAACTTGAATGTTTAAAAAGTACCCAGTGCTGGCTTGCTTGATTGCTTTTTTTCACGTATAACTACCAAAGAAAGTTCTCATGCTTTTAGTGCCCTGAACACCCTAAAAAGTTTGTGAGTTCAGGCCAATTTTTAGACAATAGCAACAGTTCCTCTGCTCCACCACCAAAGCAAATGGTTAATCATTCAGTATACCTTCATTTTTTTTTTGTATGTCAAACACCAATCCATAAGTGCCCGGTAGAATAAATGAAACGCTCCCAATTAAAGTCCTTTTCCTTACACTTGAGGTGAGGAACAGGCCCTCCTATTACCCTCCACTATAGATGTTGTAAATAACATGCCCATATCTCTCTACCAAAATTATATCACTATCTGGAAATAGCTCAAGCCTCAATGGGAAGGGAAGGTTTAAAAGTCAGAGTTGATTGACAGACACTTCTGAAATAATGAGCTTGTAACATCGCATACAATGTCATAGTGCTTCAACTACAACTTCCTGTTTATACTGTGCTATATTTATATTGAAGTTATCAATGTTCAAATAAGGAGACAGAACTAATTTCATTTGGGGGTTTATTATTGAACAATTTTAGTATATTAATCTTAGTTCTGGCTAGAAATTCAGTGAACAAAAGTATTTAAGGTATATGAACATTTTAAAAAACACTTTTAAAATAATACTTTCTTTTTTGGAGTTCCTGTCGTGGTTCAGTGGTTAACGAGTCCGACTAGGAACCATGAGGTTGCGAGTTCGATCCCTGGCCTTGCTCAGTGGCTTAAGGATCCGGCGTTGCCGTGAGCTGTGATGTAGGTTGCAGAAGCGGCTTGGATCCTGCATTGCTGTGGCTGTGGTGAAGGCCGGCAGCTACAGCTCCTGTTAGACCCCTAACCTGGGAACTTCCATATGCCACAGGTGTGGCCCTAGATAAGGCAAAAAAACAATAAACAGACAAACAAACAAACAAACAAATAAATAAAATAATACTTTCTTTTAAAAATAACACTTTGGCACTTCACTAAAATTTGTACTTTCAGAACTTTTTGCTAGCATTCTTTTAATTATTCCATAGTATCATTGCTGTCTATAGACTAAGTAAGTGAAGAATTGGAGGTTGGTTAAGAAAAAAATTGTCATGAAGAAATAAGACTCCTGGTGAAACTGTAAGCACCAAGTCCCCGGGACATTTCTTGCCCCTAAACAACTGTCCTTATTGTGTCTCAACGACAACTGTGTCATGTTTCTCAGATTATGCATGCATAGACTAGCAAAACTAAATTTTGAGACAAGTTTTGATAATGATTAATGTCTAATATTAGGTTCCTTTGCCAAGCAGAGTTTTGTTCTTTAGATGACAGGAGCTGCAAAATAATATCACACTCCAATTGAGTCCCTCAATAACACAGTGTTCAGAAATTTTTTACACCAATTCATTAATGTATTTTCCATAAAGATTTGGTAGAAAGTTGTTCAGATCATTCTTCTAGTCACAAGAGAAACTAGTAAAGAAAACTGCTGACACTAAAGACTGTAGAGTTAAATCCAAAAAACCTAAATTTTTCACTTCATGAAAGTATCATCTCACACAAGATATTTAATTTCCTTGGATTTCACTTTTCCTGTTTTCTGAAGTGTTTAATAATCCTATACAACCTGCTTCACAGATGACAAAATAAGCACCATGCATGAAAATTTAAAAAAAAAAGTCAAGTCACTTTTTTTAGGTATTACTGCCATCACTGCTAGCACTATTCTTTGGGATTTCTTTAAATTCTAATGTGGGATAGCATAGCTTAGGTTTAAAATAATAGCATAAATTTCTTGAAATTCATTAACATTTGACTTGTGAATTTTGTAACTACTAATTTTTCAGCAAAAATGTTCTCTGATATCAGTGACATTGGGAGAGTTGTGAGGAGTGGAGCTGGGTAGTTTGGTAATATGTATATTATCACTATCATTTTTGAAAAACCTGCTAAGATTTCATTCTAATTATTTAAGGAGTGTCATGACCAAAGTTGCTCATCTGTAGCTGAAGATGCAAATGTATTTTTGTTGGTGTGAAGGGACCACTTAATGCACAGGAAACTTCTAATATATCTGTTTTGACAGGAAACTCAAGGTATCATAGGAATGATTTGGGATTAATCTAGAGAAGGGCACTTAAACCAAGTGCTAGAAAAAGTAAAAAAAAAAAAAAAATCAACAGCACTCAGTAATGCAGTAAAGGTAATACATTTCCTCTAGTTTTCAATGCTTATATTGAAAACATCTGTAATATTAGAAAAGGTTCCAACCCCGAATGTGAAAGACATGCCAAAACCTCAAAACCACCAAAAGTACAAAACCACGTCCTCTTTAATAATGAGGCTGGATGAAGAATGATATTAAAATATTTCTTGAGGGTTTAACATGGAGCTTTCCTCAAGCCAGGAGAGAAAACAAACCCAGATGTTCAGATGGCGCACACATTTCCTTTTCCAACATTCTACTGTGGCCTCCTAGTTAATTGTTTATAGCAGCTCTAACTCCAAAAAGAATAACATTTTATTTTTGAGACTATTCCCAAAGGTGGATGTTTGGATGTGTAAATCATACTTTTCTCACTTAAATTTTGACTCTCACAGCAGAGTCAAAGTGATATAGCTTCCTAGAAGCACAAAAGGAAAATAATTATTAAATCACAGCAAACTTGCTATCTGGCTACGGAAGCACCACAAGAATAGTTGTTTATCATAACCTTCCGCTAAGGGGTAGTCTAATTAAGACCTAATTAAGACTTCAGTTTATTTCATTAGAGGCATTTAAATTAAGTGACTTAGTATTATATCATCTCCATATGACAGATACACAGATTTTACTTTAAGGGAGGCTATACTGTCCTTTATTTCCTAGTTATCTGAGTTGAGGAAGATTCAAGCTTAAAGATACAGCTATTTCAAGTTATCAAGTTTGGTAAACTACCTTTTACAAATATTTTGACTGCTTTCATTGTGTAAATCAATTTATATTTTTTGTTTTTATTCATTGGCTTGGCATCCTAAAAGCACAAACACTGTCAAAATTATAAGAAATTAATATGATGTGTTACTTTTTTATGAAGATACATTTTTGTATCTTTGGGAAGTAGGTTGACTATAAGAAACAAAGTTAAAGGGGCATGAATTTTCTGCTGTTTTCAACCTTCAGGAGGTAGCTTTGCCTAAAATATCTCAGGAACATCAGGACATTTTTACAGTTATGTGTGTGTGGTTGTTTAATTATTTTCTCGAGTTCCCACAGGTGGCTCAGTGGAAACAAACCGGACTAGTATCCACAAGGACATGGGGTTTGACCCTCTGCCCAGCTCAGTGGGTTAAGGATCTTGTGTTGCCTTGAGCTGTGGTGTAGGATGCAGATGAGACTCAGATCTGGTGTTTCTGTGGCTGTGGTATAGACTTGCAGCTCTAGTCTGGGACCTTCCATATACTGTAGGTGTGGTCATAAAAAGACTAAAAAAAGGAGGAAAAAAAGAAAATTATTTTCTCAAAAATATAACCGTTCAAAGTTAATTTTAAATAGTTTTTTTGTTTTTTGAGTGATATGAGTCTGTCTGTGCTCTTAGAGGGCTCTCTGTATCTCCCTTCTGTCCCTCCGCCTGGTCCTCTGGTCAGTGTAACTTCTGTTGTGCTCATTTATAAACTAAACTGCCTGTATTTATACAGACCAGCTTACATTGGTGCATGCTCCTTTAACTCCCTGAGAGTTTAGTTTAACTATCCTTCAGTGGTTTCACTATGGCATATCCTTCAGTGGTTTCACTAAAGGCATAAAATATTTTAGCCTTTGAAAACACTTTTAAAAAATCCGTTTTTTAGCAAAAATATGTTATATTACACCCCAAATAGGTATTATTGAGCTAACATCAAATGTGTACAAGGCTATGTTCCTTGCTAGAGGTTCCAGGGAAGAATCTATTTTCTCATATTTTCCATATTCTAGAAATGCATGCATTCCTTGGTTACTTTCTCTATCTTCAAAACCAGTACTTTCCAGTATCTCTGATTCTGACACTCTTCTGCTCTCCTCTTTCACTTATAATTAAAGTTCCTTGTGGGAATTCCCGTCATGGCTCAATGGTTAACAAATCCGACTAGGAACCATGAGGTTGCGGGTTCGATCCCTGGCCTTGCTCTGTGGGTTAAGGATCCGGTGTTTCCATGAGCTGTGGTGAAGGTTGCAGATGTGGCTCAGATCCCGCGTTGCTGTGGCTGTGGCGAAGGCCAGCAGCTATAGCTCCTGTTAGACCTCTAGCCTGGGAACCTCCATATGCCGCGGGTGCAGCTCTAGATAAGGCAAAAAGACAAAAACAAAACAAAACAAAAAAAAAAATAAAGTTCCTTGTGATTAAAGTGGGCCGATCCAGATAATCCCATATAATCTCCTGATGCCAAGGTCAGCTAATTTTATCAATTATTTCCATCTGTAAACAGAAATCTCACTGACATGTAATATAGTATATTAAAGAGCTCTAGGGATTAGAACATGGACATCTTTGGTGGTGAGAGGGGCATTATTCTGCCTATCATAATAGTCAATCTAAAAAAATTCCTAATGTGGTCACTTCTAGTAACAAGCTTCCCAAATGAATTCTCTGTACATCCATTGACTTCATTATCTTAACACCTAATGAAAATTTTAAGTTGAATGTTCCATGTCATATCTGATTTTCTATTTCAAATCTTTGATGCCATTGTATATTATTATTATTTCTAATTTAATGGGACTAACCAACAAGGATTACAAAAACAGAATACATGGGTCATATCGTTAGTTTATTTAATGTGCTTTATTTTTATTGTTACTGTTGTTGTAATTTTAATTTCTACTCCACAAGTTCATGATGGTGTGGGCCAAGCAGAACTATTCCATGGCAGGCTGCCTGCCTTTTAGGGAGCCCCTGAAGTGATGTGCCATATATCTCCATAATGTAAACAATAGTGAATGCACTGAAGTGTTATTTTGTGTTAACTTTATGTTTGTGAACCAAGATGTCTTAAGTATCCATTGTATTCAATGAGCATTATGAGCAATTTTCCATTCTCTCTCTAAGATACCTTTCATAGATCATACAGCTAAGGTTCAGGGAACTTGGACAAGATCTCATAGACAATATATTGTAGTATTGATATTTAAATCTGACTCTGTTTTAGGTAATTATTTAACCAACAATACACTAGCAAAAGCTAAGAAAGTTTAGCTTTTACACTTTTAAAAAACTAATTTTAGTTTTGGAAAAGAATTAAAAAAGGAAATAGCAATGTCATGTTAATAAGGGCAATACAAGCTTTGAGGACAGGTATTCAACACTGTGTTTGGGGAAAGACTGGGAAGAACTAGGGAATAAAATAAAGCTAGTGAATTAGACTTATGAACCTACAAGAGTACTGTTGTCTTGAGGACTGCTCAGTTGGCACACTGCAGGAGTTCAAGGCTGATAGGAGATGTAGAAAGAGACTTAAACATTTCAGTGTCACCATGAAAGCACTGAAGAAAAGGAAAAAGACAAGAAGAAGAAGGGGGATAAAAAAGCACCAGTTGATGCTATACAAAGAATGGGAGTGGAGTTAAACAGGTATGAAGATTGAACTTTGATTCTACTATTTAGTAGTATAACTTTGGCCACTGATTTAAATTGTTTGGGCTGCAGTTTCCCATCTGAAAATAAAAGGCAGTAATAACTCATTAAGGTTACAAGGAAAACATACATAATTATTAGATGCCATTAGTTCTAGAAGCTTTAAATAGTGAAGGACAGTGGACTTGCTTGAAGACAAATGATAGAGCACAGAGAGACATATAGAAACAATAGATATGTTACTTTTGAAGTGACTGAGAGGAATGGAATCTAGATAGCTGACAGAAAGACTGATATTCCTGCCAAAGATAAACATTGTAATATTTTGTGCATCTTCTTAAATAACCCGCCCCCCCCCACACACAAAAAGTTTTGTAGTGGTGAGACTGAGCTATCATGAAAAGAACTCGAGATAGGGAAAAAAGTTTCCTTTTGGTTGGGTTTTCTTTCAGTTCCCCAGAGTCTCATCGTCACCACATTTACCTACTCCTCTGATATGTCTAGTCACTTTGGGAAGTCCTGAAATGAAAGAATACAAGACCATAGAAATGCTTCTCAAATAGACAACATTATTATTAGATTTTTTTCAGCTTGGTTAGCTTCCTATATCTGCTGTATGTATTGGTAGCCCTGTATGCTGTGGTGTAAAGATGAAGAATGGCATTGGTGTTCTTCCCAGTGGTAATGACAATCTGTCAGGAGACCCATGGGACCTGTATAGCTAGCTATGCTTCCCCATAGCAAATGAAACACCACTGCAACAGGTGTAGCTTACCTCAAAAGGAAAGTGATTTAATCTAGTCAATATCTGTACTGTAGCCAGGGTAAGCCATGTTTCTTTTGTTTTGTTTCATGAGAAATTACTACAACACAGAAACTGACATGATCATTCATTCTACTCTTGTATTTAGCCTCATATAAGACCCCATACGGCTTTTCATTAGAAATTAGTGCTAGGAAGACTTTACCTCTCCTGTTGACATCATAAGATTCCTTTATCAGGCAAGGAGAAAAATAGAGCACACCAGGTTGTTTTTGTATGTTGGTTAGTTGGTTTCTGTGTGTTTGTTTGTTTTCGTATACCCATAACAAAACAAAACACTTGACTGCTGTAACAGGTCTTTGTAAGATTTTGTTTTTAAAATCCATATGACACTGTTTCATGAAAAAAAAAATCCAATTATATATATAGCATCTTTATAAATAAAAAAGGTTATTAGGAAAGAATTAAGAAATAAGGAAGATGGTGGGGTAAGAAGACATGGAGGAGTTCCCATCGTGGCTCAGTGGAAATGAATCTGACTAGTATCCATGGGGATGCAGGTTTGATCCCTGGCCTTACTGAGCGGGTTAAGGATTCAGCGTTGCCATGAGCTGTGATTTGACCCTAGCCTGGGGACCTCCATATGCCGCAGGTACAGCTCTAGAAAGACAAAATAAAATTTAAAAAAGAAGAAGATATGGAGCTCACCTCCCTGAACAAACATATCAAAAACGCATCTACATGTGGAAAATTCTTCTGAAAACTAACCAGAAACTGGGGAACTCCTATAAAACCAAAGCTGCAAGAAAGATCTCCACTTAACTAAGTAGGATGGGGAAAAAAGGCACTGAATTGGGACCTGCAACCATGAGAAGTATCTGTAAGGAGGAGGAGACCTGTAAGAATAAACTCTCACCCAGGAAAGTGAACAGGTCAAAATAAAATTTGGTCATTCCATTCCTGGGGTCCTGTGCAGAGAAGACAGTTTTTTTGCCAGCGGGGAAATCCACTTTCAGATAGAAGGGCTGCAGAAGTCTAAAATTTACTTCCTTGAGAGTGTGCACATGCTAACTTTTTGACAATCAGAGTGGAGAGAGCCCTGCACTGGAGGTTGCCACCTCACAGTACTTCCTAATCTGAAGGGGAGAACATCTCAGCCTTGATCACTCTACACCAAAGCTTAGCACGTGATCTGGGCATATATACAGACTAGCTGCACAGAGAGAGGCTGGAATACTTGGGGTGCGATATGGGTAGAGCTGCAGAGGACATTGTTAGAGTCCACTTGAGGTAGTGACAAAAGAGCATACAGTGGCTAAGCCTGAATCTCTGGAAGATAGGCCTTGGAATTGGACTCCTCTTGCTATGGAGAGCCAAAAAAGAGGGCCTGCGGTATGGTCCAGTTGGGGCAGCAAGTGCTGGCACACTTAAGAGTATGCAGCCATTTGTCTTCCAGAGGGAATGCCCCAGTTTCACTTACTTCAAAACACAGGTTGGCAATAGATCTAGGGCAGGTATGTCCTGGTACAAGCCTACTACAAAAACAACACATATCTCTGATGACGGCATAACTATTTCAATTCCTGCAGCCATATCACCCTCACCCGCAGCCCCAGCCTACTCCACATTACAGTCTTATACCAGAGAAGGAAATGTTTCTGAGTGGAACTGCAGATGCCTATATAGGTGGCACATAGGTCCTCTGTAGCACAGAGGGGCCTCACTTGTTTTAGCACTCATCTCTTTTGGGGGAGGGTTTGCACTCAATGAAATGGAGCCTGATCAAGCCTGAGCCTCAGGGCTTCTATTCCAACAAACAGGGAGCAGATCCCACCCCTGCCAGGGCAATGACAGGCATGGAGCAGAAAGGAAGCCCTGTGTCACAGCCAGCACAGGTTCTAGATACTACAACACAAGACACACCCCATAAAGGGGATAATAGCCAGTACACCCTGGAAAAAGACATGGCTGTTGTCCATAACAAACCTAGCCCTCTTACTAAAAACATTGGAAACACAAATTCTACACACTGATACTCCCACATAAAAACACAATTTCAAGACCAGGGTAGATAACTGTATCTCCTATTGATAAAGATAGAGAAAGTTAAGTAAAATGAAAAGGCAGAGGAGCTATTTCAAAGTAAAAGAACAAAAAAAAACTCCTGAAATAATAAAACTTCACCAGTCTACTAGACCCTTAGTTCAAAAAGGAGGCATAAAAATCTTGAATGAATTAAGAAAGATTATTGATAGAAATGCAGATAACTGGAGAAAGAAATTAGAAAATATAAAGATGAACAAATCAAAAATAGGCAAACTGGAAGTAATAAAGAGCAGACTAGATGACACAGAAGCATGAATAAGTGATCTGGAAGACAGAATAGTGGAAACCACCCAATCATAACAGCAAATAGAGAGACAAAAAGAAAAGAAAGCAAAAGGAAAAAAAAGAAAGAAAGAAACATGGGGATATATATACATGGTGTCCCAGAAGGAAAAGAGAAAGAGAAGGCAATTAGAAAAAATACTTGAGGAAATTTTGGCTGAAAACTTCTCAAACCTAAAGAAAGAAACAGATATCCAGTTACAAGATGCACAAAGCTTTTAAAAGAAGACAAACCAAAAAGAAAAAAAAAAAACCAAAACCAGGATATATATTAGTTAAAATGAAAGAAGTCAAAGAGAGTTTTCTAAAGGTAGCAAGAGAACAACAGTCAGTTACATGGGAGCTCCCATGAGGTTATCAGCTGTTTTCTCTGCAGAAACTTTCCAAACCAGAAGGAAATGGCAAAATATATTCAAAGTTCTGAAAGGGAAATCCAGCAACCAAGACACTCTGCTCACCAAGATTATCATTTAGAATAGACGAAGAAATAAAACAATTTTCAGACAAACAAAAACTAAAATAATTCAGCAATACTAAGCCTACCTTAAATAAATATTGAAGGGCCTTCTCTAGATAGAAAAGAATCTACAGCAAAGGGAAAATCACAATAGAATGGGAAATATACAAAATGATTGAAGTTCACTTAAAGAAGCAAGTACAAAGATAAAGAAACAATAAAAATTGGAAAACAAGTAATTATAAATACAATTACCCGTAAAGTGAAAGCATGAAGATATAATATAGGACATTAAAACACAAAATGTACAGGAAGGAAATACAGAAATTTAGATCTTTTAGATTGTGAACTGGAATGGCTATCAGTTTAAAGCAAGTAGATTTCATTAGGGTCAACATACTTGAACTCCATGGCAACTGCAAATCAAAATATACAACAGATTCACAACAAAACAAAAAAATTGAAGTATACTACAAAAGAAAATCATCAAACCATAAAAGGAAAAATAAAAATAATAAATGAACAAAGAAAAATATAAAATTACCTGGAGAAAAAGAATTAAAATGGCAATAAGTACTTTTATTTAAAAAAATTGTATGCCTTTTTAGGCTGCAACCATGGCATATGGAGGTTCCCAGTCTAGGGGTCGAATCAGAGGTGTAGTGCTGGCCTAAATCACAGCCACAGCAATGTGGAGTAAGAGCTGTGTCTGCAACCTATACCACAGCTCATGGTAATGCCAAATCCTTAACCCACTGAGCAAGACCAGGAATTCAACCATGTCCTCATGGATGCTAGTCAGATTCGTTTCCGCTGAGCCATGACAGGAACTCCTGCAATGAGTACTTTAATTGTCAATGGACTAAATGTTCCAATCAAAAGACACAGGGTGGCAGATTGGATAAAAACCAAGAACCCGAATTATGCTTCCTACAAGAGACTCATTTCAGGGAGAAAAACACATATAGACTGAAAGTTGTAAAAACATATATTTCATGCTGATGGAAATGACAAGGAAGCATGAGCAGCAATGCTCATATTTCAAAGTTCACTTTAAAACAAAGTCCATAAAGAAAGACAAAGAACAACATTATATAATGATAAAGGGATCAGTACAATAGGAGGATACTCTTATACTCATTAACATATACACACTCAATATAGGAGCACCTAAATATATAAAACAAATTGGCAATAATAATAATAATAATAATAGGATGTTGAGAGGATCCAAACAAACAAAATAAGAAATAAAATAGAAGAAATAACAACTGATACCATAGAAATACAAAAAAAAAATCATAAGAGGATATTATGAACAGTTAAATGCCAAAAGTAGACAGCCTAGAAGCAATTGATAAGTTTCTAGAAACATACAGTCTGTCATAAATGAGTCAAGATGAAACAGATATTTGAACACACTGCTTACTAAACATGAAATAGAATCTGCTAAAACCCAGACAAACCAAAAAAACAACACTCTGCAAACAAAAACCCAGGACCAGACAATTTCACTGGGGAATTATACCAAACATACAAAAAATATCTACCTATTCTTGTCAAACCATTATGAAAAATGGAAGAGGAGAGAATACTTCTAAATTCATTCTATGAATTCACAATAACCCTCATACCAAAACAAGACAAATACACTACAAGAGCAAAAAAAAAAAAAAAAAAAAAAAAGAAGAAAGAAAGAGAAGGGAAAAAAAAGAAAAGAAAAGAAAAGAGAAGAAATTACTGTTGTGGCTCAGCAGGTTAAGAATCTGACTAGTATCTATGAGGATGCAGGTTTGATCCCTGGTCTCTCTCAGTGGGTTAAGTACTCAGCATTGCTGCAGCTGAGGTGTAGGTCACAGATGTGGCTCAGATCTGGCATTGTCATGGGTGTGGTGTAGCCTCCAGCTGCAGCTCTGACTGGACACCTACCCTGGGAACTTCCATATTCCATAAGTGTGGCCCTAAAGATAAAAAAAAAAGAAAAGAAAAAAGGAAATTATAGGCTGATATCTTTGAAGAATATAGATGCAAAAATCCTCCAAAAATATTAGCAAAGTGAATCCACAAAATATTAAAAAGGATCATACACCATGATCAAGTTGAAGTTGGATTCATTACAGTGTTGTAAGGATGGTTCAACATATGCAAATCAATGTGTTATACCCCCACTAACGAAAGGAAAGACAAAAAACACATAATCATCTCAATAGATGTAGAAAAAGCATTTGATAAAATTCAACATCTGTTCATGATAAAAACTCTTACCAAAGAACAGAGAAAGGGAAAATACCTCAACATCATAAAAGCCATTTATGACAAACAACAGCCAACATAATACTCTGGTGAAAAGATATAAGTCTTTCTGCTAAATAGAGGAAAAAGACAAGGATGCCCACCCCACCACTTAATGTTCAAAATAGTATTGGAAGTACTAGCCATAGCAATCAGACAAGAAAAATAAATAAAATGTATCCAAGTTGGAAAGGAAGTGATAAAACCATCACTATTTGCAGATGATATGACACTCTATATAGAGAACCCCCAAAGTCTCCACAGAAAACCTATTAGAAATAATGAATGAGTTCAGCAAGTTAGCAGGATAAAAGACAAATATACATAAGTCTCTTGCATTCTTTTGATATTGAAATATCAGAAAGAAAAAACATTTTAACCTCAGTAAAATTGTGTTAAAAATATCTAGAAATAAATTTAACCAAGGAGGTGAAAGACTTAAATGCTAAAATCTGTAAACAATAATAAGTCAACAAATAACAAATGCTGGAGACCGTGTGGAGAAAAATGTACCCTCCTACACTGTTGGTGGGAATGTAAATTGGTACAATCACTATGGAAAACTGTATGGAGGGTACCTCAGGAAAACTAAATATAGAGTTACCATATGATTCAGGTAATTCCACTACTGGGCATATATCCAGACAAAACTTTCATTGAAAATGATACATGCACCCCTATGTTCATAGCAGCACTATTCACAATAGCCAAGACATGGAAACAACCTAAATGTACATTGACAGATAAATGGATTAAGAAGATGTGGTACATATATACAATGGAATATTACTCAGCCATAAAAAAGACAACATGGATGGAACTAGAGACTCTCATATTAATGAAATAAGCCAAAAAGAAAAAGACAAATACCATATGATATCACTTATTTGTGGACTCTAAAACATGGAAAAGATGAGCCCCTCTAAAAATAAACAAACAAGCAAACAAGAAGCTGAAACAGATCATGGCCAAGAAAAGCAGATTTGGGGTTCCCAGGGCAGGGGTGGGGAAGGAGAGAGAGTGGGATGGATAGGAATTTTGGGGTTTTTCGGGGTGCAAACTGTTATTTGGAATGGATGGGCAATGGGATCCTACTGTACAACACAGGGAAATATGTGTGATTGGGTCACATTGTTGTACAACATAACTTGATGAAATATTGTAAATCAACTATACTTTAACAATAATAAAATATATATAAAGTAAAAAAGTTTATAGAGGATATTGAAGATGATTCAAAGAAATGGAAAGATATCCCATGTTCTTGGAATGGAAGAGTTAATATTTTTTAAATGTCCATACTACCCAATGCAATGTACAAATTTAATTTGAACTCTATCAAACTCTCATGTTATTTTTCACAGAACTGAAACAAATAATCCTAAAATGTATATGGAACACCCAAAGGATCAGAATTGTCAATCCTGAGAAAAAGGAGCAAAGCTGAAGGCATAACCCTTCTAGTCTTCAAAATATATTACAAAGCCACAGTGATCAAAACTGGGTAGTATTGGCACAAAAGTAACTTATAGATCAATTGCACAGACTAGAGGGTCCAGAAATAAGCCTACACAATCTATGATGAAGGATATAAAAATATACAATGGAGAAAAGACAATCTCTTCAACAATTGGTGCTGGGAAAGCAGGACAGCTACATGTAAATCAATGAAATTACAACATCCCCTCACACTGTATACAAAAATAAACTCAAAACGATTTAAAGACTTAAATGTTAAGATATGACACCATAAAACTCCTAGAAGAGAACACAGGCAAAATTGTAGCAATATTTTCTTAGATCAGTCTCTGGAGACAAAATAATGAATGAACGGGACCTAATCTAACTTATAAGCTTTTTCACAGCAAAGGAAGCCATGAACAAAACAACCTATGGAATGGGAGAAATAACCCATCAACAGGCAATTGCTTAAGCAGCAGTGATGGAGTATTAACCAACTATAAAGAGAATGAAATATTACCATTTTCAGAAACATGGTTGGATCTTGAGAATATTTTGTTTAATGAAGTAAGTCTGACAAAAACAAATACTATATGATATCAATGATATGTGAAATCTAAAAGTAACACTAATGAATCTATATACAAAACAGAAACAGACATGGGACACAAACTTAATGCTTACCAAAGGGAAGGAGGAAAGAAGAGACAACAGAGGATTATGGGATTAATTAACAAATTACTCTACATAAGTGATAAGCAGCAAAGGTTTACTGTATAGCAAATGGAATTGTATTCAATATCTTATAATAAACCATAAAGGAATATAATCTGAAAAAAATAATTGAATCACTTTGCTATATACCTGACACTAACAGTATTGTAAATCAACTATACTTCAACTTTTAGAAAATAAAAGAACTAAAAGGAATGAAGAAAATGTTAAGAGGAGTTGAGCTTGAATCAGGGGATAATAGATGTATTCTTCTTCTTTTTGCTTTTATTAAAAAAATTGAGTATTTTTACATTTAGTATAAAATAAAATAAAAACAATTATATATGGCCTTAAATTTTTCATACTGTTTAATTTACACATTACCTGCACTTATTTTTGTTGGTTTTCTTTGCCCTCTCAAATTATCATTATTTGAAAACTTGCAGGGATTAAATTATATTTTATCAAACACAAAATATCTTCTTATATATGTACTCTTCTGTAAATGAAATATGTATATTTGACCTTTATTTTAATGTTTTTCTTTTAAATTGATTGTAATTTCAAAGGATCTGTCACACTGAGTTTATTCTGAGAGAAAAATACTAAAAGGCAAGTGCTCAGACAGAAGTCAAGGCAAAAAAAACACAGAAATCTAGTTAGAGAACCTTTAAGTACTAGATATTCCAGACTGTGGTATTTGTCCTATTCACAAATTTTATTTAAAAAAAAAATGAAATTATGACAACAGGACAGCCTCATGGACAATCAGAGTATTACCATCTAAGTACTGTATGTTTAGGGCAGAGAGAGGCTCTCTTCCTGTCTTAAAACAGTTTCTCTTCTGGCTTGCTGTACTGATTGAGGTGTGCATGCTTGTGTGTGTGAGAGAGAACGAGAGAGAATAAGAGGAGAGGTGAGGAAGGAAGGAGGGAGAAAAGGGGAGGAGTGAGAGGAAGAGAGGAGAGGAGAGAGAAAAAAGTCCTGTAGGCTTACATTTAGTAGAAATGATGAAGCATCATATAATTATTTTAAAGATAAAGGGCAGATGATTTTAAAATGAGAGGGAAAAAGTTTGCAAAAAATGGCTTTCTTTGCCTTCCTCCTTCTGTATTTTTTAAAAGAATTTGTCAGTGTTCTAAGAATTTCTTTTGGATGGAATAAAATATATGAGTAGTTGAATGTGTATGTGGGAAATATTTTTAATAAAATGAGTCAAATTGGATTTGCATTTGAGTATTAAAGTCTTGGCATTGAAGAGAGTGCTGATTTTGTCTTCTGATGAAATGCATATCATTTCCCATTTGATGTTATCGGTAGATTTAAAGAACATTATATTGATGTCCTTTTTCAAGGTAATAAAAACATTGACTAGAAAAGTATTCCTGTATTTCCATATGAGACTTTCATTTAGCTTTATACCCAGATTTGTCATTTATTGACATTTTGCTCAACCAATTGTTATTATTTAGAATTGTACAATCACTGACCTCATGAACATTTTGTAGCTGTTACAGCATTATTTAGTTCCTACTATGTTTATAATATTATCCTAGAAGTATATATATGTATATCTGAAATAGTGTGTTTTATTTGGTAAAGGTTATATGTAAGGAATAAATTTAGGACTGAAAAACAGAATAGGAAGAAATATCTTTTATTTTACTTGATCCAGCAAAGTAAATATTTGAGTTGAGTCTTGAAGACTGGATGGCTTTAGGTGAGTAGAAATAAAGGAGTGGGCATTTCAGAAAAAGGTATTCATCAGCAAAAGATTGAGATGGTAAAATACAAGATTTTCTAGGTATGCTCTGCAGAATAGATGGTTAAAAGGATGTCCCTAACAAACTCTGGCACTGGTTGACATATGGAGGATTAGTTGCAAGCCATTTATTTGAATACCACCTGTCCTTTTTACCAAGGCACTATTTTTAAGATCCATAGGCACCTTCCTTGTTTATTCATCTTTATTTAGCTGTTTAAACGAGTGTGCATTTTTCTGGATGTATATGATGTCTCTAGCAATGTGGATCTTCTCGTATGTAAAAAGCCCTTTTAAGATTTGCCAATTAAGCTTTGGAAAACAATCTAGTCTCTGGATAATGGAATAATCTTTGAAGTGGGATCACTTAAACTAACAATGAAGATTAAACTGCTGTCTTGAATATAGCCAACCTCCTTTGGTCATTCACAGCTCCAGAGAGCATCTACATTTTATCTTCTGAGTGAAAAACTCTTACAAGGAAGCTTCATTAGCTCTTTGACCTAATTACATACCAGAATCTTTTGTTTAATAAAAAACGGTACTTGGGACTGAAAGAATTCAAAAATATTCTTGGTTAGCAAAAACAGTAGGGAAAACATGTATTTTGAGAAAAAATACAGAAAATCTTAAATTCAAGACCCAATCTGCAAAACTAGTTGAGAAAAATCATGAAATTTCCTTCTAATTTTTCTCATGTAATTAAATCGAAATAACATTATTCCCCTGCTTACATCAGAGATTTGTGCATGTGTCCTAAAATGTTTAACCTTCTCTGTAAATATTGTTCGTGTTGACTTAAATATTAAGCTATGCTTTAAGAGTAAGAAACTCATAAAGAGCTCACCTTACATTTAAAGATATGAACCTTGTTTAGCCTCTCTTTGTTCCTAAGAAATGGCACTGCTTTTCCTATAAAGACACTTTTGAAACACATTACTGATTAAGGGGAGTAGGATGCTCAGAAAGCTCAGACTAGATGAAGCTTTGGGACTAGTTATACCTAAAATTTCTTTAAATGTGAATTTTTAAACCTCTGAGTTTTATATTTTAAAATGTTTTTTTTTACTGTTGGCTAGGATGCCTCTTTTGTTCACAACACTCTGCAAAATTTTATTAGAAAAGGCATGTTCTAAAATTCTTGATAAAATTTTCTGAAGGGAATGAAAGAATATATATATCATCTCTAGCATTAGAAATGGCACACAACTAAGTAGAATGAATCCTTCTGTGATTCTCCCATTTAAGAAGTAAAATAAAATCTACCTCTCCTATAAATTTCTTTTCTGAGTTAAAATGTTGCTTGTTAGAGAACAATGCTGTAATTTAAAAATCTTAGTTAAGGCACAAATTCAAGATAATCTGAAATTAAAATTAATGCAGCATAGTTTTGGCATTTGACTAAGTTCTATAGCATTTGGATGTGTGTTTTGTTAGTTAATTCTTTTGTAATAATGTGCAGTATGTACGCCTGCCTCACTTTTTCCCATTTCAGGATGAAAGCTTTATTAATGGAGGGAACTTGGAAGAATATTTTTTTTGTTGTCAAAGTAACCAATTTCTTTGCACATAGAATTGTAAAACAATTGACTACAATGTTAGTGAAACAATTTACTTTTACATTGGAGATATTCTTAGAATGTTACAGCGGCATTCTTAACCAGAATTTATAAACTCAATATAATCCTGTGACTAGTTCTAGGGAAATGGAGTGAAGTGTTTCAAATCTGATTTTTGTAAGTGGCCTAGGATTTATAGCTTTCAACACCATAAATAGTAGAAGTATTTTATAAGGCATGAATTTAAATGATCCCTATCAGTACAGGGATCAATACTTTTTTAAAAAATCATCTGCTATAACTAATAAGCAAATTGCACAAGGTTTAGACTGTACATTTCTTCTAGGTTCTGTGGTCAAGTGATAGGTCTCATTTCCTCATCAACACTGTGTATGATTACAGGGATGTATTCTGCAGAATGGAGTTAGCTTATGGGCAAGTCTCTTGTCAGTGACTCTAATTAGGTGGACTAATTGGCTAGAGAACAACAGGAATTTAACAGCACACAATTCCACACACAGACTTCAATCTAAATGAAAGAATAATTATTATATAAATCAAAAAATTAAAACATTGGTTTTATTAAATGCTATAGTATGGTATCATTTTATAATTTTTTATCCAAGTATTGTTTTTTTTAAATTTAATTTTGTTGAGAAAATATTGGTTTATCATATTAAATTTCATGTGAAGATTATATTTCTACTTCTGTACACACTACAGAGTGCTTACCACCAAAAGTTTGGTTTCCTTTATCACCATAAAGTTGATCTCCTTTACCCATTTTGCCCTTCCTCCTTGTCCTTTCCCTTCTGATAACCACTTTTCGGTTCTCCGTACCTGCATGTTTGCTTTTGTTTGGCTTGTTTGTTCATTTATTTTGTTTCTCTGTTGGCTTGTTTTTTATATTCCACATATGAGCGAAATCATAGTGTTTTCTTTCTCGGCATGAATGATTTCCAAGAGTTGATTTTAAATTCGTAAATGTATACAAACCATCTAGTATATCAAGTGGAAATTCCATTAAAGCTGTATAACAGTACCTTATTTATAGGTCATTAAATTCAGTCAATAGAACAACAAGCATTTTGTGTGCATCAGCAGGTCACAGAGTACTATATTAAATGCTAGGATTTATATGTTGTTTTGCACAGTCCAAGAGTAAGCTTTCCCCGGTCCTTCTCAGCAACAGAAAAATGGTTATGCAATTATCCTAGCTACTCTGATCCTGATTCTCAGTCATCAGCTCAACAGAAACAAAAATCCACTCATCTAATCATTCAGTTTTGTCTGTAAACTCTAAAACTTGAGTTAATTTCATAGTCCCAAATTATTTGAGATTTTAGAAAATTAAATTGTAGGATTCCAAAGAGCAGGAAGTTTCTAAATGGCATTACACACATACACACATCTTTGAGTTGCACAGGGGAAACTGTTGTAAATTTAGGGTTGTATTCCTCATCATTTATGTAAATTTAGTAAACCGTAAAATTTCTTCAGACTGTTCTTATTTCCCCTTAAGAGAAATTTTTTTAAAGTTTTCCAATTTTCAGTTCTATTTTTAGTAGCATCAGAACCTCAACATTTAAAAGTATCATTGGATTTTTGCTCCTTTATTTAATACTTCAAATATTTGAATTTCGAGTTGTCTTTTCCCTTAAATGTCAGCTTCTAAGGACTGGTATGTAAGTCACATTTATATCTCCCCATACAAATTGTGCCTTGTAGAATCATAATTTCTTTTATCAGTGGATGATTTTCTCATCAGATTCCTATGTTAACATGATGATTAAGACCATAAGTTCTTAGCTAGGAAGCTTAGGTATGAATTCTTTATCTGCCAATTACTGACTATGCAATTTTAGACAACATATTTAAACACCCTATGTATCAGCTTCCTCAGGGTTCCTGTTCAGATTAAATTGTTCAATACATGTAAGGGGTCAAAGAGTGCATGACAGAAAATACTACTACTACTATTATTATTATTATTATTATTATTATTATTATTTTTAAATCATGGGTAAAAACATATAAGTAGATAGTTGGAAAACTTTCTATCCGCTCAGTTTCTCACAGGGATAATCATTTTGGAAGTAGCATAAGCTTATTGTAACTTGTAAGTACTGATGACTTGGATTTGGGAGTCAGAAAAAATTTATCTCCAAATAACTGTCAAAGGCAAGAGCAGGAATGTGAAACAGGAAGGTTGGAGGTGGGTGGGGTTAATGGTTTCATGAGAGACCAGAGGGTTTTACTGGTGCTCGCTCCTGATGTTGAAAGGTAAATTCACACCACTTTGGGGGAAAGAAGGGTGTAATGTCATTGCCTTTACAAAGACTATGTGGTTATGGGTGGGTGTGCAAAATCAACACATGGGAGTGGCAGACACCAGGGTCTCAGCTGAGAAAGGTGGGTTTGCAGAACAATGGAAAACCTTAGCCATATGACAATCCAGATCTTTAGGGACTGAAAATAGAGGCTGGATCTGAGATAAGAGATATCTGTTCTCTGCTAAAGAGACAATTGTTCAGATAACAGTGACTTGGTAGCAACTCTTGATTGAGGTGAAGGGCACCAAAGTAGAGTTTCTTTACATGATCAAGACTCTGAACTATCATGAGGCCAATGAGTAGACTATTTTGTGTGTCTGGTGAGGATAAGCAGCTGACCTCAGTATAGATTATGGTGATAGGCTGTTTGTAGTGAATGAAAGGATGATTTTTTTCAATTACTTTACCATATTTGCCATTTTTTAAAAATGTTTCTTATGTTTGTTATTTGC
Source organism: Catagonus wagneri (assembly GCA_004024745.2). NCBI lineage: Eukaryota > Metazoa > Chordata > Mammalia > Artiodactyla > Tayassuidae > Catagonus > Catagonus wagneri. The sequence goes on along the minus strand of PVHT021183518.1, from coordinate 24,868,732 downwards.
TGCCTCGTGAATCCCCATATATACTTAGTGGGCCTGACTTGCTTACTGCCAATGATCACCACTTTGGAGCCAGGGAGCTGACTATCTAACTGCTGGAAGCATCGTTCATAGCCATGTCTTTTCTTGGAGCAGGTAGAAATCTCATGACTGAGTTCACACTGCTTTAGCAGAGAGAGTGATGAAAGGTGGCATAAGTTAAAATACCATCAGCCCCATCTTCTTTTTAGATACACTAAACAAGCTAAATGAGAAAAGGAAAACATCCTTATTATTTTAATAAGCATTAACTTAAAATTTATAAATGTGAGAATTCTGTGCAGTTCAACAAGTAAATGGATTTAGGAAAGCAAGAAATCTCAATCAAAGCCACAGAAGTATCTAATTCTCAGCCCTCATCCATCCCCAGATTTGTAAATCCCTCAAAATAGGTGAAGTAAATTACTGATTTCCTTTTTTTTTTTAACTACAAAAGTGTTTGGATGCCAAAAGGATGCCCTCATTTACAAGTGCTCGTCTCAAATACCCACTTAATTACTATTTTACCATTTCCCTAAAAATAATTCATCTCTCTGCTCAAATGTATCTTGACTCAAAAAACATGAAAATTAAAAAAAAACCTAAAATTTCTACAGACGAGAATGTCTAGTAGCCACTGACCCCCAAACTCTGTTGTTTTTGAAATATTACTTCCAAAGAAATCCTGATACATACGGTCCTATCATAAGGAACATGTCTGCCTGAGGCCTGACATGGCTAAGAGAGGAGAAGGACCCGTTTCACCCAATTCCTAAAAGGGACTATAGGCAGCTCTTTCACTTTGTTAAAAAAATCTAAATTGAGCTATAAAAAAATCAGCATATCACTGTGGTAGGATTTTTAATAAGATTATTATACTTGTTGTCAATGTTCTGGTTACACAGTTCCATAGGTTTCTAATGATTTTCCTCAATCCTATTTTTCCCCATAATCTCTGACTTTTCTGAACTGAGGTTTTTCAGAAATGCATGTATGGTATTGGAACAGGAATGTTTAGTTTTTTTCTAAGCTGTACATCCTGGTGCCAAGTTGGGGAGAAGCACTGGGGCTTGGGAGGATTGCTCATGCTGGAAAGTATAATAGTAACTTTGAGACGCACAGCTTAATATTGTTTACTTAAACTCAGTGAGAGATTTACAATGATAATAGGATAGCCAAATATCTTCACATTTCTTTTCATATTTGAATGCATAGCCCTATTACAAAAAGCACCTTTTTGTAGTTAAAATACCTTGATTGATCCGAGCACTAGGATGGGAACTAGACTTCATCAATTAAATATTTCACATTTCCTTTTCTTCTAACTAGTGCCTAAAAGTGAAATTTAAAATAATTCACAGTGTATAAAATATGGCTGAGAAACAGGGCTGAATCTGCTAAAACCCATCATGTTATTCACTTGAACTAATTTTCTTAAGGAAAACAGACAAAGAGAGAACATTAAGTTAGTAACTACTCCTTCAATTAGGTTTGTGTTGACCTTGTACAAATTCTCCTATAATTCTGAGTAAAAAGACATAGTTCTCAGCTCACAGTATAGAGCAATAATTACAGAAGCAATTCAGGAAGGAAAAAAAATAGCCTCAAGCTGATTCCCGCTGTTCTCCTGAAACGAATCCGAAACTGAGCACTCCAGACCTTTCTTAATAATAGCTTTATAGTTAGGTGGGAATTTATGATCAAAGGTACAGACATGCAGAGAGAGTTTTCTGAGATAAATACCTGCCCAGCTCAGAAACGCCCATGTGAAAAAGAAATTAATCAATCGCGCTAATAACTACAACCATGCAATTTTTTCTTTTTAGCAGTGATAGCCCTGCTTCTTAGATGGAGAATTCCTCTTTTACTAAAAGTAGGTTTTGGCAGATCTGTACCATTATGTTTGTATATAGGCTTACGTCAACCTGTTGAGGCAATAATGATGCAGTGGTTCATGAGACTGGTAACTTAGTCTCTTTCAGAAATGGATAAACTTAGAAGTATAAGAGTGCAGTGGTTAAGTAGGCAGTCTCAAATTAGACAAATGGAAGTCAAATTCTGACTCTGTTGTTTATTGTGTGATCTTAAAAGTATAACTCACTGATTCCTGATTTCCTCAGGTACATCAAAGTACAAAACTCATGATTGTGGGTTTTTCTTTTTGTCTTTTTAGGGTTGTGCCTTTGGCAAATGGAAATTTCCAGGCTAGCGGTCCAATCAGAGCTGCAGCCACTGGCCCATTCCACAGCCACAGCAATGCAGGATCCGAACTGTGTCTCTGACTTACACCACTGCTCACAGTAATGCTGGATCCTTTAACACACTGAGAAACGCCAAAGATTGAACTCACATCCCTGGATACTAGTAAGCTTCATTACAGCTGAGTCAGAATTGGAACTCCTCAAAACTGTGTTTTAACACTGAATTTAATATTGCTTGTAAAGCCATTAGTGCTAAGTAAATTTTAGGTCTAGATAGAAATCAGGATAATGTATCAATTGGATATGGCTAGATATTAGCATATAGAGATTTATAAATGACGTAATTTTAATTAACTTTCCATTATCTTGCTTCCAGTTTCTTAAAAACTCATAAGTAATGGTAAGTGTCTTTATAAAGACTTTTTGAGTGTACTCAAAATCTGAATAAACAAATGAAGACTGCTTTTCAGTTAGAATTTAGAAAATCTCAGAACTCTATTGCTCCCACCTTAATAATAAAAATAAGACAGATAAGCCCAAAACTCATAGTATTTTTAAACTGAGCAGAGAGCCAAGGAAACAAAGAAAACTAAATGAACTATGTCACAGAACGTAATTAGCATTTCCCAAGAAAGAAGTCCAAGTCTATGCAGAATAGTGAGAAAAGGAGATATCCACTATAGATGGCTGTAAGGAAGAATCAGTCAAGTTTTTAATGGCTGAGTGTGGACATACTTAATGGATTAGAATCCTGAGGGTCCCTAAGCACAGAAAAAGTTTGCAACCATTCACCAGTGCTTTCCCCGGGCCTTCCAAGAGTGTAAAATGTAGAGTGCCTAAAAATGGGACTAGGTCAAGAGAGCAAATAGAGAGCCCTACTGAGGTTCAGGAGACTATTATTCATCACAAGACATTGACACTGCTTAGGACAGAGGGCAGGAGAATAGATAATGTCATTCTGGTGACTTTGGAAAGGATAGATGTAACTGATATAATTCCTTGTTAGGAATTCTAAAGATTCACCAAGTAGAAGGCAGACATGTCAAATGCTAGCTATAGATATAGGGTTCTGAGAGAAAGCTCCCAAGTCACCCCAGGCCTACCTCACGTGCACTGCAGCAAACATCCAAAAGTTGGGGTTGGGTACCAGCAAAGAGAGGGGTCTCCTAAGGTGCAGAAAACGGATCTTACAATCTGAGAGCAAAGAGATGACCCAGGTATCCTTCGGTTGAAAAACTAGCAATAAAGCAGAGGTGGATCTAATTCATATAAAGCTGGTAACTAAGCTGTTATAAAAAGATCTGTGGGGTCTTGAGACTGGCAGACAGGAAAGTGTGCTTATTCCACCACTTGTATTAAAATTTGACCAGAAATCCTAACCAGCAAGAAGAAATGAAAGGCATAAAATCTATTTTTTTTTTTGTCTTTTTGCCTTTTATCTAGAGCCGCACCTGCGGCATATGGAGGTTCCCAGGCTAGGGGTCTCACAGGAGCTGTAGTTGCTGGCCTTCACCACAGCCACAGCAACGCGGGATCTGAGCCGCGTCTGCAACCTACACCACAGCTCACGGCAAAGCCGGATCCTTAACCCACTGAGCAAGGCCAGGGATCGAACCCGCAACCTCATGGTTCTTAGTCGGATTCGTTAACCACTGAGCCACGAAGGGAACTCCAAAAGGCATAAAATCTAAAAAAGAGACATATATATGTTATTATTCACAGGTAACATGATTGATATGTATAGCACCCTATGAATCCTAAAAACAGCTAACAAGAAACATAACTAATAATAGAACTAGTAAATGAATCATGAAAGTCATAGGCAGGAACTTGCTGACCTGGGTGATACTGGCATTCAAAAGAGGATTTTTTTTTTTTAATTTTTAGAACTTTCATGTGCAGGTTGTAAGCACAGAAATTAATAAGAATTAAACAGAAAATTAAATGTTATATTAAAATCAAAGGTATATTCAGAAATGATCACCTCCTAATATATGTTAATACATTTTAGCAATGTCTAGTTTTGAGGGTTTCTTCATGTGCTGTGTATGAATGAAATGATGTGCTACTGCATGTATTATATCAATTTAATTTTCAGTGAGTTACTTTGGTAGCTTGAAATCTGTCATGGTATTTAGACCTTGAAAATCAGCAATGCTGCAAACTGGAGCTCTTATTTACTCAAAGAGCTGACTATTAGACATTTACCAGCACAACACAGGTCACAGAATACAAAACTAATCATATTTCTGTATACCGAAAGTAAATAACTAGAAACACATTTTTAAATCTAAAACATCAAATGCTTAGATATTAAATATGAAACATATGCAAAGTACCTGTAATAGAACACAGCTATATAGAAAATAGAAAAACATGCTGAGATAAAGTAAATCTATCTATATGGATTATGTATTACATATGGCTTAAGACTCAATATTGTTAGATTTCCATTATCTCCAAGTTGATATATGGATTCAAAACAATCTCAATTAAAGTCCTAGATGTTCTTTCAAAGATACTGACAAATTTTATTCAAATTTTTGAACTAAAATGCAAAAACCTAGAAAATGAAAATATTATAAAAAGTTTTAAGAAAGCTAGAGAATTTATACTGTGATTTCAAGATTATATAAAGCTATAGGGATAAAGACAGTATGGTATTGGTGTAAGGATAGACAAAGAGATAAAGGGGATATATAATCCAGGAGTAAACTCAAACATCTATGATTAATTGATTTTTGGCTAGCGTTCCAAATCAACTCAGTGGGGAAAGAACATACTTTTAATAAATGATGCCTGAACATCTGTAAATTTGTATGGAAAGAAAGTGAAGTTTGCCTTTTATCTCATTCTATACATAAGTAAGATGGAATAAAGCATGCTCCTAAATTTGTATAAAATTTAGTAGAATATTTTTGTTACCTTGGGATAGGCAAAGATTTTTTTCAGACAGGTCATGATGAGCACTAACCACCAATGAAAAGTGACAAATTAGACCTCATAAAAATGTAAATTTCCTGTTTGTTTATCAAAAGATAACTTTAAGAGAATGACAATGAAAGCCATTTATCCCAACTGGGATAAAATTTTCTTCTGTGGCTTTTTCATATCTCTCAGCTTTCGCAGAGTTGAAGAGAGTTAGGATCTTCCTCTGGACTAGGCTTTGAATTAAGGGAGTATTGTGATTGGTTTGTTTGATCTTCTGTCTTGATGATTACAACTTTCTCCATATCAGTAACAAGGTTGTTTTGCTTCCTTATTATTCATGGTAAGGAATATGATGCTAATACCATGGTAAAGAATACCATGCTCCACCACTGGAATACTGCTTTTAATTTCTTTCAAGAAGTTTTTCTTTGAATACACAATTTGGCTAACTGGTATAAGAGGCCTAACTTTTGAGCTATCTAGGATTTTGATATGACCTCCTTATTAAGCCTAATCATTTCTGGCAATTGATTTTTAATGAGATATGTGCAACTCTTCCTTTCAGTTGAACATTTAGAGGCCATTGTAGGGCTATTAATTGGCCTTATATAATATCATTGTGTCTCAGAGAATAGGGAGGCTCTAAGTGAGGGAAAAAGATGGAAGAATGGCCAGTTGGTGGAACAGTCAGAAAACACACACTTACCAGTTAAATTTACTCTTGTGTATGGATACAGTTCATGGTGCTCCAGAACCATTACAATAGTAACATTAAAGATCACCGTTCACAGATCACCATAAAAATATAATAATAATTAATATGTTTGAAATATTGCAAGAATTACCAAAATGTGACACAGAGATGCAAAGTGAGCAAATGTTGTTGGAAAAATTTTTCCCATAAACTTGCTTGACACAGGGTTGCCACAATCCTTCAATTTATTGAAAATGCAGTCTTTAATGCACAATAAGAAGAAGCACAATAAAACAAGATATGCCTTACTTTTTTTGTAACAAAATCATAATTAAAACACTACTTTGGATATATATGGTATTTTATAATTTGTGAAACACTCTGAATTCTCCTATCAAATACTTGAGCAGCTTTAGGAGGTAGATCAATGCTATTCCAATTTAGTCATCAAAGAACAGTTACCCTTCCTAAATACAGAATGACTCTAGATCTCAGCTACCTGACTTTTCAGCTCCTTAATACTCATCCTTATTAAATGATCATATGCAGAAATACAATATATATAGGGCGTGCAAATGTAGAAAGGCACAGATAAACAGGAACAACCTGGAATATGTGCTCAAAGTATTGAGGGAAGTTTTACATAATGCTCCTGAGGAGGCATTGGTCTGCTCTTTCAGTAAGTAATATAATGACTTTACTGACTGCAGTTTACGTTCGTGATTCTTAAAGCATAAGCTTAGAATATAAACCATATTTTCAAGGAAAGTATTTGATAGTACTCAATTATATGACCTGCTACATAGGATATAGGGAATCTAATGCCAGAACAACCAGTTGAGATGTAGAACTGCATTGAGCTCTATAGAACTTAATTGAAAGATTTTTCTACTCCTTAAACATTTGTGTTGGCATGACTTGCACACCCCATTATAGACACTGCACATCCTATATTTATGTTTGGACTGAGACCTCTCTTTTCTGTTTAAATATATTTATGATCTCCACAAAGACTCACTGCAATGCAGTGGTAATTTGAATTGATTGTGTCAGTAAAAAACAGGAAAAGTAATTTTTTTCCACTCCTGGTAAGCCATTTTTCAGTCCTAATATTTTTCAGATGTGTTTGTGGGGATAAAAATGTTTCCCCATATAGTATTTTTTTAATAACAATCTTTCCTTTTTAAAGAATGGATGAATAAAATTAATATAGCAATACATTTAAATTATCTTTTTCATGTTTATTTCTTATGAAATTAGAATGAAAACATATGACACTGCAGGATTTTTCAGAGCACAAAATTCAGCATAAATAATATGATGAGTATGAAAATATGGTGTAAGTTGTAAAGAAAATGTTTTAAACCTGAGATCTAGGGTCAGATTTCCTTATCAAAACTGTCAGAGTCAGAGTTCCCATCATGGCTCAGCAGAAACGAATCTGACCAGTATCCTTGAGGATGCAGGTTTGATCCCTGGCCCTGCTAAGTGGGTTAAGGATACAGCATTGCTGTGAGCTGTGGTGTAGGTCACAGATGCATCCTGGATCTGCTGTGGCTGTGGCTGAGGAGTTGGCCAGCGACTACAGCACCAATTTGACCCCTAGCCTGGGAACTTCCATATGCTGTGGGTGCAGCCCTCAAAAGACAAAAACAAACAAAAAACCTGTCAGAGTCCATGGATAAATTGTAGCAAGTTGAGAATAATCAGAATTATATGAAAAATTGGTGGACGTACACTTGTGACTTGTTACATTTGAATGTCATATTATTTACACTTGACATCATAAGAACTCGGGATATATACCTCGTTTCCCTTAGTAACATAAATAGTGTTCATCTTTCTAATTTCACAGATGAAGATACTAAGAACAGATTACAAATTATCTGAACAGGACTCTGACACTGAGGACCCAGTCTTCTTGATTCCAATGTTCTGTTCTCTCTACTACATTGGACAAAACCACAGAACAGAAATTTGATTTGAATCTGTATTTACTGTCATTTCAAAGATACAGAGCCTCAGTTTTGTACAACATATTCATATACAAATTTTAATGTTCTTCATCGTTATTTCCTTGTTTTCTTATGTCTCACTTGAATACTGGACAAAGTAAGCAGGGCCAGCATTCAAACACAAGCACGTGCTGATTTGAGAAGAGTTTCCAGGTGAGAATCTAACCTCTCCTGGAGTGCAATCATACATGGAGAGTTTTCCAAAAGGATTTTTTTTTTGTCTTTTTAGGGCCACACCCGTGGCATATGGAGGTTCCCAGGGTAGGGGTCGAATAGGAGCTGTAGCCGCTGGCCTACACAACAACCACAGCAACGCCAGATGTGTGTGTGACCTACATCACAGCTCACAGCAATGCTGGATCCTTAACCCACTGAGCGAAGCCAGGGATCCTACCTGTGTACTCATGTATACCAGTCAGATTCATTTCTGCTAAGCCACAACGGGAACTCCCAAAAGAACTTTCATTCAGCAGTCATTTTTTTGAGATTTCACCTTCTATGGGGGATTGCATAATGCATGAAGAGAAAGGGAACCTGGGCTCTTTCAGCTGTCTCTCTTGAGAAGGGTCTTTAACATGTGTATATATTATCAGATTTACATTACAGGAAGTGAATCATGTATTTTTAGAGAATAGACCGGTTCTTGGTATAGACTAAGTGACCAATTAGGATAACATGGTAATAATCCAAGTGAAAATAATGAGTAATGGGGGTTGAAATGGCTGTAGAGGGTGAATTTAATAGATATTTAAATATTGGCGTAAGAAGTCCCTGATGGCTGTCAGGCTGACTGATCAGGGTAATCAGAGAAATGGATGGATTGAGGAATGTGTCTCAACGTCTTACTGAGGTGATGATGATGATATTATAAGAAATTCAGGGGATAGTGGGGCTTAATAATGAAGATTAGTTTAAACTTGGAATAAGTCAATCATTTTCTTCAAAAGGGACCTGTGGAAACTTAAAGGATTTTCTGGAAAAGACTGAAGGTTTTATTTTGTTGGTTTGTTTATCTTTGAGACCAGTGCAAAGGTCAGCACAGATACAAGAACAAGTAGTAGAGAAATTTTCCACAGTTGAGGTTAGATCTTCCCAGCATTTCAACTGGATGAACTCTGTCCAGTTTCAGTGGTGGTGAAATTTCCATGCCTGTCCATTGCAGTGTGTCATTGAGCCAGTCAACTGGCAGCAGTTTGTTCTATTTACCAAGAACATTTGTAGCTCAAAATTGATTTGTTATCTTAATTCAGTGACTGCTAAGCAAACTGGTATAGGAGGTGTGGGGAACTGTGCAGGGATGTCAGTATCCTACAGTGAAGGGCTGGCAACTTGGAATTCTTCCCTGTTGTACTCTTTTGTACCTGTTGTACCTTCCCACATGTTGCCTGAGCAGCCTCAAGACATGTGCTGCTTACCTGTCCCTTCTGTGAAGTGAGGGCAGTTGCAGCAGTTGGATGCTATGCTGTAGGTATTCATTCCATAAGGGCAGAACACCAACAATGTTAGGGTAGTTTACTTAGCATGATGGGGCTAAAATGACTCAAGTCAACAATATTCCAGTTACACATATATTTCAGGCAAAATTAGCCCCTTAGGTTATGTTTTAAATAGGATTTAATGTCTTTTAAATATCTGGTGAAAGAATGAAAAAAGAAACAAGAATAATACTTTTTATAGCTATTGCCATCTCTGTTAACGGCATTTATTTTTAATTCCTACTTCCACACTAAGATCTCCATCACTAGGCAGTAAGATAATATGGTTATTTTCAAAGATAAGTTTTTTAAGGAACATAAACAGGAGTTTCAATGACATGCCCAGGGTCTTTTTATAGTTAATGGTAGACACCTGAACAACACAAGTTCATGGCAAGAAATAGAACCAGGGTGAAGAAGAATAACAGGGTTTGTTCCACATGGACTTGGAAGGAGAAAGTCAGTGCAATCCACAGTCTCCATGTTAGCAGAATTTTTGGAGGTCTACCCGAAGAGAGAACACATGTAGACAACGGAGAAAAATCTCACAGTGTCATCTCCATGTGGGAGCTCATTGTTCCTGAACTTTCCTTGAGACAAAGGACAGGAGAGGTTGGCCTTTACTAAAAAAGAAGAAAGAAAGAGAAAGAAAGAATGAAAGAGAGAGAGAGAGAAAGAAGAAGGAAGGGAGAAAGAAAAAAGAAAGAAGGAAGGAAGGGAAGGGAAGAAAAGGGAAGGAAAGGAAAGTAAAACAAAAGAAAAGAAAAAAGCAATAGGACCAGGTTGATTTTACCCCCCTAGCTGACATGTGGCCCTGTCTGGAGACATTTTTGATTGTTACAGATTGAAAGTGTGGTGCTACCAACATCTAATTGGTAACAGTCAGGGATTCTGTTAAATATCCTACAATGTTTTCAGGAAATACCCTACCTCATGGTGTGCACAACAAAAAATTATCCAGCCCCAACTGTCAGAATGCTGGGACTTTGGAGTTAGGCAGGGTGAACCTAGATCTCATTTTGTAGGTAAATAGGGAGGTGATCTTAGGCAGTTGTAATTTCAGGAAAGAAAGAAATCTTAGTAAATATGGAATGGGTGCCCCAGCTACATGAGGAAGTAGTAGAAGGTGGATATTGCTGATTCCATATTCCAAGGGAAATTTAGGAAGAATATTCTAGTATTTTACTATTATTACATAACTTCGCACATATTCTTCTGAAGTTAATGAACTTATTAGGGAATAGGAATGACTCAATAAAGTTTGTTAAAATTAATTGACTCCAACTGATACAAAAGCACCAAAATTTATATATATACTAAAAATACAAACACGTGTGTATATACTCATATATATACATATATAATCATATGTTACATACACACACAGATATTTACTAACGCATTCACATGATTTATTTCTAAACACATTATATTTACAGTGAACTCGACTTTTTCACCAAAAATTTATTGATTTTATCTGAAGCTCTTGCAATTATTTTGGGCATTCTCCCTTTATGAAACAAATTACAAATTTTCTATATCAAAGTTATCAAGAGGTTCATGACTTCTGAAGTCAGAGTAAAAGCCACAAATTTAAGTCTAGAAGAGGCAATAAACATGTCAAAATCAATTCTACCTGGAAAACATCGGAGACATCAGGCTATTAATTCTCATCCTAAATACTAAATGTAAAATATATCATGATAAGAGTTTAAAAATCCAAACATAGCTTCAAGTTTGCAGAATCTCCAAACAAGACTTTGTTATCACATTGTTAACTGTTAGCTGCAAAATAACTGTAGAGTTAGAGGAAAGAGCCCTGTCTATTGTAAATATTTTGCAGTATTGGCATTCTTAGATTGAAGTAATTGATTTCCTAACTGCTTAGGATTTCAGCAAGTCAAAATATGCACACCATTGGATTTCTAGTCAACAGAAACAAAAGCAGAGGTGTGGAAGGGGATATAGAGAAGCAGAGTTAGCAAAGGACAATATGCTGCCCACATAAATAATTGGGAGGGACTCAAATATTCCAGAGAAAGGAAGGTAGGAGATGAGAGCAGAGGGGATCTGTGAAAGTTAATTGATCCTGGATAGCTGTGCTAAGGCACCAAGCGGTACACAAATATATGACATAGATCTAAACCCAGGGGAAGCCTATGCCACAAGAACATAATTAAGCTTAAAGGATAAAAATTAATTCTTACAATTAAATTGGAAAATAGTTTCATAAATGTGTTATTTGGCTCTTAAGTCTTCAAACTATAAATTATATTGAAATAGAAAGTGGAACAAAGAGGGAGAAAAATGGTATTACATGTTTGTTGTCTGTAATAAGGTCCTAATTGTTATTTTGTAACTCCTACACTATTTCCTGTTTTACCCATCCACTCACTACCTATTTTGATATGTGCAGACTACTACAAACTCTTTTACCTTCAGCATACATCTTATTTTGTCATTTTGACTCCAAAATTTAAACTCTTTGGGGGCAGAACAGCTGTTTTTTTTTCACTTTTATACTCCCAGTTCATTACAGCCGTGATACAGTGTAGGCAGTCCACAAAATTTGGTTGAAATATCGAAGATGAAATCTTAGCACGAGCCCTGCACAGGGTTGAAGACTTCCTTTACTCAGAGGGAGATTGTGCGTAGAAATATTCTGAAACTGAGAGCAGACAGTCACTGAAACCATGAGTCATTTTCAGGAAAATATTAAAATATCTGTCTTTTTAAGAACATTTGAACACATCAGTCCTCTGGCTCACTAAAAATGCCTCACATTCTCAGAAACGATGTTTATAAATTGAGAGGCTGGGAAATCTGAGTAATAATGCATCTATCTTTAGCAAATTTCTTTCAGCAGTACCTTATTTATATTTCTTGCTCAGAGTAATACAGATTGAGAAGCATACATAGGCAAACGTTCAGGGAAAAGATTTCCTCTTTACGTAAAACTACGCTATGAAAATCCTTTCTCCTCATTTTGTCCCTGTGAAACACAACCCAAGCACATGGTTTCTAAAACTTTAGGGATAGACTCACCTAGCCTGGATAAAACTTTATAAGTAGTTAGAAAGCTGGACTTACGGAGTTTCCATCTTAGGGTTTGGGGGGGGCATATCTCAGTCTTTGAGACACCCTTTAGAGCCCTATAATGCAGCATTTATTTAAATAACATTACTAGGAATTGTAAATGGCATGACTTGGAGAATCATAGGCAGCCTGAGTTTCCAGCATTTCTTCATAGGCCAATCGAGATGAAGTAAAACAATTAGGAAGGACTAAGTTTCCTTAAGAACAGTGGTTATCAGAAGCCATTGATATCCATAAGTACTTTCACATGGCTCTAGTGTCTGCAAGTACAAGCTAAATTCATCTTCAGGTTAGACTTTGAAAATGGTAAAGCAACCACAATATAACAGTGAATAGAGCAAACCAGGTGAAGCAAGAAGATGGACAAAAAGTCCACCTCTATTTAGGATCAATGACAATGATATTTAAAAAGAAATCCTTACATGATCAAGCACAATATCTGGCCTATCAGAAGGGTTAAGGACAGCCACCATTAGTTGCCTCCCAATATATAGTCACTCTTTCTTCCTCGTTAACAGAACCTTAGTTGTATTTGGAGAAGCAGTGAATTCCCAGATGAACAGTCATTCTCCCAGCCTCCCTTGCTGGTGAAGTGGCAACAACATGCAGTCAGACCAATGAGATGAATGTGGAAGTTTACAGCATTTTCTTCAAAACCTTTTGCTTTCAAACAAAAGGGGGACATCTACAGCTAGAATAACTTTCATATCTTCTGTTTTTAAACAAGCCCCACTTTTCCTTCCAGGTAATAAACTATCTGTCCAATTCCCTTTCAGAAAATTTTCTCAACTAATTAATTTATATTTTCTCTTTCCAATTTCCCCACCCTCACTCTATTCTAAACACCTTCCAACCAGACTTTCACCCTTATCCTTCTATCAAAACTCTCTTCACAGTCACTGATGCCCTCTAGTAGTCAGCACAATGGTGATTTCTTAACCCTCCTATTAGCTGATCTGACAACAGAATTTGAAACTTTTGATCAGTTTATCTTTAAAACAAAAAACAAGAACTCTTCCTTAATTTTCGTTCTCTGTGAGACCACTTTCTCTTCAATTTTCCAACCTCTTATTTTTCTTCTCTGCACTGGGTCCTCTACATATTCCTGAAACTGAGGTGTTAAAGTTGCAAAACTGGGCCTCAGAACTCTTCTGTCTCTTCACAGAAGAGATGGTCCTTTGCATTATCTTTCATATCAAGTCTTTGGAACATCATCAACTCACTGTAAATTCCCAGAGTGTTTTCTTTGTCCCACATGACTTCACTGAGATCCAAATTCTCAAATTCTTGACATTTCCATTTGAATCTCAAGCTTAAAAAAGTAAAAATTAAAAAAAATAAAGTAAAATAAATATGAGTTCCTGTCATGGTTCAGTGGTAAACAAACCCAACTGATAACCATGAGGATATGGGTTCGATTCCTGGCCTTGCTTAGTGAATTAAGGATCTGGCATTGCTGTGAGCTGTGGTGTAGGTTGCAAATACCTTTCGGATCCTGCGTTGCTTTGGCTGTGGCCTAGACTGGCAGCTGTAGCTCTGATTCAACCCCTACCCTGGAATCTCCAGATGCCACAGGTGCAGCACTAAAAAAACCCAGAAAATAAATAAAATAATAAAATAAATGCATCGCAAGAATTCACTTGAAATTTAACACGTTCAAAACCTAATTGCTGATTTCCCTTAAACCTGTTCTTCCTCCATCTTAGGCAACTCCCTGGTTTCACTTGCTCATGTCAAAATCTTTGACATCATGCTTTATCGTTCTCTTTTATTCACACGCTATGTTGCCCAACCACCAAATTCTATCAGATCTACAAACAGGTTATACGCAGAATTTGACCATTTCTCACTCCCACAGCACACTGGTTCACGCCACCATCATTTCTTACCAGATTATCATAATACCCTTTCACATGTTCTCTTGTTTTCACTCTTGCTTCCTTAGGGTATGGCCTGGACAGAAAAGCAGGGTATCATTTCACAATATATGTTAGTTTACATCATTTCTTCACTCAAAACCCTCCACATGACTATCCTTGGAGAAATATAAAAGCCAAAATCTTTACATCCTCTGTAGCCTTACATCACCTGTCACTCTCCTGTTCTGGCTTTCTCTTCTCCACTTTCTACTGGGTCTCCTCATCCCCAAAACACCTCCAACAAGGTTCTGCCTCAGCATTTGCAATAACTCTTCTATCCACCAGGCATTTCCTTCAGACACTCTTGAGTAGCTCCTTCATTTATTCAGTTCCCTACTCAAGTACCATCTTATCAGAGAATCCTTCCCTGACCACCCCATAAAAGACAGCTTCACTTTAATCATCTTTTCCTCCTCTGATCCTCCATACCCTGCTCTACTGCACTGCCTCCTAACACATATATATTTGTATATTTGTTTCATCATCTGTAGATTTTCAGAAAAAGGTAACCTTTAAGAAAGGAGGATCTTTGAGGATTGAGATGGCGGAACAGAAGGACTGGAGATCAAATTCTCTCCCAAAAAACAGCAAAACTACAACCAAATGCCGAGCAACCTTCAATCAAATGGACTGTAAACTTCCAAAAAAAGATATTCTACTCCAGAAGACAAAGCAGAGACCACATCAAGAGTTAGGAGGGGCAATTACATGATAGAAGAAACCCCATACCTCCCGGGTGGGAAGCCCCACAGATTGGAAAGTAACTGCATCGCAGAGACTCAGCTACAGGACTGAGAGTTCTGAGCCCCATGTTAAATCCCCATGCCTGGGGATCTGGCAAAGGGAGAAAGAGCCCTGGGAGCATCTGGCATTGAAGTCCAGCGGGGCTTGTATGCAGGAGCTCCACAGGACTGGGGGAAACAGAGACCCCATTCTTGAAAGGCACACACAGACTTTCACGTGCACTGGGTCTCAGGGCAAAGCAGTCTCCAGAGGAATCTGGGTGGAACCAGACTGCAACTCCTGGAGGATCTCCTGGGAAAACAAGGGTGACTGTGGCTTGTTGTGGGGGAAGGGCATTGGAGGTGAAGCTCTCAGGGATATTCAACAGCCTGCATTTCTCCAGAGGTGGCCATTTCTGGGAAAATCTGGTCCCTCCCATCAGCGCTGAGAAGCCCCAGGCCAAACAACAATCCAGGTGGGATCTCAGCCCCACCCATCAGTAAACAGGCTGCCTAAAGACCCCTCAGGCACACAGCCAGCCTCTAATCTCATCCAGAGACAAAGCCCCACCCACCAGAGGGAGAGGAATCAACCCCAACTACCAGTGAGCAGGCATCACTCTCTCCCATCAGGAAGCCTACAGCAAGTCCCCTCCGTACCAACTTTAGCCACAGGGGAGGCAAACACCTGAACTAGGAGAGGCTACCACTCTATTGTTGGCAAAAAGGTCTCCACACCAAAAACCCATAAAAATGAAAAGACAGAAAACTCTAACTCAGATAAGGGAGAAAGAGAAAAGCCCAGAAAAACAGCTCAGTGATGAGGAGATTATCAGCCTCCCAGAAAGAGACTTTAGACTGTTGATGCTGAAGATGATGCAAGGCGTTGGAAATGGACTGGAGGCAAAGGTTGATAATTTACAGGAAACACTGAGCAAAGAAATACGAGCTGTAAAAATTAAACAAGAAGAGATGCAAAATACAATAACTGAAATAAAAAATTCCTTAGAAGAAGCCAACAGTAGAATACAGGAGGCAGAAGAACGAATCAGTGAGGTGGAGGACAGATTAGTGGAAATCACTAATGCAGAAGAGAAAACAGATAAAAGATTGAAAGGAAATGAGCAGAGTCTCAGAGAATTCTGGGATAATGTTAAATGCACCAACATCCGTATTATAGGGGTGCCAGAGGGAGAAGAGAGAGAGAAGGGGACAGAAAAAATATTCGAGGAGATTATAGCCGAAAACTTTCTTAATATGGGGAAGGAACCACGCACTCAAATCCAGGAAGTACAACAAGTACCATATAAAATAAACCAAGGAGGAACACCCCGAGACACATATTAATCACAATGACCAAAATTAAAGACAGAGAAAACATTGAAAGCAGCTAGGGAAAAGAAACAAATGACATACGAGGGAACCCCCATAAGTTTACAGCAGATTTTTCATCTGAAACTCTGCAGGCCAAAAGGGAGTGGCTTTTATACTAAATGTGATGAAAGGGAAAAACTTCCAACCAAGATTACTTTATCCAGCAAGGCTCTCATTCAGATCAAAACCTTTACCAATAAGCAAAAGCTAAGAGATTTCTGAAACACTAAACCAGCTTTACAACAAATCTTAAAGGAACTTCTCTAGGCAGAAAAGAAAAGGCCACAGCCAGAAACAAAAACAACACAAATGACAAGGCTCACCAGGAAAGGCATATATACAGTAAAGATACTAAATCATCCATGCACAATTATGCTACCAAAATCAGAAATCATGAGAAGAGAGCACAAATGCAGGTCACTGGAGAAGCACGTGCAATTAAGAAACCAATAACTTAATGCAATCTCAGTTATATACAGACTCCTATATCAAAATTTTGGGGTAAATGCAAACCAAAAATCTACAATGGATACACAAACAAACAAGAAAAATCAACTCAAATACAACAGTAAAGATAGCCATCTTGTGAGAGGAGACAACAAGACAATAAGGGAAGAAAAAAAGAGCAACAAAAACCCCAAACAGTTAATACAATGGCAATAAGAACATATATATCAATAATTACCTTAAATGATAATGGATTGAATGCCCCAAACAAAAGACATAGACTAGCCGAATGGATACAAAAACAAGACCCATATATGTGCTGCCTTCAGGAGACCCACTTCACTTCTAGAGACACATATAAATTGAAAGTGAGAGGATGGAAGAAAATATTCCATGCAAACGGACATCAAAAGAAAGCCGGAGTAGCAATACTCGTATCAGACAAAATTAACTTTAAAATGAAGAACATTTTAAGAGACAAGGAAGGGCACTACATAATGATCAAAGGATCAATCCAAGGAGAAGATATAACAATTTTAAATCTCTATGCCCCCAACATAGGATCACCACAATATATAAGGCAACTGCTAACAACCTTAAAAGGAGAAATCAACAATAACACCGTCATAGTGGGGGACTTTAACACCCCACTTAACAGCAATGCACAGGTCATCCAGGCAGAAAATCAATAAGGAAACACAGGCCCTGAATGTAACATTAGATCCGATGGACTTAATAGATAATTATAGGACATTCCATCCAAAAGCAACGGAATACACATTCTTCTCAAGTGCGCATGGAACATTCTCTAAGATTGATCACATCCTGGGTTACAAATCAAGCCTCAGTAACTTTAAGAAAATTGAAATCATTTCAAGCATCTTCTCTGACCACAATGCTATACGACTGGAAATCAGCAACAAGAAAAAAATGGCCAAAAATACAAATATGTGGAGACTAAACAACATGCTACTAAACAACCAAAGGATCACTGAAGAAATCAAAGAGGAAATTTAAAAATAACTAGAAGCAAATGACAACAAAGACACGACACCCCAAAACCTCTGGGATGCAACAAAAGCAGTTCTAAGAGGAAAGTTTATAGCAATACAAGCCTACCTCAGGAAACAAGAAAAAGCTCAAATAAACAACCTAACTTTAAATCTAAAGCAGCTAGAGAGGGAAGAACTGACAAGACCTAAAGTTAGTAGAAGAAAAGAAATCATAAAGATCATAGCAGAAATCAATGAAATAGAAACAAAGAAAACCATAGAAAAGATCAATGAAACGAAAAGCTGGTTCTTTGAAAAGATCAACAAAATTGATAAACCCTTAGCCAGACTTATCAAGAAAAAAAGAGAGAGGACACAAATCAATAAAATTAGAAATGAAAAAGGAGAAGTCACAACAGACATCACCGAAATACAAAGGATCATAAGAGACTACCATATGCAACTCTATGGCAATAAAATGGAAAACCTAGAAGAAATGGACACATTCTTAGAAAAGTACAACTGCCAAGACTAAACCAAGATGAAATAGAAAATATGAACAGACCAATCACAAGTTCTGAAATTGAAACTGTGATAAAAAAAACTTCCAACAAACAAAAGTCCAGGACCAGATGGTTTCACAGGCAAATTCTATCAAACATTTTGAGAAGAACTAATGCCTATCCTTCTGAAACTCTTCCAAAATTTTCAGAGGAAGGGACACTCGCAAACTCATTCTATGAAGCAACCATCATCCTGACACCAAAACCAGACAAAGATAACACAAACAAAGAAAATTACAGGCCAATCTCACTGATGAACATAGATACAAAAATTCTCAACAAAATACTAGCCAACCGAATCCAACAATACATTAAAAGGATTGTACACCACGATAAAGTGGGATTTATTCCAGGGATGCAAGGATTCTTCAATATCTGCAAATCAATCAGTGTGATACACCACGTTAACAAACTGAAGAATAAAAACCAAATGATCCTCTCCATAGTGGCAGAAAAAGCCTTTGACAAAATCCAACACCCATTTCTGATCAAAACCCTTCAGAAAGTGGGCATAGGGGGGAACTACCTCAACATAATCAAGGCCATCTATGACAAACCCAGAGCTTACATCATTCTCAATGCTGAAAAGCTGAAAGAATTCCCGCTGAGATCAGGAACAAGATAGGGATGTCCACTCTCACCACTACTATTCAACATAGTTCTGGAAGTTCTAGCTACAGCAATCAGAGAAGAAAAAGAAATGAAAGGACTCCAAATTGGGAAGGAAGAAGTAAAACTATCACTTTTTGCAGATGACATGATACTATACCTAGAGAATCCAAAATACTCTACCAGAAAACTGTTAGAGCTCATCAATGAATTTGGCAAAGCTGCAGGATACAAAATTAATACACAGAAATCAACTGCATTTCTATATACCAACAATGAAAGATCAGAAAGAGAAATTAGAGAAACAATCCTGTTTACCATCGCATCAAAAAGAATCAAATACTTAGGAATAAACCTGCCTAAAGAGACAAAAGACCTGTATTCTGAAAATTATAAGGCACTGATGAAAGAAAACAAGGATGACCTGAACAGGTGGAAACACATACCATGCTCTTGGATTGGAAGAGTCAATATTATCAAAATGACTATACTGCCCAAGGCAATCTACACATTCAATGCAATCCCTATCAAATTACCAAGGACATCTTTCACAGAACTAGAACAAAATAGTTTAAAGTTTGTCTGGAAACACAAAAACCCAGAATAGCCAAAGACATCCTGAAAAAGAAAAATGGAGCTGGAGGAATCAGGCTCCCTGACTTCAGACTCTACTACAAAACTACAGTCATCAAAACCGTATGGTACTGGCACAAAGACAGAAATATAGATCAGTGGAACAGGATAGAAAGCCCAGAATTAAATCCACGCATCTATAGTCAACTAATCTATGATAAAGGAGCCAAGAATATACATTGGACAAAAGACAGCCTCTTCA
>PVHT021183518.1:24790799-24847844 GCA_004024745.2 Catagonus wagneri | reverse complement strand
GCTGGAGGAATCAGGCTCCCTGACTTCAGACTCTACTACAAAACTACAGTCATCAAAACCGTATGGTACTGGCACAAAGACAGAAATATAGATCAGTGGAACAGGATAGAAAGCCCAGAATTAAATCCACGCATCTATAGTCAACTAATCTATGATAAAGGAGCCAAGAATATACATTGGACAAAAGACAGCCTCTTCAATAAGTGATGCTGGGAAAACTGGACAGCTACATGTAAAAAAATGAAACGAACACTTCCTAACACCATGCACAAAAATAAACTCAAAATGGCTTAAAGATCTAGATATAAGACCAGATACTATAAAACTCTTAGAGGAAAACATAGGCCAAACACTCTCTGACATAAATGATAGCAGCATCTTCTCAGACCCATGTGTCAGAGTAAGGACAATAAAAAGAGAAATAAACAAATGGGACTTAATTAAACTTCAAAGTTTCTGCACAGCTAAGGAAACCCTAAACAAAACGAAAAGACAACCCACAGAATGGCACAAAATATTTGCCAATGATTCAACTGACAAGCGATTAATCCCCAAAATTTACAAATAGCTCCTACAGCTCAACACCAAAGAAACAAACGACCCCATCAAAATATGGGCAGAGGATCTAGGCAGACAATTCTCCAAAGAAGACATGCAGATGGCAAATAAGCACATGAAAAAATGTTCAACATCGCTCCTCATTAGAGAAATGCAAATCAAAACCACTATGAGGTACCACCTTACTCCGGCCAGAATGGCCATCATCAAAAAGTCTACAAACAATAAATGCTGGAGAGGGTGTGGAGAAAAAGGATCCCTATTACACTGCCGGTGGGAATGCAAATTGGTGCAACCACTGTGGGAAACAGTATGGAGATTCCTCAGAAAACTCAAAATAGAATTACCATTTGATCCAGCAATCCCACTCCTGGGCATCTATCCAGAGGAAACCATGACTCAAAAAGACACATGTACTCCAGTGTTCATTGCAGCACTCTATGCAATAGCCAGGTCATGGAAACAACTTAAATGCCCACCGACAGAGGAGTGGATAGGGACGATGTGGTACATACACACAATGGAATATTACTCAGCCATTAAAGGAAAGAATTACCAACATTTACAGCAACATAGATGGACCTAGAAATTATCATGCAAAGTGAAACCAGTCAGACAATTAGACAGCAACACCCAGTGCTACCACTTACATGTGGAAACTGAAAAGACACAATGAATTTCTTTGCAGAACAGACAATGACTCACAGATGTTGGAAAACCTTGGTTTTCAAATAAGACAATCTGGGGGGTGGGGGGATGCACTGTGGGTTTGGGATACAAAATCTGTAAAATTGACTTGTGATGATTTATGTACACCTATAACTGAAATAAAATCCATTAAGGAAAAAAAAAAAGAAAGCAGGATCTTTGATTTGCTTACCTAAAATATTATTTAGTACTTTGTAGGGTCTTGGAGAATATTTGCTAAATGAACAAACAGGGAAATTGATGAAAAAATGAATAGTTTTAACAAACTTCTGTGTACCCATTAAAATCATTAAAACCAAAACTTCAATATAAGAAAATACTTAAAATGCAATAAGTTGACAAAATAACGTTTCATAAAAACAATCCTGGTTCTTCATGACGTATAATCACACACACGTACATATGTTGAATATTAAAAAGGACTCCATCAAAATATTGACAGTGATTTTAACTTAGTTTGGGACTGAAATATCTTCTTTATATTTTGCCCTTATATTTTCAATTTTTTAATTAGTCTACCCACATTATTTTGTATTATTTTAGAGTTGCAAAATTAAATGATTTATTTTAAAAATAAATGAAATCAGTAATGATTACTTACATACTATCTTATCTTCATGTGTATTCTTACATATGTATAGCAAGTGTATAATCAATTCATGGTAAATAAATGACTAAAATGCTACTGTAATGTGAAAATTTTCAAAATTTAATTTCCAGCAACAATATTTCAAAGGCACTTGTATTTATTCAGTCATATGGTCATTCTACAAATATTTTTAGGCAGGAATTCTGTCAGGCAAGGTTCTAAGAATATAGGGGGATCATGATAGCCAAAGTTTCAACCTTGTTGAACTTTCTACTACAACTGGGACTCATTAAGCTCTATAAATTTGTAACTAATAATCATTTATTAGGCAAACTTTTCTCTCTCTGTCCCTTAACAATAAAGTTTTTTTTTCTTTTTTTTTCATGGTGTTGTATCCTTTCTTTCTGTTTGCTGATGGTATCGTAATTCAATAACAAAATAAGTCACGGAAATCTCATTTGATTAAAAACAATATGAAAATCTTTTTGGAGACATATTTTAAGTGCCCAATTGAGTGCATTTTATTGAGTTTTGACTTTCTCCTATATACAGTGTGATAAACTATAATCATTATTGATATTTGTATTTTATCATCACCATCATCAATACGTGCTTCACAGCTCAGAGGTGAATCGTCCTGATTATACCAAAGCCATCATACACATACAATGCATATTTTGGAGCACAAACAAGTTGAATGTTTTAATTCTTACTATTATAGATATCAAATGTTTACAAACTTAACTGATTCAGTTTGTGTTATTATAAAGCAAAATCATATAAATTCATTAGGTTATCAGATTCCAAAGCCATTCATTAACTACTTAATTGTTCCTTCTCTAATTTCACGCTTGCCAAGTGTCATTCTGATTATAATTAACTTTTTGATGCAGTTTTTCTTCAGCGTTAAAAGATGGGTGTTAGTAAATTTCCTGTGAGAATAGCCTTGACAGTAATATTTCTTGCTTGATATAATTAAATTGTCATTATGTTATATATTTTTATGAAAAATCAATGTGTAAATAAAAGTTCTCTAGATATATTTTGATGATTGGTTACAACTATATCATATCTATTATGATGAAAAAAACAATGGCACTTTACTGGTTATACAAATAATAAAATATTGACAAGCAATGTCATACTTTTTAGACTATTAGAATGCCTTTTCCAAAACAAGATTTGCATAAGTGTGTGCTTAATCAAACTGAGTTGAATAGCATAGTTAAAAGTATAACACTTATTTTTGCATAATGACACAAAAGACTCTTTGGAAAATATTGTAGCATTTCCTAATTATACCATTCAAATATTAGTTACCCATTTTCACCTACAATTTATTGTATCTTACTACAGAGTAACATCTTCCTTATATTTTTGGCATAAAGGTAAAAGTAATATATACATATATACATGTAAGTACCGAGTAGCACAATGCAGTAGATTTCTTTATATTTCATGAAGCATTTAGCAGTGGTCTTCTAATACAATAATTAAGTTACAATAACAATATCTATAGGTTAGTTACTTGTTTCAAAAAAGAAAGAAAATTCTAGCATTCTGCCTGCTGCTAAACATGGTATCAAATATTGATGGGAAATATATACTGCAAAATAGATTACAGACCTACATCTGGGAATAAACTCAATGTGAGATTTTTCAGGCTAGAAAATGGTTTATCATCAGACATTACAAGTTATTTTTAATATTTTTAGTGAAGTTTCATTTCCATAGGCATTTTATTCTATATGGGCTAAGTGATTTTTTTAAAGTGTGTGTGCGTGTGTGTGTGTGTGTGTGTGTGTGTGTAGGAGGTTTGAACAACAGAAATAATAAACTTGACTTGAATAACATATAAAACATTTGATTGGAAAAAAATTTAATAAGCATCATTTTAAGTCAAAAGTGAAAACATAGACATGAAATTATTTTATTTAATTGATCACATCTAGAAATTCCTATAGTAAATATCATATTTAATGGTGTCTTATTAAAACTTTCTATCAAAAATAAGAGAGAAAGAAATATGCTCACTATCAATATTTCAATTCAATGTTTATATGGAGGTCCTTCACAAGAACAAAAAGAAAGCAAAAATAAGAACAAAATGCCATAAGAAGAGAAAATTAAGAAATAAAACAATTGTCGTAAATGATATAATTGATATCAATGATATATATAAAGAAAAAATATCCTCTGATCAATGTTTAGAGTTAATGGGTGACTTTTAGTATCACTGTTAATTAGGCAAAGATAGGTTAAATAGATAGACACATAAATATATACAAATAATTTTTGTATTCCATAGAATTCTAATAATTCCATATACAGCAACAAAGAACCAAAAAGTAAAATGTAAAGTGACACTATTTATCTGAAAGATCAAATAACAAGGAATAAGTTAAATATAAGATGCTTAAACAACTAAGAAAATTACAAAATATTCTAAGATAAACTGTAAAAGACCTAAATAACTGAAAGATTTTTGTTAATGAATTGCAAAACTAAATATTATAAAGATGTCAATTTCCTCCCAATTCTTCTGTAATTTAGTTTAATTTAATCCCAGTATTATTTTTGTAGAATTCAATTAATAAAATAGGAAAGTTCAAAACTAGTCCACATAATGTTGAAGAATAACAATTTGAAGGAGTTTTATTAAAATATATTTGTATATTACACTACCATAGCAATTAATAACTGTGTGCTACTAGCTTTGCAAAGATAGACAAACAGGCTAAAAGAACTGAACAGGAAGCTAAGAAATATATGTTCATTCATTTATGACCATGACACCACTGGGATAGAATAGAAAAAAATGATTCTTTGGGTGCTTTTGTTTTGTTTTTTTAAAATGATGTTTGTCATTTGTATATTCATAGGTAAAAAATAAATAATTTTTATTCTTTACCTCATACTATACAAAAATATCAATTATAGGTAGAATGTAGACCTAAATGCAAAAAAGTAAAATAAATGGTCATCAATTGAAACTATTAAGAAAATTAAAAGGTGAGCAATACCATGTTTTGTTATTTTTGTGATATAGGACATGAATTTATAATATTAAAAACTCCTCCAAAGCAATTTTTAAAAAGCTAACCCAACTTAAATAATGAGCCAAAGGTTTCAACAGAAATGTACCCCTTTCCCTATGTACAAAGACTTAGTACACTATGGAGGAAGCACAAGTGTTAACTAACTAGGCCTTCTCCCTAATATTGGATGTCCCTAGTTCTATGTCATAATGGAATGAAGATCAGAAAGAACTGAATTGTCCTAAATTAAGTGAATAAAAAAATAAAATTATGATTTATGTGTGTATTTTATTTTTTGTTATCCAAAATATTTAATTAACTGGTATAGCCTCTATTCAATTATGCCATGAAGTAGAAAATTTAGTGATTTTGGATTGTTGAAAACCATAATAGCCCTGTCAGAGAAAAATTTGTTCACATATATTTGAATATTTCACTTTGCTACATATATAATTCCATTTCCACAGAAAAACAGAAAAACATCAGGATATACAACAATAAGAAACAAGTGAAAGACGGAATACACAAAACAAAATAAGAGCAAACTTAGCTTAGGTAAGAGGAATTATTGTTATCATGGGGAAGGTAAGAATCATTCTTACAGAATGGATAGCTAAGGCATTAATATATAACTAAAACATTAATATATAGGTGAAGAAATATGGTCTTGTACCTACTGAAGAATTCAAACTTTGGAGCTTGTATTGCATGTTAGTAATTTGCTTTGAGGACAGATATTAAGAGGACACATAAGGAAGGGAATGTAAGACCTTTTAGCATAATGGGCAAAATAATTTTTAAATTTAACATTGACCTTGAACATGCTTGAGTCAATAAAGATTTGAAAAAAAAAGCAATGAGATATGCATTGATTAAAAAATCACGAAAATATGTTACATCCTTGATATTTTATTTTATTGAAAGCACCATGATATAGTATAACAGTATAGTCATTTATACATGTTATAGTTCAAAATTCATTATTTTCTAAGAGCCAACTTATACTATAGCTATCTACCTGAAAAGGATCTGAGGCTTAGAAGGGTAGAACTGACCACGTTTCTCTAACCTTCCCATTTGAGTATGATATTCCCAAAAGACTAATCTATAAACCATCAATTCTTCTTTCAACCCTCAATAAAACATGTTTTTCATTCCACTTTACCCTCATCAACCAATATTCTGCACTTACTGTTCATAATTTCTTAATAAGATAAAATCTTCAAGTAATATAATTTTCTGCAATAGACTGAGTCTTTACCAGAAAGCCTGTTTAGGAGTGAGGAAAGAAATATTATATTTTGAAGACATTGAAGAAAGATTTCAAGTACTTAAAACAAACACATTTTGGAAGTTCCCTTGTGGCACAGCAGGTTAAGTATTCAGTGTTGCTACAGCTGTGGCACAGGTTGCAACTCTGGCATGGTTTTTTCCCTGGCCCAGGATCCCACATGCCATGGGTGCAGCCAAAAAAAAAAATACATTTTAACATAAATAAATACATATTTGAGCACTAGGTGTCTTTAGATCTTATCTAAATTCATCTGAGTTTTTATACTCTAAGACTTACATTTGTATCCTTATGACTGCTGTTTTATAAAAGGCAATTTTTGTAAATAAATTTTTATAAATGATTAGCTTTGTCATAGAAAAAAAATTATTTGAAATAAAATAACAGTTGTCATGGTAATCAAACAGGTAAAGTTTTTTTTATAATCCATAAAGGCCATACTCTTCCTCTGTTGATCCAGAGTGTACGTTATGGAGGTGATTTGAAAACTTGAACCAAATAAGTGATAAGAAAGATCTTAGTAATAACTCCCATTTGATTTGGAGAGCCATTCTTCTTTACATTACTTTACTATTTGGGATAAATTTCATTTACAGAATGTGTGGGCTCACCACACTCTTTTAAGTAAACAAAAATCAAATTTTACTTGTTGACCGTAACACTTTCTCAATTTAGAATTTCTGCCATAAAAATCCATCTTTGAGTGAGTAAAGTATTAGCTTTTCTGGTCATAAGGCACTGTGGAAAATTTTGTCAGTTTTCTTCCAAGCTGTGAAGAGTGAAACTATAAGCTATGTGAAAAGATAAGCTATGGCACAAGTAAAGAGATAAGCTATGGCAGAAATTCTACACATGATAGTAGGAGTCTTGTGCTCATAATCTGTCTCTAGTAGTTTCTAGATGGAAAGTCTGGTTTCAAGGTCTTAGTCTCAGTGTTCTAGCAATTTGGGGCATAATAACACTACCTCAATACTATACTACTACTACCTCATAATACTACTACTTCAATACTCAATTTCTCAATGCTAGATTGAGAAAATTAAAGTTATGGATGTAAAAGTAGTCAATGCAGTGTCTGGACCTTTGCAGACGCCTCATAAATATTATTCATCCTTCCTTCCAAAAAAATGAAAGCTAACATATTTATTTATTTTTTATTTTTTATTTTTTTTGTCTTTTTGCCTTTTATGCAGAGCTGCACGTGCGGCATGTGGAGTTCCCAGGATAGGGGTCTAACAGGAGCTGTAGCTGCTGGCCTTCGCCACAGCCACAGCAAAGAGGGATCAGAGCCGCGTCTGTAACCTACACCACAGCTCAAAGCAACACTAGATCCTTAACCCACTGAGCAAGGCCAGGGATCGAACCCACAACCTCATGGTTCTTAGTCAGATTCGTTAACCACTGAGCCACGAAGGGAACTCCTATCATATTTATTTTAATGTCATCGCTTTTTCATGAGCAAACAAAGTCTTAATTTGTATCATATACAGGCTGCTTGCAAAACTGACACCAATATTCAGGTCAATTTAATAACTTAAATGGGATTATTTATTGATTTATTTTATGTCAAATGTAATTTACATTAACATTCACACTAAAACCTTCAAGTTTGTCACTTAAAGATTTTCAATTTGTTTGATGTTCTGTATTTACTCTCTTTAAGAGGTTTAGAAACTGAAACAGTATCTTTACTTCTCTGAGGTTACTTATAATAAGAGATAAATTCAAGTATATAATCCAAGGCTTAAACTTACTTAGCTTTATGTAAGGCAAGAAATAATTTCAAATAATTGATGAAAAGAGATATATTTTCCCCTGAAATATGGCTTATTTAGAAAGTACACTTAGTTCTCAACTTCAAATTTACTGCGGCAAACAAAAGGAACTTTAAGAAAATGTCATTTGTTGTACAGTTACATGTGGCTATAACAGCAAAATAGCATATTTCAAGCACTGATTGCAATCTGGGTTTTCATTTTTAATCCTAGATTATCATCAGAATTTTATGACATAAAAAAGTCAAAAAAGCAAATCCAGAATTATGTGAGGAGATTTCATTCAAAAAGAATTACGGCAATAGAAAAAGAAAGAGAATATGATTAGGGAGATGCCCTGGCCATGGATACTGCAAGCATCTCAAAGGTAAGGTAAATTTTCTTATACAAGGAGGAAGTCCAGCAATCCAACTCCTGGGTATATATCTTGACAAAACTTTCAGTGAAAAAGATACATGCACCCCTATGTTCATCGCAACACTATTCACTATAGCCAAAACATGGAAACAATCTAAATGTCCCCTGACAGATGAATGGATTAAGATGTGTTACATGTATGCAATGGAACATTATATAGCCATGAAAAGATAAACCAATGCCATTTGCAGCAACATGGATGGAACTTGAGATTCTAATACTAAGTGAAGTAAGCCAGAAAGTAAAAGACGAATACCACATGATATTACTTATTTGTGGGATCTGAAATATGGTACAGATGATTCTATCTACAAAACAGGAACAGATCACAGCCAAGGAAAGCAGACTTGTGGTTCCTGGGGGGAGGGGGTAGGGAGTGGGATGGATGGGCAGTTCGGGGTGTTTTGGATGCAAACTGGTATATTTGGAATGGAGGGTAATGGTGACCTATTGCACAGCACAGGGAACTGTGTGTGATTGGGTCATTTTGCTGTATAATAGAAATTGAAGAAACATTGTAAATCAACTATACTTTGATTTAAAAAAGAATTACATACATAAACTATGATCTATCCTCCCACCCCAAAAAAGAAGCTGGAGAAAATAGGAATCGGCAGTTAAGATCAGGGAATTTCTTTTTTTGTTGTGATTTTTAGGAAGGGTGGTTAAGGCAGTGCTATTTCTCATTCTGTTGCTGCCTAGTTGTGTGAGTCTCCAGTGTCAGATCCTGTGCATAGAGGAAAAGCTTGACAAAGCTGGGTCAGGTTCACAGACATTTGTTCAGTTTGATCAGTAGCGACACACAGTTCAGCTAATCTTTTACAAGGCAAAGAATGGACTTTGAAAAGTTTATAGTTGGCATTGTACTGGTTAACAAGGAAGCATCCTGAGTCTTACCTAAGCCTGGTGGGGAAAGGTGGTCATTTACAGGAAGTTGTTCCCTGGAATATCAGGTGGGGGGGAATTAAACCATCTCACTTTTTCAGGATCCCAGGAAAAAGTGCATCATTGCCAGACTCCAGCCAAATGCCTGGAATTCTAGTTAACCTTTGGTAGATTATGGTTATTGGTAGGCAAATAAAAATACAAAGCTATAGTTTTCTGACTCATACTTGTATTGGAATTCACCCCCTTTCATGTGGAAAGCTCATATTCAAGGAGCTAGCATTGTTTCTAGATTCAAACCATATTCTTAGGTAAATAAGTGATAGTGGCCTCCTACAGTTTCTGAAAAGAAATTTCTTAGTCACTCCCTTAATTATGGTGTCCTATAATTACAGAACATGGATGACACATACAGGTATTATATTACATGCTGATTGCAATAATTCAGATTTACTTGATAATAATTAATAAAGGAACACTATACTCACTACCAAATTATTGTACTTGATAGTACTAATATGCTCCTATGTTGGAAATATTACCTATAATCTCCTTCTCAAATGGAAAAAAAGACCTTAATTTTTAAAGAGAATATATGCCCATAGGAACATGTGGTGTGATGGAAAGAACAGACCTTAAGTCACAGAGACTTGAGTTCAGACTCTTAACTCTTCTAGAAACCATTTCTGTGACCATGAGAAAAGGACATACTTCATTTTGCCTCAGGTTTAATTTGTTTGTTTTGTTTCCTTGTTTTCTTTTTGTTTGTTTGTTTGTATGTTTTAGTTTAATGCTACCTTGAAGAATTCTTCAGAGGATTAGAAATAATTTACAGTCAATCCTCACTGTATGTGAATTTTCATTTGTAAATTTGCCTACTCACTAAAATTTGTTTGTAACCCCCAAATCAATAACTGTGGCATCTCACAGATATGTACAAAGGAGCAAAAAAATTAAATCCTCAAATGGGCATCTTCCCAGCTGAGTTCAAACAAAGCTATGATTTGTCTCAACTCTCCTACTATTGGGTCTCAGCTCCCATACTATTTAGTATGGTCTGTTTAGTCCTACATTTTGGCATTTTGAGTTTTTGTTAGTGATTTTGCTGTTATATAAAATGACCACCAAAAGGTAGATGTGCTGCCTAATGTTTCTAAATGCAAGAAGGCTATGACATATCTCGTAGAAAAATTAAAGGCATTAGACAAGCTCTGTTCAGGCATGAATTATAGCGCTGTTGACTGTGAGTTTGGTATTAATGAATCCACAATATATATTAAATAAGTTATCTTTAAACAGAAATACACAAGGTTCTGTATTGATTGGTTGACAAAAACCATATTAATTTCTCACAGGAACCTAACCTTGTATTTCCCATAGGAGTAATGCTTTAATATATTTTAATTCAGTGTATGTGGTAACTTTGTGACTATTCACTAATACTGAAAATTGACTTGCATATACATAAAGTTAGCACTTAATATAATATATTAAAAAAAATAAAAGCAACCTTTGATAGCTAGAGCTGGCCAGGCACTCACAGCTAGGTATCGATATCCCCCTACTGAGCATAAACATTATCACAGCAGGTTCATATCAGTTAAGGTGATTCTGATCATGACAGAGCACATCTTTCACAGTTAATATGAATGATGGCTGCTTCTTTACCTATTTGTCTATTACCTCCCTCTAGTGACCCCTCTAGAAATAACATTAATTGAAATGGCCAACTACAGAATTGCCCTCAATCTCAGGCAGCACTGAATCCAGTCCAATCTTCCAGTGTTTTGGACTCTCTCCAAATTCACCCAACCAACCTGTGTCCAAATCCTTTCTAACACTCTTAACTGAGACACCCTACAGTTCCCCAAACCATTCATTCTCCATTACTGCAGTGAGAAATAAGCCCATCTCATTCAACTACATGTGTATTCTTATGATCTTTGGCTGGAGGGCATTAACATTAGACATACTTATCAGGTAGAAGTGCTTTGTTGATTTCACATATATATTTGTGAAGCTAACCCTTGCTCACTACCCCAGATAGACTGAAAAAAAAAAATATGCAGCATGTTCTCTCAAAGAGAGTTAATTTTGTTGTTGTAAGAGTTTCAGTTTATTTACTGTTTGTGTAGTACTGTAAAGAGTTAAAATACACAAACCTTATTATTTCTCATGGCTTGTATTTTCTGATGCTTTGACATTTTGGGGCCTTACTGGCTCTAGAGAGACTTCTTTTCCCAGGGTTAGCTAATCCCTTGCATATAGTTTGCCTACACTTTTTATATGCAAATCAATAAAACCAGAGCCCAGATTTCTAACCACTTCCTTTACACCCTCATGTCTTAGGTCACTATTCCACTGCCCTAATCACCCCAGAGCCAAGTACCAGACAACTAGAAAAGCTCCTGTGCCCCCAAACCCACTGAACTTATTTGAACTAGTCAATAGTTGCTTTCTTACTTCTTATAGCCTGCTTTCCCTGGTTTGCCCATTCATTCTTTCCCATGGAAACCACAACAGAGGCTTCTTGTCTTTATTTTCCTCTGCTCCTTCTGCCTCTTGACTGATCCTAATGCTTCCTTGTGTGGTTCCCTATGGCTTGGCATGCCCTCTTCTCTTGGGATCTGTGAGTATAACAAACTCCTTTTAAAATGGAAGTCATCTTCTGATCTGTTGGTAATGCCCTACCTAAATAATAATAAAAGCTATATTTTAAAACATTTAGCTCTTGTCATAATGGAATTTAGAATATAACACTGGAGACCGGATAACTCACACAAGATAACAAAAAGGAAACTACCAAATACAATACGTAATGAGAGCAAATCTATGCAAAGCCAAGTACTAAAGCATTGTTGGCAGCAAACATGAAAATGCTCTGTGGGAGATTAATGTGGTACGGTTGTTGAATGAGAGAAAGTTGAGGGTCTTTGTGGAGAGGGTGTTAGGAATGAAACTGAATTTAGAAGGTGATTTCCCTGCAAAATTACTTGACCAAAGTGTAAACTTATAATTTTCACATTTAATTTGAAATGTAGTTGACTAATAGATTAAAATGTATAAATGATGTTCATCCTTAATCCTGAATTTTTTTTTTTAGAGGCACAATGGAATCCAGATTTTGTTTTTTTTAATTTTAAAAGTAATATCCTAAAGAACATATGGGACTTATGGACATAAATTTCTATATCCAGGCAA
The DNA here is from genome assembly GCA_004024745.2 of Catagonus wagneri. Classification (NCBI taxonomy): domain Eukaryota; kingdom Metazoa; phylum Chordata; class Mammalia; order Artiodactyla; family Tayassuidae; genus Catagonus; species Catagonus wagneri. The sequence continues at coordinate 24,835,382 of PVHT021183518.1, read as the reverse complement.
AACCATTTTGAAGAAGGCGGCAGATTATTGATATTTTACAGTTGGGGTTCCAAGAACACAAGAAGAAAAGCCAGTTGTGAAAGAAGAAATAGCCCACAAATCAGGGCTCCTGGAAAACTGGGATAATTACTAAAATCAATTCTGGCTTACAAAGAACATAAAAGCTGAACACACACTGTTAAATTGCATTTTGCTACCTGTGGTTTACCATATTTTTTTTCTTTTTTGTAATGCTTAGATTTTGTAAAGGCCAAGTCGAATATTTAACAGATCGTTAATGAAAGCACTTATGGCAGTAATGGGAATACCAACATATCACAGCTCTTAAAAACTACATTTTTATGTAACTTCGAAATTCATAAAATGGAATGAAAACTACTAAATCGATTCCAATAAATGACATTTATAAATAACACATCTATGGAAGTACTTTTTTAAAGCTTTTAACACTTATATGATTCAATTTATTTATGATGTGGTTAATACTAGTTGGGCTTTGAGAAGTCACATGTATATGAATAATTTCATGAATCTTTGGTAATTATGCATTCATTACTACACCCCACCTGATCCATACATAATTCATTAATCTTATATTTGATTTTTCAACTATATATATATATTAAAAAAGATAATTGTAACAAAGTTCTATAGTATAAAAGATTGTCTCAGCTTGGCAAGGAGTAATCCATGCTTCATTACTTTCATGCACAATGAACAAGAGACCACATCCATATGATAACACTGCTTGGGGAGAAGGAACAATGCCTAAACCAAAGGAATGGTATTGATATGGCTTTCAGTCTTCAAGAAAAGACTCAAAGGCACCCTTTCACTTATTTTTTCTCAAAACTAAAAAGTGAGGGTTTTATCTTTGCCACCAGCCAATTTCCCATTTTGAACCATTTTGTTTTTGTGTGCTTCTCATCATTCTTCATTTTTGTTTGTTTGTTTGTTTGTTTTTAGCCCATGGTATGCAGAAGTTCTCAGGCTGGGATTGAACCCATGTCATAGCAATGACATGAGCAACGTTGGTACCCATATTAGGCCCTTAAGCTGCTGAGCTACCAGGGAACTCTTTGTCATCATTCTTGTCCAATGCCTTTTCTAAGGAGGAAATTTGGAATTTATTCACTCCCTACTATATCATTAATTAGATCATCTCTGCCAAGTAGTTACAGACTTTAAAAGACTAGCTATAGAATTGGACTTCAGCTAATAGATTTGTGTTTTTGATCCAGTGTGCATGTGTGTGGATGGGTGGAGGTCTGGGAAAAGGAAGGAATCAGAGATTTGGAGCACAATGTGGATAGCTAGGCTATTGGCTTGCTAAATTTACATATCATGGATTATAACCGGGAAACTTTTCTTTCTGAAGGAAAGGTTTATGTTCTCTTTTCAGGTACATTACATGAGTAATTGTATTCAGGATCTTTTTTAGGGACATATTTCAATACAAAGTTTTTAAGTAGGTTTTACTTTACAGAACTATTTTTTTTGGGGGGGGGGGCTTTTCTAGGCCACATCCGTAGCATGTGGATGTTCCCAGGCTAGGGGCTGAATGAGAGCTGTGCTGAAAACCTATACCACAGCCATAGCAATGCCAGATCCAAGCCAAATCTGTGACCTGCACCACAACTCATGGCAACACAGGATCCTTAACCCACTGAGCGAGGCCAGGGATCAAACCTGCATCCTTATGGATGCTAGTCAGATTCATTTCCACCGAGCCAGGATAGGAACTCCCTACTTTACAGAACTTTTAAATGATTTCCTATCTAAAAGTATTCATACAGAAAAATTAATACAGAGAAGGTGATATAACATATTAAACTGTATAAAACTCATAAAAATTTCAAGAAATTTTTTTTTGCATTTTCCTAGACATTTAATTTTATTGTCTTGCTTTTACCATTCCCAGGATAAATGTGCTTTCTTGCTTTTCACTCACTGCTGATTGTATGTATTAAAAGAGACACAAACTGAAATTTTGGAGCCTTAGTATTCAAAGTCTGAATTACCAACAATTTGATATAGAAACATGAATAAATTTTCTTTCTTCATCTCAGTTTTAAAAAAATGTATATTATCTATAAAATCAAAGCAGTTTTTTCTCCACTTGGAACACTTGCATAAACATAACTGGAGTTCTTCTTGTATCCAAATAAGCAGAGATGGGACAGTTGATTTGGGGGTGATAAATGGATTCGCTTATGATACTGAAAAAGAGAATATTCCATCTCAAAATATAAGGTAGGAATTCAGGACATGTTGCTGCCAAATATGCCACTTCGATATATTGATTAATTTGAGCTGTAGAGACTTGAGAAACAGCAGATGCTGGAAAACAAGGAGAGGCTTTCTCTGAACTCCCCCTAACTTCTGAAAGGCAGACCCTCCAAAAGGAACTCAGTTGTCACCCTGAGAGTTTCATCAACTAGGGAAGACTATCTCTTCAAATCAGAGGAGACTAGCACTTAATACCACATCCAAACTTGTCAAATACTATTGAAGGGGAGCACAATCTCTTATCCCAAAATATGTCTTTTCGGCATAAGGATTAATTTGTTTTAAAACAGCAGACACAAGTTCTGAAAATTAATAGACGTTAACCTTTTGAAAGAGTCTAGAAACTATTAATGGAGAAGGCACTGACAAGTCTGCACAAAAACTATTTCCTTGTTTACTGTGCTTTCCTGGTAACCTCTAATAACTGGTTCTCCAACTTCCAACATCTTTATCTTTGGCTAAAGATGGTATTTAAGGTAATGGCTGGTCAATTTTCCTGGGTATCTCCCATGTATACATGTTATTAAGCTTTTGTTTGTTTTTCTCCTGTTAATACGTTTTGTGTTTTGTTTTGTCATGGTTTGGTTTGGGTTTGGTTTTATTTTGTTTTGTTTTACTGCAGGAGTATCTCAGCCAAGAATCTGAAACGGTAGAAGGAAAATTATTGTTCCTTTCCCACACTGTCATACTCCCATCTGTTCTTCTAGGAGCACATCTATTTTCCCTAAAAATGGCTTACCGTCTTCAGAGACATACATCCTCTCTCCTCTTTCCCCATTATCGTAGTATTTGGGCCTGAATTGCATGCCCCTTCAGGGAGTGACTCATTTTTCCTTGAGTTTCTCCCAAATATACATGAGGTAAACAAATACGCTATTAAAGTTCTGTTTTTTTTTTTTCTTATTTATGTATCTTTTATTTCAGGGATCTCAGCTAAGACCTCAGATGGGTAGAGAGAAAATTACTTTTTCTCCTCCATAATACAATAATAACTGCATCTCTTTTTATGCTTAGTGAAGTTTCTAGCATCCATTACAAGACTGTTGTGTGTTTACGTGTTTCAAATATGGCTTACACTACATGTAGTCTGTTGATTTCCTCCCTAGGAAAAGTCATATGCCATTGATTCAAAATAATTCAAGTGGAAAAAGTTACATTTGCAAGAATGTTAATTGGGTAGATGCATCTGGAGGCTTAAAAAGAAGCACATAATAAAATTTAAAAACTAATCTTACTTAAAGCTATAATGTGGGAAATATACACTGTGGATTATTTATATAGTTATTGGTGCTGTTCTGAAATGATTAGTTTTCAGAGTTTTAATTCCTATCTGCCTCTGATGGCATGCTGGAACTGATTACACAAGTATAAAATTTAATCTTCTTCCAAGTCATGTATGTGTTTTACAAGTGCAGTTTAACTTTAGGTAATCATATTTAAAATTAAAAAATTCCAACTGAAGGGAAGTAGATTTAAAAATTGTATGAATTCAACAAACTTTATTTCCTTAAGTAGCATCTGTTCAAATAGACGTCTGAAACCTAAATACTCTGCTTTTTCCCACCACTTCTCTTCTCTCTCCCACAAAAACAAGACACTTACATAGTAATGATCTTTAGACCTGCTCCCCACATACTGCTGTTTACAACTCCTCCCAGTTCTTTTGATGAATAGCTTTTAATTTTAAAATAGATGGTTTGAAATCAGTGCAGAGCTTTGGTGTATCTTTTGCTTAAGAAGAAATGCATATGGGAGAAATTTTTACAAAAGACACCTATAATAGAGGACTGTTATCTAATATACATAAAGAACTCTTAAAATTGAACAAGAATATAAAAAACCTGATTAAAAATGGGCCAAAATCCTTAACAAACACCACACCAAAGAGAATATACAGATGGAAAATAAGTACATGAAAAGATGCCTCACAATATATGTTATCGAGGAAATGACAATTAAAACAATAATGAAATACCACCGATTATGTTAGAGGTTTCAAGTCCCCTTCAAGGAGACTCAATCCAAAAGCCTCTGGTCATGTCTCATTGTAATGCCCATTCCCCCACCTTGAGTCACCTGGCCTGCTTACTCCCTACTAGGGAAGGGATGTGGCCCATTCCTCACCCCTCCTCTATATGACCTATTCCCTATACAAATGGGTATCCTGCTGAAGACCAATCAGAAGATCAACTATGCCCCATACACAGATCAAACAACATTCAGCTCTTGGGCATAATGTTGGGGGCTAGGGCAGGAGAAATTAGTGGGCCTGGAACTGAAGAAATTGTGTCCTCACTCAGGTCTGCAGCATGGGGATAGGCAGGCCATCTTTTACTTGCAGGGCAGCACATGCATATGTGAGTGCTCTCTCTCTGAAAATGTGCTTTCTCTTTAATAAATCTGTAAAACACCTGTGGTTTCAATGCTTTGCTACAGCAGGACAGGGATGGAGGAAACAACACAATTCTACCATTCTGGAACAAATCCTATCAATTAGAATGGACAAAATCTAAAACATTGACAACATCAAATGCTGGTAAGGGTGTGAAGCAATAGGAACTCTCACTCATTGCTAGTGGAAATGCAAAAGCCTATGATACAGCCATACTGGAAGACAATTTCCATTATGGAATGTCAGTTTCTTAGAAAACTAAGTATGCTCTTACCATGCCATCTAGCAATTTTGATCCTTGTTATCTACCCAAAGGAGCAGCAAAGGATTTGAAAGCTTAGGTCTACACCTGCACACATATGTTTATAGCAGCTTTAATCATAATTGTCAAAACTTGGAAGCAACTAAGATATCCTTCAGTGTGTGAATGGATAAACAAACCGTAGTATATACAGACAAAGGAATATCCAGCACTAAAAACAAATAAGTTACCAAGCTATGTAAAGACATGGAAGAAACTTAAATACATATTACTTAATAAAGAGGGCAGTATGAAAAGTCTGCATGCTGTTTAATTCCAATGATATGGCATTCTGGAAAAGGCAACACTATGGAGACAGTAAAAAGATCAATGGTTGCCAGAAGTTTAGGAGAAAGAAGAAATGAATAGGTGGGGCACAGAGGATTTTTATGATGGTGAAATTTTTCTGTATGGTACTATAGTGGGTAAATACATGTTTTTAGACATTTGTCCACACACATAGAATATACCATACCAAGAGTGAAACCTAATGTAAAGTACGGACTTTGTGTGATAACGATGTGTTGATATAGCTTTGTCAATTGTAGCAAATGTACCACTGAAGTCAGGATGTTGATAATGAGGGAGGCTATGCATGTGGAAGGGCCAGAGAATGTACAGAAAAATCTCTGCACTTTCCTATAAATTTTTCTGTGAACCTAAAACTGCTCTACAATATAAAGTTTATTTAAAAAATATTTTCATATATTTATATAGGCATGTATATTTATCTTAAAGAACTTCTGACTATGATATGCTGGCAAAGAGTAACAAACAGAAAAGAAAACAACACAATCACTGATTTGTACCATTTGCTGATGGGGGAGAGGAATATATTTTCCTCCTATCCTTCTAGTTTTTTCTAGGGAGTCTAAGAACCAAATTGCCATAAAACAGATTAACCGGAAAAAAAAATCATACTAAAATTTAATGACATGGGTGAAATCCATCAAAACTGAGCAATTTGCCAAAATGGCCAAAACCCTTACTTTAAATACCATTTTAAGTCAAAGACAAAAGAAAATATTGGTGTTAGTGGTTTGGGACATCAAAGGGGAGGATGGCAACTGACATGGAAATGGAATAAAAATGTTTGGTAAACAGTTACATGCATTGTGTCTGGCAGAGACAGACAGAGAAGATAGGACATAGTGTGGATTCTGATGTCTAGGCCCTGCCTAGGTTCCCCTACCAAACCTAGCCCACCTGTATTGCGGATATCTCTATTACAGGGACAGGCCCTCTATCTCAATTCTTTAGGTAGCTAAGAGGGAGGTAAAAAGAAAGACTTCCTGTTTCTGTTTCTTAAAAATTATCAGCCTAAATTAATCCTCATGCCAGAGACAAATTTGGGGGTGGCAAAATTTGTTCCCTTCACTGATTCTCTACCTTGGCCAATTTTTAGCTACAAATATGATGTCATTGAATGGAAAGTTTTGAAGAAACACATCAGAGCACGTTATTTGATGGTACAGTTGATCCTTGCACGGCATAGAGGTTAGGGGTGCCGATCCTCTGCACAGTACAAAATCCACATAGAACTTTATAGTCAGTCCACCCTGTTACATGACACAATGCAAATGATTTTAAGAACATAGATAATGGCAAAATATAGCAAAATGATCAGGAAGTGATATGTTTTGAGTACTATCTTTGCTTTTACTATGACTGATTTAATTGTACATTTATATGATTTCATTTTAAAAAATGTCTGTGTTAAATAACTTGCTCACAAAATTACTGAAAATGGAATGGTTTTTGTGGGTTAGTACAGACTGGCTCTAGCAAACCACTGGAAAATCCGAATAGAGGGAAGTACTATTAACTGCACTTTGGGTTGTAAATGAAGAATGTTGCCTCCTATTGCAGTTCTACAAGGATTAAGTGCAACCCACTGCAGTGCTGACAGTACACCCTTAGGGGAATTCAGAATGGAGAGAGACAGGATGAAGTATTCGCACTTTTGAGTACATAAGTCCCTAGATTTTTAAGATGCATATGTAGGAAAGAATTTCAATGACCCCACATTCTTGAATCTTCTCATACGCTGAAAAGCACTAAAATCATTAACTTGAGAAGTCTGTTCTTTGTGATTACCAGGAAACTTTTTATGCTTGATTGCATGTATTTCCCAGCCAAACAATTTACACACACACACACATACTGGCTCCTCCTCTACCTCTACTTCTTTGGATCAATTCTTTAGAACTATCTGAGAGACTGTCTCCTGGGTATAGTTCTCAGTAAAGTCCTCAAATAAAACTGAAACTCACTGAAATTACATTGTGCATTATCTTTCAGTTGACAGTTTTGGAAACCAGAAAAGGATCCAGAGCAGATTTCTCTCTTTCATCTGAACTCTATGAAGATCTTGATCGTTGGAAACAGCAAGGGCCCCTGTGCCTGTCTGCCTCTTCAGCAGGACCAGATAAATTTGGGTGAATCTCCCCTGGTTTCAAATTTCTCATTTTGGTTGATGATCCTGAGTTTTATTTGGTGATGGAAAAAATATATATATACCTGACTCCTCAGCTGAGAGATACTGAGAATATGACCTGTTGAAAGACACTGCAGAAGTGCCTGGTTGAGAGATACTGGGAAGATTTTGGTCATTTGAAAGATACTGAGGAGGTTTGAACTAGTGATTAGGTAAGGGGCACCAGATAACCTCTAATTTATAATCCAGGTGGGCTTATTTTCTTTAAAGTTTACTCAAGCTCAATCAGAGAAATGAGCTACATTTCAGTGAAAGAATATAACTTTCCAATTAATAGGAGGGGCCCTACCTCAGTTATGAAATGTGTTTTTATGGCTAACAGCAGGTTATGGTCATTTAACTTTTAATAACAGTTAATCAGACTAATAGTAATCAGATTAATTAACACTAGGAAATTCAGCTGGATGCCTTATCACCCACACCCCACCGTATAATCTTTAAAGTGATTGGTATAGAATAGACTGGGTCAGACAATTAAGGACATACCACTATTAGAAATACAGTAGTATTAAAGTATAGTATATATACATTATATACTACTATTAGCATATATACTAATGTATAGTATATAATATAGTATATACTATATATATTTGTATATAATGGAAGGTCATGACTAATGGAAGCTCTTGCCTTAAATTCTTACTTATGACTTTAATAAAGTGACTAGCCATATTATTTATATGCTGCCAACTTTTGCAAGATGGTTGTTTCTTTGTGTGCCTGGGCCTCTGATGAAAATAATGATGACTAAGTGACTTGAAACAATTTACTGTATATATAATTCTATGTAAGATCAAATGATTGCAATAGTGTAAATTTAGATACGGAATAAACAAGATGGGATAATTTCCTGGACCCTAACAGACTGTAAGACAGGTGATCCAGAGGCTTTTATTGCTACCATCAAGAGGTAGTAGCACACTAATTAGCCTATCAATGAAATCCTCATGTAACCTAGGAATAAACCTCCCAAGAGACCTGGAATAAATTGGTCATGAAATATCTTCCAAACCTCATTCACATTTATGACCAAATGGGGGTCACCATAAACACTGTTACCTGCCATTCCGGTTCTGCAAGGATTAAGCTGCAATTTACTGTGGTTGCCCTGGTTGCCCACCAACAATGCACCTTGAGGGGAATTCAGGATGGCTAAAAACTGGATGAAACATTCTGTGCTTTTGGGTATAAGGGCCCCTAGACTGTTAAGGTGCTTATCTAGCAAAGAATTTTAATTATCCCAGATTCTTGTATCTTCCCATACATAGAAAAGCACTAGAATCATTAACTTGAGATATCTGCTTTTTGTACTCAGCAGTTATCTTTTTGTGCTTGACTACAAGTATTTTTCCAATCAAAAAATCTGTGTACATATACTGGCTCCCCTCCTGCCTCTTCAGAGGAGTTCCTCGGAGCTGTCTGAGAGTCTATCTCTTGGGCTAGAGTCCTCAGTAAGGGCCCTGAGTAAAACTGAAACTTACTGCTCTTACTTACACTGTATTCTGTTTTTTTTTTTTTTTTTTTCAGTCTACAGAGTTTTGAAGAGCAGGACATTGTTTGGGATTTTGAACTTTTAATAGTCATTTTTTTGGGTGGGGGGCGAGTCTTTTTAGGGCTGCGCCTGTGGCATATGGAGGTTCCCAGGCTACAGGTTGACTCGGGGCTGTAGCTGCCAGCTGCACCACAGCAACTCAGATCCGAGCTGCATTTGTGACCCACACCACAGCTCATGGCACCACCAGATCCTTAACCCATTTATCGAGGCCAAGGAGCAAACCCACGTCCTCAGGGATACTAGTGATATTCATTAACCACTGAGCCATGAAGGGAACTCCTAATATTCCCTAAATAGCAATTGAAATAATTATCCTTGTATGTTTATGCATCACTTCAAATAAATTGATACCATGTTTGTACATATCCTGGGATGGCATAGATTTCAAGGAAACCAATTTTTTTTTTCCTTTTCTCTGGCCTCCCCATGGCATGAGAAGTTCCTGGGACAGGGATCAGATCCAAGCTACAGTTGCAACCTAAGCCACATCTATGGTAACACCAGATCCTTAACCCACTGTGCCAGGCTGGGGACTGAATCTACCCCCTACTGCTGCAGAGACACCACAATCCTGTTGCACCAAAGCAGGAACTCCAGAAACCCAGATTTTTGAGATTATGGTTAATTTAATTCAATACAAAGGCAGTTATCTGCCTGAAAGACAAAAGAGTGTTGCTCCTGAAATGCAGTATGTTCTTAAGCCTAACTGCCTGATTCACGTCTTTGCCCCTCCATTTGCTTTTTGTGTTGGGCAAGTTATTTAAGGCATTTGGAATCTCTTTAACTATAAAATGTGCAAAACAACAGCACTTATTTCCCAGAGTTCTATGGAATAGCGCAGATGTACTAAGCTCTCAAAAGTTATCATTCTCATTTGACTTATTGAAGTTTTCCCTTGTTGGAAAATATCCCTCTTTCTAATCTTTCCCACACGCAGATGTTGGGGAGGAAAAATAAATTTCCCTCTTGTCTTCTAAGTTCTTGGCTGAGACCCTCCTGTAATAAAAGACAGGTTAACAGAAAAACAAACAAAAGTTTAATAACATGCGTATCGCCTATATACATGGAAGATACCCAGGAAACTTTTTAAGTTTCTGAAAGAACTCAAGCTATCACATTAAACACCATCTCTGGCTAAAAACAAAGACAGATGTTGGGGGAGGTGGTGGTAGGGAAGTCCTAGTTATGGTTTAAAAGCACAGAAAACAAGGGTATAGTTGTTAGGCAGATATGTCCTTGCTTCTCCATTGATAAGAATTTCTAGCAATTTAGAAACTCTTACCTTCTGTACTTAGAAGAGAAGGATGACTCTAAATTTTATTGATATTTCCTATCAATTTAATTTTATAAGATTTACCTTATAAATGTAAATGTTTCTTATGAAAAGATAACTTCTACTCAGTTTTCAGAGTTTTTTTCTGTCTGCTGTTTCTTAAAAATACTCAGTTCAAAATAATCTTTATGCCATTTTGGAGGCATATTCGGGGGGTAATAAATACTATTCCCTTTCACAGGAAAAGCCTGAGAGCCCACCAAACACCTGTGTGTGTTGAGAGGTCCTCAGAACTGTATCCAGTTAATTTACCACCTACATTACTATCTTTTACACCACTTTCCTATTTGATGGGAGCAGAGCTATGCTCCCTAAGGGAAGACTCACTTTAGAGATGTTTACATGTTTTTGTCTCTCTCTAAAAGCACAGTGACTCTGCCTTCTATACATTCTCACTTCTTCCATAGTGACTTCCTAATTTCCATATTTTCAAGCAAATCCTCAGTTTCCTTTGTGTACCTGTCTTAACTTCAGTAATCTTACTATTTCCTGTGTCTAAAATTTGTGCTTTGTGCCCTTGTTTTCTTGTCCAGAACCTCTGATTTTTCCTTTGCTTTTTTTTTGGGGGGGTGACTTTTTTTTAGGGCCACAGTTGCAGCATATGGAGGTTCCAGGCTAAGGGTCGAATTGAAGCTGCAGCTGCGAACCTACACCACAGCCACAGCAATGCGAGATTTGACTTACATCTGAGAACTACACCACAGCTCACAGCAATGCTGGATCCCTAACATACTGAGGGAGGCCAGGGATCAAACCTGCATCCTCAGGGATACTAGTCAGATTCATTACTGCTGAGCCACGATGGGAATTTCCAGAACCACTGATTTTTCTAACAGTGATCAACCACTACTTCTGTCTTGAGAAATTGCCTATTTTCTGACTTCTCTATGAAAGAGGAGGCAATTTATAATATCAAAAAAATAACAAGTGATTTAGTAAAGAAGTCAGAGAGGTATTAAAAACTGAACTTCCTTTTAATACGGATGTCTCAAGGTCCTGGTAGTCTAGAAATTTCATAGCAGCCCTCATTTCAATAACAGAATTTGAAAGAAAAACAAAGAGACTCCATAAGTGCAGGGTAAGCTTTTAAATTTCATTTCTTAAACGCAGTGTTTTTATAGTTATTGAGAGGACATTTTGATTACAATTACATTTTATTAAATTTTCAAACATAAATTCCTAAGATCTCCTTCCCATTTGTCAAATATCTACATTCCATCTTCTCACATGAGCAAAGGCTATCAATAATGATTATCTTTCTCAATCCTTTAGCTTTATGATATTAAAAAAACACATAGCAAGTTAATTTATTGTTTCCTTTATTTTTTATTATTTGTTTTGGAAGTAGGTTATATTGGCAATCATCTTAGCTATCAGTATCATCTGTTCTCAGCATGAGAGTATGTGCATGTGTGTGTGTGTGTGTGTGTAGAGATTATCTTCATGTAACTTAAAAATTATAGTGCACTATCTGATAGTAATTACATCCACGATTTTTGTAGCTAGGAAAGTTATTGACCACTAAGCATGACTAAAAATTACTTTACAGGAGATTTAACGCCTCCAACCGGGTCTTAAATACAAAAAGAAGAAAATACACATTAGTTTCATTCCCTTCAAGACAACAGATAAATAACACAACAATACAAGGAATTAGGATTAAAAAAAACCCAAGACTCCTTTACATTTTCTAAAAATTCTGGATTGGGAGTCCCTATTGTGGCTCAGTGGTAACGAATCCAACCAATATCCATGAGGACTCAAGTTTGATCCCTGGCCTAGCTCAGTGGGTTAAGGGTCCAGTGTTGCCGTGAACTGAGCTGTGGTATAGGTAGGTGGCAGATGCTGCTGTGGCTGTGGCATAGACTGGCAGCTATAACTCCGATTTGACACCTGGCCTGGGAACTTGCATATGGGTATGGCCATAAAAAGACCAAAAAAAAAAAAAAAAAAGAAAAAAGAAAACAGCTGGATTGTCAACAGAGTTTGAGAAAGTCAGCTTATTTTCTTATTTTCAACTTTTGTTCTATTGACTAACTTTACCAATCAACAGCTGGTAGCTTTTTTTTTTTTACCCCAATCCCTGCATGATATTTTCTCTCTTGGATAATGGGAAGGAAGTAAAATATCACAGTTGAAGTGCTCATATTACCTAATACAACCAGGAATGCTTATAGCAACTTTAAATTTTGGATAATTAAGCCTTTATAATCCTTATTTATAGGTCCACATTCACCTTTACTTTCATTCAGACAGGGTGTGAGACAGTTCCAAGATGGTCCCTAGTGAGCTCTGCCTTTTGGTATTGATGCCTTCTATTGAGAGGGGTGGGTTTTACCTAATGACTGGCTTCTAATTAACAATGGACAACAATAATGGGATGTCACTTTTGTAATTAAGTTAAAAATACTGTTGTTATGATTGGCCAACGGGGACATGCTGTATAGCTCAGAGAACACTACCCAGTATTTTGTGATAATCCACTTGGGAAAAGAATCTGAAAGAGAATGGATACATGTATATGTATAACAGAATCACTTTGTTGTACAGCAGAAATTATCACAACCTTATACATCAACTATACCCCAATAAAACAAAAAATACTGATTTTTGCTTTGTTTTGTTTTGTTTTGTTTCCCTTGGACTTCTATCCCTCACAGTTTGGCACACTTGCTCTGTGAGAAGCCATGTGTCATGCTGCAGCTGCCCAATGGAATGCCCCCATGGCAAGGAACTGATGTTTCCAATTTTCAGTGAGGACCTGGGGCATGTCCACAGACATGAAAGTGAGGTTCGGAGCAGACTGATCAAGGGCTCACAGTTAAAAATTGTGATGACTGCAGCCCCACCCAATACCTTGAGTGCAGCAAAATTAAGAGACTCTGAGCCACCAAACTGAGATAAATGCTCCAATTTTTGATCCACAGAGACTGAGATAAGAAATGTTTTGCTGTTAGCTGCTAAGTTTATGATATTTGTTACTCAGCAATAGATTATAATACCATCAAATTCTCTACCTTTCTAATAAATGTCCTATTAATTTATAATTTTCTCAAGTTTCACTCTGTTCTTTTGATGAATATATATAAAAATCACAACTTTACGAAAAAGATCTGCAGTCATAATTTTTTGGTACTCTTTTATTTCCGTTTATGTTCTTTAAACATAAAGAAGATTGTGTATTTTGGGCTAGCCTTTTCTTTTTCTTTTTTTTTTTTGTCTTTTTAGGGCCACACCCGCAGCATATAGAGGTTCCCAGGTTAGGGGTAAAATTGGAGCTAGAACTGCTGGCCTACACCTGAGTCACAGCCGCAAAGAATCTGAACCACATCTGCAACCTACACCACAGCTCACGCAACACCAGATCCTTAACCCACTGAGTGAGGCCAGGGATCAACCTTGCATCCTCATGAGTACTAGTCAGAGTATGTTTGTTTCTGCTAAGCCAAAACAGGAACTCCTCAGGTAGCTTATTCCACCAAGCTATATTTTCCTTTAGAAACATCAGGTTCTCTCAATGAATAACAATTAAATAAGAGAATATATATTTTTTTAAATAGACTAGCATAGACATCAGCAGAAACTATTACTTTTTGTGATTACAAAAATAACCAATAATGAAATCAATTAATTTAAATGACATTTATTAAAAAAAGACTCTCCAATTAAAATTTTTACATAATAACAAACAAAACACCTAATAAAGAAATGAGAAATCAAACTATGTTAATAAAGAATATTGGATAAGTTCTGAATCATGGAGTGAAATCCTTTCCCTAAGAAAAAGGTATTAAAGAGAAGATAAATGTTTTTGTTTAATTGGAATATATAGTATCTAGATTTTCTGAAGTTGAAGATATGCCATTTTGAATGATTCTCCAATCCTGCCCCATAGGATGCAGTGGAAACTATCCACAGCAATAGTTACACTTTTTAGATGTCAGCGTGAAGCATAAATGAAACTATCTAGTAACATTTGAATATGTGGTGAAAAACAGAGGCAGAACTTAAAGGAAGTCCTCAGTTTTGTACTCCAAGGGAGACTTTGTCAATGATTTTCAAGAAGGATATTATTTTTTTCAATGGGATTTAATGAAAGCTGAAAATAAATTTAAACATGTTCCCTACTGTAAAACATTCCTTGGTTGGGGGAAGGGTTTTTTTTTTGGGGGGGGGGAGAGTGCTCATCTATGGCATGCAGAAGTTCCCCACCAGAGGTCAAACCCGCACCACAGGAATAACCAAAGCCACATCAGTGACAATGCTAGATCCTCAACCCACTGAGCCACCAGAGAACTCTGAGGAAAGTGTTTATATACCTAATATTAACAGATTTTTAACGACTAAACTGATTTGGTCAAATCAAAGTGATTTGCAATTTCTTGTCCTATTAAAATTTATTTTTAAGAAGGACGCTCTTATTGTAAAGACATTTACTGTGGGGCATCTGGAATCATTAGAAGAGATAGCTAGATGATAGGTAGGTAGAGAGATAAGTAGATAGATAACAGGGAGATAGGTATGATATCTATATATTTATATCTGCATCTTTAGCTCTTTCTGTCTAGCACATAAAAAATCTTAACCTTAATAATATAGAACTAGGACTAATGCTGATGACATTAATTGTATTTATCATTTTAACATATTCTAAGATTTTTCAAGAACTTCTTTATTATAACAATAGATTTGATAAATATTTTCAAATCTATGCGAAGTTTTCAAGAAACCTAAAATTTGTAGAAAATAATTCTGGCAGAATAATAGTTATAATGAAAAATAAAATGGATAATAAATTCTTCAGAATATTCAGTATACTCAAAGCGATATTCTTTCAAACAGACACAATTTAATTTTTCTTGTAATATTCACATATGTTGCAATTATATTTAAAATAATGGTATAGAAAATAAGGATAGATTGAAAAAGAACACAAATTTTATCTGATTTACAATTATTGTAGTCTACCAACATTACTCTTTTTCCAATTTTCTTTCTTTTTCCTGTTTAATACTATTGGCAAAGCTTAATTTTTACTTGAGGCTTAAATGTCAAAATGAGCTTTCATTTAAATTGGTCTATTTTTCAATCTGAAAGCATTTTTTCTACTGCACAAATGGTCATGATTGCAAATTCAATTTATGTAAAAAAAATCTAGTACTTAGGAAAAAAATAGGAAATCATTGGAACATTTGACAATGGATTATTTGCTATATTGTGCTTAAAAGGAACAACTACGCAGTACCTTGAAGGAAAGTGCTTAATGGACAAAGTGACCCAACAGGCACTAAAAACACAATCTATAAAGCCAGAAGAAAATATGCTGTTTGGGATAATGTGACAGAAATAGCAAATCCTATTTATCTAACCAAAGTTAGCCTCCAAATTTTTGGGTTTTGCTTCCTCTGAGAAAATACTCTAATTTCAACACAGAGCTTTCATTTTATCTTGACTTATAAATTTTTGATCTAGTTCAGCTAATGAGAAAGTTTAAACATCTTTGATTTAAAGAAAAGTTACAGTAATTTTGAAGTAGGATTGTGTTATTTTAAAATATTCAATTTAAAGGAAATAGTCTTTCTGTAAGCTATTTCACATTTCTATGAATAAGATCAGAAAGTAATTACACTAAAGTTATTAAAATCACATCATGACACCTCAAATCATTTTTATTAATGTTCATCAGAAAATTAAAACAATGATGGATTGGAGTTCCCATCGTGGCTCAGTGGTTAACGAATCCGACTAAGAACCAAGAGGTTGCGGGTTCGATCCCTGGCCTTGCTCAATGGGTTAAGGATCCAGTGTTGCTGTGAGCTGTGGTGTAGGTTGCAGACGCGGCTCGGATCCCGCGTTGCTGTGGCTCTGGCATAGGCTGGCAGCTACAGCTCCTGTTAGACCCCGCCTGGGAACCTCCATTTGCTGCAGGTGCGGCCCTTAGATAAAAGCAAAAAGACAAAAAAAAAAATTAAAAAAATAAAAAAACAATGATGGATGGTTAGAGGGGAGCAAAATTTACCACACCAAAAAGTTCTGCATTGGCTAAAGACTAATTTAGGCGTTTAATTTTTAAGACACAGAAGACTCAGGAAGTCTTTCTTTTTACGTCCCCTTTAGCTACCTTAAGAGTTTTGATAAAGGGCCTATTCCTGTAATAGAGCTATCACCAGAAATATCTGCAGAGAATATGAGCTAGGTGTGGTGGGGCAAACCAGAGTTGACTCTGTGTCCAGTTGCCTCTTCATGACCCAGCAAACATTTGTTTACCAAACAATGCATTTCCATCTCCCCATGTTAATTGTTTTCCTCCTCTTTGAAATGCCAAGCCACTACCCTTAACAATTTCTTTTGTCTTCAGCTGAAGACAGTGTTTAAGGTGAGGTCTTCTGCTATTTTGGTGATGTTTGGGTCCCACAACAGATTGCCCCCAATGTGCTTCAACGGCACATTAATTACCTTGAATTAAATTTACTTAAGAAATGGCCAACAAAAGAACTACACCCAGACCCTCCTTTCTGTTTCCCTGAAGGCAGGAAATAAAAGTTCCTCAAGTAAAAGTTTCATCCTTGCATCTAGAGGTCGAAGGACACCCTCATCACCACAGACAGGGATTCAGGCTGAGAAGCCCATATAAACATTGTTACTTCTTTAATTAGTATCCAAAACCCAAACTCTGCTTAGATTATTCACTAATTAGCATCCAAATCCTAAAGTCCTTTGACCTGTCAATTTGCACAACTTTATCATTTCTTTGTCTAAAAAATATAAAAGCTGTCTATTTTGGTCACATCTTAGGTCCCATTTCTATAAGACTTCCATGCACACAAATTAAAATTTGTTTCTTTTTCTCCTGTTAATCTGTTTTGTATGTTTTTTTTCTTTTTGCTTTATCTAGGGCCGCACCCACGGCACATGGAGGTTCCCAGGCTAGGGGTCTAACAGGAGCTGTAGCCGCCGACCTATGCCACAGCCACAGCAAAGCGGGATCTGAGCCGCGTCTGCAACCTACACCACAGCTCACGGCAATGCCAGATCCTTAACCCACTGAGAAAGGCCAGGGATCTAGCCCGCAACCTCATGGTTTCTAGTCGGATTTGTTAACCTCTGAGCCACTACGGGAACTCCTGTTTTGTATCAATTTTATGATTAGTTCAGCCATAAGAAGTCAAGAGAGGTAGAATGGGTCATTCCCCTCACCTGCCAAGAGTTATTTGGTTTACCTGGATCTCTCATATGTATACATCTTATTAAACTTTTGTTTATATTTTCTCCTGTTAATCTATCTCATGTTAATTTAATTCTTATATCAGCTATAAGAACTTAGAAGGATAAAGGGAAAATTTTTCCTCCTCAATACACAAACTCATATATTTTAAAGATTTCATCTAAATGCATCTTTTGATAAATCAGACTCATAAGTGACATATATTATCCTTTACAATTTCTTATTAAGCTTCAAATTACATCTTTAAAATTTGAAAACGGTAGTAGATTGGTGCCCAGAGAGTATATATGCCTTGGTTATGGCTGTAATAATACAGTAATTAATATAGAAAAAAACTCTTCAAAAACAAGAATTAAGCTAATCAAAACAGATAAATGAGAAGTTATATGCTAAAGACAGAGCTGTAATATACACAGGTAATGACGCTGAATGATAGTGGGTTGGAGAAGGAAAAAGAATAAGCTTGCATCTCTTTGTATCTACTTGTTTCAAGCAATTTATTAGGCACCTTTTATTTTTTATAGTAGAATGATAGAGTAGATGATTGTTTTCATTTTACAACTAAGCAAACTAGATGAATGATGTTGCTTAGCCATGGTCACACAGTTGCTAAGTCTTAAATCCAATTATTCATAGTATCTTGGTTAAAAATACTTATATAACGTTTACTTGGAAAGTTCTGAGAAACTTGTCATTATACAAACTGATATGTGTGACTCCCAAACTTCCTATCTTGAGAGTACCATTTGAGCTAATAAACAATGAGGCATGAAGTATTATCATGTGTTTGGGTAATGGGGACGTGGCAGGAGCTTGGGCTGTAAGGTAGTGATAGAATTAGACTAAAAGGTGGGCTGTAATAAAATTTCCAGGTTAAAGGAAATCTTAAATACCAACATAAGATATTTGAGCTTTATCCTATATTCAATGGGGAATCATCAAATTTGAGGCCAGGTGGTAACTACATCAAAACTATGTTCTAAATTTGTGTATCTCCCTAACTTGTTCTAGGAAGAAAACATTCTCTAATCTAGCATTATTTCCAAAAATTGTTCAGGTGAAATGCATTATATTGCAGTTATTTTAATTTAGAAGTGAGTTAAGTTCATTTACAATTAAAATATTATTTAATTTATAATTAAAGTATAAAATAGCTTCATAACATTTGTAATATTTCCATCAAGTTTCCATATCTTTATTTTCTTTAAAAAATAAATTTTTAGGAGTTTTCATTGTGACTCATCAGGTTAAGAACCTGATGTGTTATCCATGAGGATGTGGTTTGGATCCCGGGTCTCGCTCAGTGGGTTAAGAATCTGGCATTGCACAAGCTGTGGCATAGATCACAGATGTGGTTCAGATGTGGCATTGCTGTGGCTGTGGTGTAGGCCAGTAGCTGCAGCTCTGATTCAACCCCTAGCTTGGGAACTTCCATATTGCACAGGTGTGGCCCTAAAAAAATTTTCAAATTTATTCCTAATTATTAAATATAAAATATTACCTATAATGAATAGTTATCAGTCCCAAAAGGAGTAATTAGAAGAAAATAAGTGAACAATATTGATAGAAAATCAAGTTTCTTGGTAAAATGTATTAGGAAACATACCATGGGATATGTTTTGAGGTGGAAAGGAAATATAGAGGTTTTTTTCTCAGCGTTTCAATAGATTTATGGAATGCCTTCTACATGCCAGAAATTCTTACAAGTTCTGGGGCCACAGACAGCAGTGAAGGAGGTCCTAGTTCTAGTTGTTCTTTTATTTTAGCAAGAGGGAGACATTCAATGGGCAAACAAATAAGACGATAATTAAACTCTGATAAATAGATTAAAATGGGTCAAGGGAGTAGTAAATTAAGGGTGGTGGTGGTGGTGGTATATACTGCCAAATAGAACATTTGAGCAGATATCTGAAAAGTGTGAGGAAGTGAGCCACAAGTTTATCTGAAAGCCAGCATTCCAGGAAAAGAGAAGAGTCAGTGCACATGATTTAGCCATCACACGCTCAGAGTTCTTTAGTCCTCCAAGTATACTTGGATGGTATAATAGAGTAATATTGGAGAGGGGGGAAGTAATAGCATGATTTAACCATCACATGCTCAGAGTGCTTTAGTCCTCCAAGTATACTTGGATGGTATAATAGAGTAATATTGGAGAGGGGGGAAGTAATAGCACATGAGTATTAGGGAGATAGCTTGGGAAAGCCAGACTATGTAGGGTCTTGTAAGATACTGTTTGAATTTTGTTATTTACTGTGAGAAAGGAATTCATTAAAGGATTTTTATATGAGTGATATAATATTACTCACATTTTGAAAGAATCATTATGAGGGCAGAGTAGGCAGCCAGTACAAAAACAGGGATTCGAGTTATAAACTATTATAATAATCCAAATAAGAGACAACAATGGCTTGGAATTTGATTTTATCAGTAGAAATTCTGAGAATGGGAAAACTCCAGATCTATTTTGAAACTTAAACCAAAAGAATTTACTGACTGGTTGGGTGTGATGCATGAAAGACATAGAGGAAACATGGAATACTCTAAGTGAAATAGGGTAGTTGAGGAAGAGAAGATTTGGGAGAACTAATAATCAAGGTGTTAAGTTTAAGATGAGTATTAGATACCCAACTATAGATGTTGATTTATTAGTTGTATATACAAGTCTAGACTTCAGAGGAGTAGTCAGATTTGGAGATAAAAAAAATGGGGAATCCTAAGAATATAAATGGCATTTACTAGTGTAAGATTGAATGTGGTCTCCTAAAGAGTAGGTGTAGAAAAGTATGTCTGAGGTCTTAGTTCTGAGGCTTTCCAACTGGTTAGAGGGAAAAGGAAAAAACAGGGGAAAAGAGTACTAGCAATGATGGTAGGAGAATCAAAAGAGAATGATATCTTGAAAGTCAAGTGAATATAAAGAGTTTATAATGTAATAAGTGACCAACTGTTTTGAGAACTAAAACCACTGGATGTAGCAAGGTCATTGTTGACCTTGACAACAATGATTTGGAAGAAGGTCTGATTATACTGGCTTGAAGAGTAAATGAAGGATCACAAATGGATGCACTATTTTCAAGGAGTTTTATT
Source organism: Catagonus wagneri (assembly GCA_004024745.2). Lineage (NCBI taxonomy): Eukaryota > Metazoa > Chordata > Mammalia > Artiodactyla > Tayassuidae > Catagonus > Catagonus wagneri. The sequence goes on along the minus strand of PVHT021183518.1, from coordinate 24,814,703 downwards.
GTGTAAGGATATAACAAAATGGGGTATTAACTGGAACAGAATGTGTGTACAAATATATATTTTAATATTACATATATCAGGTATTTATCCTAATTGAAATAATCTAACAAAGATAAATTGATAATGAGAAAAGGAAGGAGAAATTGAATAGACAAAAGAGGGTGAATTGTAGTATATAGAAATATGAATATTTTGTCCATAATAACAGAGATATAAGTAGGTTGGTAGATGTGATCTTACAATAAAATGTTGATACAAAGCTCCAGATACAAACCACAGTGGCAATACTAAGTGGTATATAATATCACCAGTCTCTAAATTATTTGTAATCTGCTGCAATCCAGTTTATACATGTTTTGTGTGTTTAAATATACTAAATACACATGTGTATACATACACACATATGCAATAGACCCGAAACTGACCAACTTGATTTGAATCTGCTGTGTAAAATGTGGTTCACCCATGATTAGGAGCTGAAATTTAGTATAAGAGAGAAAAGAACTTGATATAACAAAACCTTTAGCTATAAATCCAGGTATAGAGCACTTGGAGGATGGGATGAAGTGGGTATCAGGTTAGTAAATTGGTCAAATGCTCTTAACCCTGTAATTTTGTGCAAAGAGCACGCTGTGCTGTGAAAATAACTGTTCTTAGATTTCTGTGCATGTGAAAGCTCTCTTTGAATACTTCTATTAGGGTTCATACTGTATCCCTATTGTCTTCAAAAAGCACTGAAATTCATGGATTTAATTGCTCTTTGTGAAAAACATGGTTTTTAGATTAATGAAGAACTTCCAGGTTTCTTTATTCTCAAGCCAGCACTTTTTTTAAGATTTTAAATAATTCATATACACAGCTTAAGAAAGGCTCATAAATATAAACATTTTAATGAATCCATATTTTCTAATTTGTTTTCAGTTTTTGTGAATGATATCATTAATTTTCTCACACTCTCTATTTTCTAACCGAAGCATGCTAACTTCTCAATAAATATAGCTATTAGTAGGAAAATAATGGGAAATGTAATTTCTTGCTTGACATCACTTTGCAACACTTACTTGAGACCTAAGACATCCTTTGTTTTTATGCAAATAAACTCTTCAAAATTTTGTTCAGCTGTGGAAAAGCATTTTACTGCATATAAAAAATGAGAAGACAACTTCATTTTTGAATAGTAGTCCTCCTAAAAACATGTTCTCAAGAAGACATTCACAAACACATGTCCATTACTAAAGGGTTTATTTTAATTTTCAGGTGAAGTCAACTAAATGAGCCAGCAGAATCCCTAAAGACTTGGTTTATTTCCTGATAAAGTTGAGCAATCTCAAATCATGTTATAATGTACTGCTATGGTCACGGTTATTGTCCAACTCGAAATCTACTGTTTCGGGGAGGAAATAATTGACAAAATACCTGATATTTGCATTGCAGTGTAAAAACTGAGAGCACAGAACAAAATACTTTAAGTAGATAAATAAGACCTAGTGTTCCAGTCACAACTCCATCTTTTGACATGGGGTCAACTCTGAGATATTATTATAGTCAAGAAAACTTTTTTTCCTTTCTTCCTTTCTAGGTTCATTGGGTTGTTTAATAATTAAATTGACATAAGACAGAGGAGTAACAGGAGAAAAAAATTTAATTAGTATGTACAGGAGCTCATAGAAATAAGAGACTCAAAGAAGTGAACCAACCAGGCAGATTTTATGCCTTTTATACAAAAAAATAATAAATTTTAAAAGAATTACCAAGATAAAGCTTTTGGGGGATGGGGTAGTAAAGGAGTAGCAAAATTTATGTTGGCCCTTTCTTGCTAGAATTCCCTAATTCTGGTGATAAAGATGTCTCTCTACCTTCTGGTACAGGTGGGTTACTTTTCATATGGGAATTTTATTTCTTACTTTCAGGGGGACAAATGATGGTCAGAGTGTCTTTCTTGAATCAGCTATTTCTGACATAGCTTTATTAAAAAACTTAATATGCCAAATGGTATGTTCAGGGGGTGGACTGTTCTGAACCTCATCTCTATTAAAGTAACAGGACAAAGTGTTCTTCACAGAGAGGGAAAATGCTAAAAATAGTAAAGATTATGTCACAAAACATCTAAGTTATTTTATTTTTATGTATTTTATGACATTTTTGAAAGAGCAGAGTTATAATTTTAATGATTTTTTTTTAATCACTGGGTGTTTGTATATTTGGTAATGTTCTTTACCTTCCAAACATTAACTGTTATTTGAAGAAACTGATACATTACTACTACTATCCAAAATGAGACATGTTCATAATTATTGAAGCTTGGAAGAAAAATCAAAATTTTAAGAAATGGCTCAACTTTAACATCTAAATATTGATTTTAGATGAATGAATGGTATTATTTACATTTAAATAATTTAGTAGACAGCAAGACAAATTTCTTGAACCATTATTCACACAAATAATTTTAAAGGACGCTTTTTTGGAGCAGGGAATAAACATAAATATGTATTTCATTTTTATCGCCACCTTGTAAGAATATACGGAAAACAATGACAAGGACAGCAATAAGAGTGAGCATAGTTTTGTTATAAACTTTTTCAGATTAATGTAGGACATTTGCCTTTTAACTGAAAGAAATTCTTGTTCTTTATTTTCATGCTTATACATAAAACTTTGTTTTATCTATCTGAAATGATTTCTGGAAGATACAGTTACTGACATAGAGAAAATTTTCCATTGGTAAAAATACTGTACTTGAAAAGCACCTTGGATATATGTATTTTTTTTAATTGAATAAACATGTAAATATAAAAGAAAAGTTTGTTTGGTGACCATGACAGTGATAAATTCATCTATACACAAAACCTAAAATTTTGATTTTCTAAATTTTAGATCCTAGGTGCATATCTTCTATAATCATAAACCAATCATTAGAAAAACGATAGTGAATTCCTATAAAAGCATACTCACAAATCATTCTATAGAGTTGATAGTCTTCTAAGAAAATCATTATAATTGGCTTATTGTTACCATTGCTATTTTATTTTGAGATTTGTAGACTTTTCCATGATTGAAGATCAACAGAATTGCAAAAGAAAAGTAGTTTCTGCTCTAAGTCGTACAGCATATTATTTTATTTTGGGAAAAATTATCAATTTCAGTATTTAAAAAATTACTAGGAAAAAATAAAAATAAGGTATTCAAATAAAATCATCTCAGAAATAATGAATTCAGGTTTTAGTATATTAAGAACTTTTTATGTTTTCTGCTAAAAAGAACCAAAATATTACATACTGAAATGGTACTAAGAAAGAAAAAAATCCAGTAAGATAGGTAGATTTTTGGCTATACTTATATATTTATAGAAAAATGCTGCTTTGTAGGGACTAATCTTCCCATGTATATCTTCTTTTATTTAAGAAAGAGGAGAAGTAATTAATATTGTTGAAAATAGAAAAGACTACATTTTTAGGGAAAATACGTGGAATGACTAGCTTGGGGTGAAAACAGTAAATTTACTTTTGAGCAGAATTTGAAAGAAGGAAGGAAATAAGACCACGGTCTTAAGTATATTAACATTTACTTACGCTTTCCTCTCTATTTAACTTCCTATTCGTGGAGAATTAGAACTAGAGATGTTTTCTTCTCTTTTCTAATATGCATGTGAAAAGAGGTAGGTGAATCAAATCCTAATTTTTATTTGTATTTATTTGAATTACTCTAGCCAATATCATTTGAGAATATTTTTAAGTAAGTGTTCTTATATAGAATAAATATTGAAAATTATGAGAAAGAAAAAATAAACCCAGAAACATACTATAGAATTATGCAAATTAATTTTCATCATTTTCCTCTGAAACTGCATTTAGTTTTAGACCATATTTACTAGAGACTAGTTCCTATGTAATACATTTGCTAAAGGAACTATTATGCTTTAGTAAACTATTAAGGATTTATGGATGTCAAAATGTGATTCTTCTTCATTTCATTTCCATAGAACTTCCTTTTTTTTTTGGTTGCCTCATTGCACATGGAGTTCCCAGGCCAGGGCCAAGGATCAGATCTGTAGTTGTGACCTAATCCACAGCTGTGGCAAGTCTGCACCCTTAACCCACTGCACTGAACCAGGAATTGAACTTGGGTTCCAGTGCTCCAGAAACTGCCAATCCTGTTGTGCCACAGTGGGAATGCTAGAACTGACTTTTTTTTTTTAATTATCCAAACAAAAGCTGCTGTGACTTTGAATTAAGAGATACAGACTTCCTGTTGCAAAATTAATGAGTCACGAATATGAAACGTGGAGTGTAGGGTGTATAGTCAATAACTATGTGATATCTTTGCATGATGACAGATGGTGACTAGACTTATTATGAACAGAAATGAACAGAAGTATCAAAACATTCTCCTGTGCACCAGCAACTAACATAGTGTTCTAGGTCAATTATACTTGGAAAACGAACAAATAAGCAAACCCATAGAAAAAGAGATAAAATTTGTGGTTACCAGAGGTGGAGAGTAAGGACAGGGAATTGGAGAAAGATGTTTGAAAGGTACAAACTTCCAATATAAAATAATTAAGTACTGGGATGTAATGTACAGCATGATTAATATAATTAATACTTCTATATGTTATATATAAAAGCTGTTAAGATAGTATATCCTTAGAGTTCTCATTGCATGGGAAAAATGTTTCTATTTCTTTAATCTTGTGTCTATATATGAGATATAGCTATTTACTAAAATTATTATGGTAATCGTTTCTTAATGTATATAAATCAAATCATTTTACTGTACACCTTCAACTTAGCTGCATGTCAAACATATCTCAATAACATTGAAGGAAACATCATCTGGACAAAGCTGTTCTGAGTTTGAATAACCTGTGGATGGAGTTCCCTTGTGGCTCAGTGGTTAACGAATCTAAGAACCACGAGGTTGCAGGTTCAATCCCTGGCCTTGCTCAGTGGGTTAAGGATCTGGCGTTGCTGTGAGCTGTGGTATAGGTTGCAGACGCGGCTCGGATCCTGCGTTGCTGTGGCTGTGGCGAAGGCTGGCGGCTACAGCTCCTATTAGACCCCCTAGCCTGGGAACCTCCATATGCCACAGGTGCGGCTCTAGATAAAAGGCAAAAAGAGAAAGAAAAAAAATAACCCGTGGAAAAAAATTTCCTGAGAACTTCCATAATATTTATTATATTATTTATATAAACAATAATATAAGAATATTTAAATAACTATTTTCAAAACTCTTGACTTATCTTTCCATATGTACTGTCACTAGTCCAATTATTGGCATGACCTTGGTTGCTATGGTTATGGCTTTATTCTAAACCAAGGACAATTCTAAGATGCTATATTTTTATATGTATCTTAGTTATTGATTTCTTTATAAAAATATTTCTGGTAAATAAAGAAAATGAAAGGCTTTGTGGTGAGTGTAGATGTAAAAATACTGAGGTCATCAAGAACAATATAAAATATGGCATTGATTACTTTCTGAGTGTGTCTGGACAGACTGAAGGACGGTTTTACTCCCAAGATAGTATACAATGATGGTTCTGCCAGGAGTCAGACAGGTGGAACTAATTATAGTAGGTGATATAATTAGGGAAAAAAATCAGCTTTAAAAATCACAACCCCAATAGCAAATTTTCAAATTTTTCACCTTAATAAAACTACACATGAAAACACTGAGCTCTTGGAGAGGGTATTATGTTTCACTTATATTTTAAATTTCTTAAAGCCTAATAAATTATCACCTATCAGATGCCAACTAAATATCTACAACATAATGGATTGATATTTTATCAGAAACCTCATGAATTCATTGATATATTTTATAGCAACAGGAAAAGCCAACCAAATTGAAATTAAATATTCATCTGAGAGTTATATCTGAAATACTGTTTAGGGAGATTACGTACTTAGACAATTATATGCACAGTGACTAATTCTCATTATTATGTACTAACAGCCCTCTCTCTAAATATCAAATGTTGGATGATTTAAAATTTTAATGCACATCAAAAAAAAAAAAAGTCCAGTCAAAGTAACATGGTTTTTTTTTATTTAAAATGCTCTGTTTTATCTTTAAGTTTCTGATGTGATTTCTCTTTCTACCAATATGAAATTGAAAAGAAAGGCAGTTTTTGAAAATTAAGCCTTTGTTGGATGCATCATTTGGAAATATTTTCTCCCTTGCTGTAGGTTGTCTTTTTGTTTTATGGTTTCATTTGCTGTAGAAAACTTGTAAGTTTCAGTAAGTTCCATTTATTATATTTTTATTTCTATTGCCTTGGAAGAAGAGGCCTAAGAAAACATTGGTACAATTTATATCAGAGAAAGTTTGCCTATGATCTAAGAGTTTTATTGTGTCCTGTCTTGTGTTTATTTATTTATTTTTTTTCCTTTTAAGGTCGCAACTGGGGCATATGGAAATTTCCAGGCTAGGGGTTAATTTGAGCTGCAGCAGCTGCCAGCCTACACCACAGCCACAGAAACTCCAGGTCAGCACTGTGTCTGTGACCTACACAGCTCCTGGCAACACTGAATCCTTAACCCACTGAGTGAGGCCAGGGATCAAACCTGCATCCTCATGGATACTAGCTGGGTTTTTAACCCATTGAGTCACAACTGGAATTCTATGTCTTATGTTTAAATGTTTAAATCATTTGGAGTTTATGTTTGTGTATGGTGAGAGGATGTGTTCTAACTTATTCATTTATATATGGCTGCCCAACTTTCCCAATGCCACTGGCTTAAGAAAGAGACTATTTCTCATTGTATATCCTTGCCTCCTCTGTTGAAGATTTATTGGCTACAGTTCTGTGGGTTTATTTCTGCGTTCTCTATTCTAGTCCATTGATCCATATGCACGCTTTTTGTTTGGCTGTGCTCACAGCATGCATATGTTCCCAGTGCAGGGACTGAACCTCTATGCCACAGCAGCGACCCAAGCAAATGCAATGACAACACTGAATCCTTAACCCATTGCACCATAAGAGAACTCTATATATGTCTGTTTTTGTGCCAGTACTAAACCATTTGATTACTATAGCTTTGTAGTTTGTCAGAAATCTAGACTCAACATCGCTAATTATTAGAGAAATGCAAATCATAGCTACAATAAGGTACCACCTCACACTGGTCAGAATGTCCACCATTAACAATGTCTACAAATAACAAATGACAGAGAGGGTGTGGAGAAAAGGGAACCCTCCTACACTGTTGGTAGGAATGTAAATTGATACAATGGGAAATAATATGTAAGTTCTTTAGAAAACTAAATATAGAACTACCATATGATCAATAAATCCCACTCCTGGGCATATATACAGACACAACTATAATTCAAATAGATACATGTAGTCTTATGTTCATAGCAGCACAATTAACTATTCATAAGACATGGAAACAACCTAAATGTCCATCAACAGAGGAATGGATAAAGAACATGTGGTATGTATATACAATAGGATACTATTCAACCATAAAAATGAATGAAATAATGTCACTTGCAGCAACATGGATGCAACTAGAGATTGTCATACTCAGTGAAGTAAGTCAGAAAGAGAAAGATAGATACCATATGATATCATTATATGTGGAGTCTAAAATATAACACAAATGAACCTACTTACAAAAGAGAAACAGACTCATAGACAAGAACAGACTTGTGGTTACCAAGCAGGGGAGGTTTGAGAGAAGGATGGAGTAGAAGGTTGGGGTTATAAGAGATAAGCTATTATACATGGAGGGGGATAAACAATGGGGTCTTACTGTATAGCACAGAGAACTATATTCAATATCCTATGATAAACCATAGTAGAAAAGAATATTTAAAAGGTATGGGAGTCCCTGTTGTGGCTCTGCAGTAATGAACCCAACTAGTAACCATGAGGATGAGGGTTCAATCCCTGGCTTTACTCAGTGGGTTAAGGATCCGGAGTTGCCATGAACTGTGATGCAGTTTGCAGATGTGGCTTGGATCTGGAGTTTCTGTGGCTGTGGTATAAGCCAGTGGCTATAGGCCCTGTTCAATCCCTAGCCTAGGAACTTCCATATGCCATGGGTGCAACCCTAAAAAGACAAAATAAGTAAATAAATAAAAAATAACACACACACACACACACACACACACGTATAACTGAATCACTGCTGTACAAGAAAAATTAACACAGCATTGTAAATCAACTATACTTCAATAATAAATAAACAGTAAAAGAAGAAGGTAGTTTTTATATGTGCAATAGAATGGAAAACTATAGTATCAGACTTCATGACCACACTTTATGGAAAGAAAAGTACAATTATTACTTGATGTGATTGTGCTTTTCTCATCTGATTTTTCTGATAAATGACATAAAACATTATATTTTAGAGTTCTACATGACAGCACTTATAATGAAGACACACTGGATGAAATGGTGAACTTCTTGTTTCTCAATGAAAAAAAAATTGTTGCAATCAGTACAATTCATTTTTTTTTAAAGTGTTCCTTGCATGTTCTTTCAGGAAATTTAGAATGACAAATATGAAGTGTCCATTTGAAATGAGGGTTTTTTTTCCTAAGACTCTACCTCATAGAAAATTAGAAAATATTTTAATTTTAATGTAACTTCTAATATTTTTAAGAGAATTGTCCCATTCAGGTCACAAAAATGATTATAGTATATGGTGCTTTAGAGAAAGATAAACTCTTTTCAAGAATTGAAAGAGGCTTTCTAATACTTCTTAAATTCTTTCCAACCATATCAATTTTCATCAAAAAAGTCTAGAACTCTGAGGATAGCCATATATATTATCAAATGTGGGTTTTATAGGTGATTGGTCAAGGGTGATGAAACCTAAAGCATGGATTCTCAACAAGAAGATTTAAAATGAGACAGAAAGGTAAAACATTTCACTCTCATCATCATAATCACTAGCATGTATGGAGTAAAATGTGTGAGGAACAGTTACACATCACCTCATTTAAACTCCATGTGCTAGATACATAACCTTCATTTAACAGATGAAAGGACTGAGGAATTGACAGGGTAAATAAACTGTCTATGGTCTCACAGATACCAAATGGTGGCTTTGGAAATTATATCCATGTATTTGGTTGCAGAGTTCACATGCCTAATGATTATCCTCTATTATCTCATCCAATTTAATGTCTGAAATACACAAAAAAAAAGGTTTAGACATTTTAGAGTCCCCCTCGCCCAGAGATTGTTAAACTTTGTTACTCTGGAAACAGATAATTTCTTGAGAGCAAGAAAAGATTACTTCAATTTATAGTGGACACTTTAAAAATTATAAATACTAGCCTGAATTCAAGGCACTGCTTTCAATATTAAAAGTAGGTAAAGGTTAAGAAGAATAAGCTAAAAGGTGACTGCAGCATTTTACAATGGAATATAAAGCAAAGATGTTGCAACACTGGGACTCTGCTGAGAGCACTTTCTCTGGCAAATTTATGTACTACCTTATCAAGGATTGCATTATTAAAAAATGTAATGCTTCATTCCCTGCTATGATTCCTTACGAAGTGGAGTGCACATATTAAGAGTACAAATGATTGGAATCATGTTTAAAAATACACTTAAAGGAAAGGATTATATCTCAATAATATTGATGGTTCTAAAATTTGTTATTGCTTCTGTTTCAAGCAGAATTAAGTGAGGGGAAGGGGCTGTCTCACATAGGCAGAAAATGGCAAATACATTTCCTTTTTTTCTTTTTTTTGGTTTTTGCCTTTTCTAGGGCCACACCTGTGGCATTTGGATGTTCCCAGGCTATGAGATGAATCGGAGCTATAGCTGCCAGCCTATGCCACAGCCACAGCAACGTGGGATCCCAGCCACGTCTGCAACCTACACCACATCTCATGGCAACACCGGATCCTTAACCCACTCAACAAGGCCAGGGATCGAACCATCAACCTTATGGTTCCTAGTCAGATTCGTTAACCACTGAGCCATGATGGGAACTGCCAAATACATTTTCTTATTTAAAAAAAGTATCCTCTGTTCCAGGGACTAGAATTTGAATATCAGGAGGTGAGCTACATGTAACTGAACTTCAGTTTAATAAAGAATTTTGTATCTTAACATGCAGTGAAATTAGATATGACTCTGATTTTAAAAGGAAGGGCTCAATGTTTGCTACTTTTAAATTATAGAAGTAAAAGTTTTCATTCAAAATGTTTCATTGTGTATCATTCCTGACTGGAGGGTCAGAGGTTGTGAAGATAATTTAATCCAAGTTTTAGAATGAGAGACTTGTTACAGTTTTTGATAAATGTCTCCATTTCCTTGCTCTTGAGTACCATCGAGTGAAAACTGTCATAATGAAATGGTATAGACTTGCCATGAAGACAAGTTCCCCAGATAGACTAGATACTGAGTTAAAAGTAGAGAGTTTCATGTGAACACTCATCAGAACTGTGTTGCCCTGCAGCTTTCCACTTTATCCTTTTATCACCTTCAAGTTTTAGAGTTCTGTGTTAAGCAAAAAAATAAAAAATAAAAAGAAAGAAAGAAAGAAAGAAAGAAAATCCATGCTACTTTAAAATTGTCTAACAAAAAAAAGAGAGAGAGAAAATTTTTTTTGGGGGGGAATTAATAGATTACAGCCATTCATGATGAAAACCTTGGATATTTATTAAGTTGTTTGCTATTCTCATCAAATTAAGAATTTGGGAGTTAAAGGGAACACTCCTACACTGTTGGTGGGAATGTAAGCTGGTACAACCACTATGGAAAACAGTATGGAGGTACCTTAGAAAACTATAAATAGAACGCACCATATGACACAGCAAACCCACTCTTGGGCATATATCCAGACAAAAATCTCCTAGAAAAAGACACTTGCACATGCGTGTTCATTGCAGCACTAGTCACAATAGCCAAGACATGGAAACGACCCAAATTCCATCAACAGATGATTGGATTAGGATGATGTTGTATATAGACACAATTGATATATATACACAATTGAATACTACTCGGCCATAAAAAGGAATAAAATAATGTCATTTGCAGCAGTATGAATGGAATTAGAGACCCTCATACTGCATGCAGTAAGTCAGAAGGAGAAAGGCAAAGACCATATGATATCACTAATTCTGGAATCTAATACACTGCACAAATGAACCTTTCTACAGAAAAGAGAATCAAGGACTTGAAGAACAGACTTATGGTTGCCAAGAGGGTGGGGGAGGGAGTGGGATGGTAAGGGGGTCTGGGGTTAATAGTTGTAGACTGTTGCCTCCGGAGGGGGGAAATTATTGTTACCCACTAAAAAAATAAATATAAAAAAAAGAATTTGGGAGATAAATTCATGTGACTTCTATTTCCCATCCTATACAGTAAGAAACAGAGAAGGGGATATTTTGGAAAGTTATCTCACCTAGAAAAAATGTTTTAAACCCTGAATGAGTGGAACTTACTTATTAGATTATTTAAATTTACAGTTCCGTACCTGGTAAGGTAATAGAAAATATATAGATACCACATTCACCTTTTTGCAAAAATAAGGAGAGAAAATAGATTTGAGTTGAAAATTAGAACTCCGTGTAGTTGTGTGCTGATCATACTCTGCAAACCAGCACTGACTGTACTCACTGGCTTCATGTAAACTAAGGCATCGCAATTTTTCTGTGACTGTTTCCAGGAGTAAAAACATTGGGCTGTAAAGGCACTGCTGTGAGCCTGGCTGTGAATTAAATTAAGTGCAAAGTAAGTAGTTTGTTCTGTGTTTTAACATCTTGTTTATTTTATTAAATTTGAGGAGTTTTTACTTAAATTCATATAAGATAACCTCAAATTTTTTTTCTCCCAAATAACATATATAGAGGTTATATTGAAGACTACGTATTTTGGTCTTAAAGTAAAAAAATGTAAACTAATTCAAATTAACAAATATTTACCTTAATATAGAGTGGACATACATATTTAAAATGAGGCAACTGTCTAGTACTGAATTGTTTATCATATGCCAAGAGAATACAAGTCTTAATTTTGGTTATTACATGATTATAAAAAAATTAATACACATATACATACACAGAGGCAGTCCTTATTTTGCACAGTTTCAATATGCATGCCTTTGAGTTACCATTATTTAGCTAAATAACACCACTCCCCAGTAATGCTGTTCATATTTTAATTATAATGTTTTAACTCTGAGTAATTGGATAAAGTACAAATATTAATACTAGTTCTTTGGCACACACATCACTGCATAAATAACAGAAACATATCATGATCAATGACCAAACATGTTACTTCTTTCAAAGTCTGACCATGACTGGTCACTACTCATTTGTTACCTCATGAAGTAACAGCACATCTCAATATAAGTGATACCAGTAACATGCTCCATGTTAAGGGAACTCCCAAGGATATTTCACAACATTGAAAGCACAAACTAAATGTTGGAAGCTAATCTAAACATAAGAAAAACTATGACAATTTACTAGGGCATATAGAAAAGGGGCTTACTTCTTACCGTAAGTTATACAATAAGAAGAAGAAGGCAATATTGGCCAGGCTGCACAGCCAGCCATAAGGAGAGACCTAATTAAATCTAAAAGCTTTTTCAAAGCAAAAGAAACCATTGACAAAAAGAAAGACAAACTACTAGAATGGGAGAAAATATTTGGAAATGACATGACCAACAACAAACATGGGGTTAATGTCCAAAATGCAAAAACAGCTCATGCAACTCATTTTAAAAAATAATAAAAAAATGGGCAGAAGACCTGAACGGACACTTTTCCAAATAAGACATAGATCTTGTTAACGGGCACACGAAAAAGATGCTCAACAACACTACTGATTAGAAAAATATAAATAAAAATAAGAATGAGTTATTATCTCACACATGTCAGAATGACTATCATCAAAACATAAACAGATAAAAAATGTTGGTGAGGATGTGAAGAAAAGAGAATCCTTGTACACTCTTGCTGGGAATGTAAATTGGTGCAGTCACTGTGGAAAAATACAAAAGTTTCTTAAAAAACTAAAAACAGAACTACCACATTTTCCAGCAATACCACTCCTGGTTATACATGTGGAAAAAATGAAAACACTAATTTTGAAAGACACTTATGCCACAGTGTTCATAGCACCACTATATGCAACAGCTAAGATATGCAACTCAAGTATCCATCAACAGAAGAATGGATAAAGTGTACACACACACACACACACAACCAGGAATGTTACTCAACCATGAGAAAGAATGAAATTCTGTTATTTGCAGCAATGTAGATGGATCTAGAAATAATATGCTTAGTGAAATAAGTCAAAATATTGTATGATATCACTTTTATGTGAAATCTAAAAAATAAATGAATGCATATCGCAAAACAGAAACAGACTCAGTTATAGAAAACAAATTAGTGGTTACCAGTGGAGAGAGGAAAGGGGGTATATGATAGAGGTATAGGATTAAAAGATACAAACTGCTATGAATAAAATGAGCAACAAGGGGATATAGTTATGGCACAGGAAATCACAGTCATATATAACTTGTATATAACTTCTAATGGAGTATAAACTGTAAACACTGCATCAATATGCTGTACACCTGCCACTAATAATGTAAATCAATTATACTCCAATAATTAAAATTTTAAAATATAAAAAGTTCAAAGAATTTCCTCTAGATCAGGAACAGAACAAAAATGCTCCCTATCTCTCGCTTTCATCCATGGCCTACAAGCACAAAAAAAAGATGCGCGACACTTCTAATCATCAGGGGGAAGTAAATCAAAGCCACGATGAGAAACCATCTGACACCTGTCAGAATGCCTGGTGTCAAAAATAGAGCAAATGACAAGTGTTGGCAAAGCTGTGAAGAATCATAAGCTATTACTGGGATTGACTGTAAAATGGTGCAGCCACTGTGAAAAAGTGTGGGGGTTCCTCAAAAAATTAAATATAAAACTACTATAGGATCCAGAAATTTCACTTTTGGGTATTTACTTGAAGGAGAAAAAACACTAATTCAAAAATATATATGCACCCTCTATTTATTGCAGCATTATTTATAAAATAGCCAAGATATGGAAGAGCCTAAGTGTACATCAATAAACAACTGTATTAAAAAAAGACATGGTATATATAATCAGTGAAGTATTATTCACCCACTAATGACAACCTGGATAAGTCTAGAGGGGATTATGCTAAATCAAATATGTCAGATAAAGAATAACACATGATCTTACTTATATGTGGAATCTAAAAACCAAAGAACCAGAATCATGGATAAAGAGAATAAATGTATGGCTGCTGGAGAAGAGGGAAGTAGGGGTAATGCGAGGAATAGGTGAATGGAATTAAAAGGTACAAACATCTAGTTATAAAAATTAATAAGTCATAGGGATGTAATATATAGCATAAGGAATATGATCAACAATGCTCTAATGACTTTATATGGAAACAGATTATTACTAGACCTATCGTGATGACTTCTGCAAAATGTATTTAACAGCTGAATCACTATGTTATATAGCTGACGCTAACAATATTTTTTCAGCTATATTTCAATTTAAAAAAATTTTTGATGATGTAAAACTGTTTTTTTAAAAAACAACAAGGCAAATGCTGTTCAAACTACCCTTGATAAGTTTTTTACCAGTAAATAAAATACAGGCAAACCTCAAAGATATTGCTGGCTTGGTTCCAAACCACGGCAATAGAGAGATTATCTCAACTCAAGCCATGAAAACCATTTTGGTTTCCGCATTCATACAAGAAATATTTACACTATATTGTCATCTATTTAGTGTGCAATAGCATTATCTCAAAAAAAAATGTATGTCTTACATAAAAAATATTACTAAAAATATATTTACCATCACCTGAACCTTCAGTGAGTTGGAATCTTTTTGCTGGGGGAGGGTTTTGCTTCAATATTGATAGCTGCTGACTGATCATGGGGGTAGTTGCTAAAGGTTGCTGAAGGTGGCTGTTATAATTACTTAAAATAAGCCAGCAATAAAGTTCACCACATCAGTTAACTCTTCCTTTCACGAATGGTTTCTCCAGAGTATTTAATGTTGTTTGAGAGTTATTTAACCACAGTAGAACTTTCAAAATTGCAGTCAATCCTCTCAAACACTGTTCCTGCTTTATTAAGTAAGTTTTTCTAATATTCTAAATCCTTGTCATTCCAACGGTCTTCACTGTATTTTCACCAGGAGTAGATTCCATCTCAGGAAACCATTTTCTTTGATCATCTGTAAGAAGCAACTCCTTATCTCTTAAGATTTTATCATGAGATGCAGCAATTCATTCACATCTTTAGGCTCCACTTCTAATTCCATTTTTCTTGCTATTTCCACCACGTCTGCAGTTGATTCCTCCACTGAAGTCTTGAACCCCTCAAAGTAATCCAGGAGGGTTGGAATCCACTTCTTCCAAACTCCTATTAATGGTGATATTTTGACCTCATCCCATGAATCACAAATGTACCTAATGACATTTAGAGTGGTTAAGTCTTTCCAGAAGTTTTTCAATTTGCTTTGAGCCATCAGAGGAATCATTATCTATGGAAGCTGGTTAGCCTTACCCAATATCTTCTTTAAATAATAAGACTTCAGTGTTGAAATTACTCCTTGATCCATGGGTAGAGCACGGATATTGTGTTAATAGGGGTGGAAAAAAAAATAAAACTTGTATATCTTCATCAGAGCTCTTGGGTGACCAGGTGCATAGTCACTGAGCAATAATATTTTGAAAGAAATACCTTTTTTTTCTGAGTAGTAGTTCTCAACAGTGGGCTATGAACAGATATGCTGTCATCCACGGTTTTTTGGCCCATTGACAGAGCACAGACAGAGTAAATTTAGCATAATGCTTAAGGCCTAGAATTTTCAGAATGGTAAATGAGCATTGGCTTCAACTTGAAGTCACCATCTGCATAGCTCATAATAAAAGAGTCAGTCTATTCTTTGAAGGTTTAAAACCAGGCATTGACTTCTGCTTTCTTGCTATGAAAGCCCTAGGTAGGTAGCACCTCCTTCCAGTATAAGACTGTTTTGTATACACTGAAACTCTGTTATTTAACTGTAGCCACCTTCATCATCTTAGCTACATTTTCTGGGTAAGTTGATACAGTTTATACATAAGAACTTATAGCTTCCCCATGCACTTTTCTGTTACAGAGACTAAATTAAAAATACTAATAAACTTTTTTTCACATAACACAACTTTCTTACCACACACTAATGGGTGTTGTAAAAGCATGTGCTCATTTGTGTGTATAAACCTTTGGTGCTATATGATAGTGCTTCATTTTAACAATTGTGCTATGATCAGAAAAGAAGCTGCGTAAATTTTATGTACAAATTATTCATTCCCATGATGTGAATATTAATTTATATCAACTAACCAAAAATTTGCATAATCTCAGAAAAGGGAAGAGTAAATTATTAGAACTCCATAAACATGGGTGGAACTAGAGATTATCCTGCTAAGAGAAATAGATCAGAAAGACAAATACCATATGATATAACTTATATGTGGAATCTAATATATGACACAAATGAACCTATCTACAGAAAAGAAACAAACTCATAGACATGGAGAACAGACTTGTGGTTGCCAAATGGTTGCCAAAGAGGTGGGGGAGGGACTGAGAGAGTTTTGGAGTTGGTTGATGCAAACTATTGCATTTGGGATGGATAAGCAATGAAGTCCTACTGTACAGCACAGGAAACTATATCTAATCACTTGTGATGGAACATGATAGTAGCAGATAATATGAGAAAGAGAATGTATATATATGTATAACTGGGTCACTTTGCTGTTTGGCTGAAATTGAGAAAACATTGTAAATCAACTATAGTGAAAATTTTTTTTTAAAAGATATGTTACATATATGCAATGAAATGTCAGCCATAAAAAAGAATGAAATAATGCCATTTGCAGCAACATGGACACACCTAGAGATTATCATACTGAATGAAGACAGATAAAGACAGATATCACTTAGATGTGGAATCTCATAAAAATGATATTAAAACAAACTCATAGATTTCAAAAACAATCTTATGTTTATTTTACCATAGGTGAAATTGCTGGGGGGGGAGAGAAATTGGGAAGGTGGAATAACATATACACACTATTGCATAAAGTAGATAATTAAGGAGAACCTACTATATACCATGTGAAAATTTATTCAATAGTTTGTAATAATATCTATGGGGAAAAAAATGAATGGATATATTTACATGTACAACTGATTCACTTTGCTGTGCATCTGAAAGTATTACAACATTGTAAGTCACCTATACTCCAACAGAATTTTAAAAAAATTAAAAAAATCTCCACAAAACAGGTATGCAATTAACATTTCAACTCAAAACTACTTATTGTATTCATTTAGTGGGAGAAAAATATTATTGTTAAAGTTTTAAATTTATTTTTTGGTTTTGTAGTTTTTCTTATAGATGTATAAGAGCTTTATGTCATACACACATAGTTTATATGAGTAGAGGTTAAATATTACTACCATGAAAACTGCTAAGTAATTTTTCCTTAAAAAGGTGTTTTAACTAGTCAACTTTGAGAAATACCTAGCAAGATCTATGAAAATGGTGATAATTTTGTTGTAACTCTATAACTTGTAATGGTATTTCTGTGAAAATAACATTTCATTAAAATTCAATTTAGAAGTATTATTTTTGAAGTCATAATATTAACTGTTGCTTATTGTAAATATTTAATATTTTGTGATATTATAAACTAAGCAAGACTTATTAGGTTGGCTTGTCTTGATAAATAACTAACTCAGACAGTGAGAAAACTCTTTTCTGTCTAGAAATCACAACTTATCAGATGTATTAGATCATAAGCAAATTACAAATGGGGATTACTGACATGTATGGCATGAGTTTTGAAGAGCTGGTAATATCAACATACTTTTTTTGGAAAAATGGATTTTTAAAAAATATTTCTGATAATTTACATGTTGATTTAATTACAAAGTTTTCATTAGTAACTGGGGTACAAAATTAGAAAATTGAAGATTGAGAACATTACATTAGTCCATTTGTTATAGCTAAAGCTAATTATTTTTCATGCCTCTTCGTTTCAGTAAGCCTGAAAGATATAGCTCATGCCCCTAATGGAAGCAAACTAATGGCTAGAAATTTGTCCAAGCTTCAAAAAAGTGAAAACAACAAACCAAGAATATCTATTAGAGAAAGCAATATTTTCATTGAAAAAATTATTGATGTACAATACTGTGTTAATTTTAGGTGTACTACATAATGATTTGACATCTGTATAGATTATGAAATGGTCACCATGATAAACCTAGTAAGGATCTCTCCCCATACAAAACTACTATAATATTATTAACCATACTCCTTAGACTGTATGTTACATTCCCCATGACTTACATAACTGGGGGTTTATAGCTCTTAATAGAGTCACTAATTTTGCATATAATCCCTATTCACCTCCCTTGTGGTAACTGCCTGTTTAGTTTGTTCTTTGTATCTATGTGTATAGTTTTGTTTTGTTTTACTTGTTTGTATGTTTTAGGTTCTACACATGAGCTGAGATCATGTGATATTTTTGCTATCTCTGTCTGACATTTCACTTAGCATAATCCCCTCTAGACCCATCCATACAGTCACAAATGGCAAGATTTCATTCTTTGTTTATGTCTGAGTAATTCTTTATTGTATAGATATACCACATTGCCTTATGCATTCATCTATGGATGAACACTGGGTTCCTTCCATATACTGGCTATTGTAAATAATGCTGCAATGAACAATGGAGTACTATACCTTTTCAAGTTAGTGTTTTTATTTTCATTGAGTACACTCTCAGATATGCAATTGCTAGATCAAATGGAAGCTCTATTTTTATTTTTATTTTTTTTGTCTTTTTAGGCCTGCTCCACACAACATATGGAGGTTCCCAGGTTAGAGGTTAAGTAAGAGCTATAGCTGCCAGCCTACACCACAGCCACAGCCATGCCAGATCTGAGTTGCATCTGCCACCTATACCACAGATCACAGCAATGCCGGATCCTTAAACCACTGAGGGAAGCCAGGAATCAAACTGGGTCTTCATGGATACTAGTCAGATTCATTTCTGCTGAGCCAGATGGGAACTCCCTATTTCAATTTTTTGGGGACCCTCAATACTGCTTTCCATAGTAGCTACACCAATTTACATTCCCACCAATAGAGCACAAAGGTTCCCTTTTCTCCACATACTTGTCAACACATTATTTGGCTTTTTTTTGATAGCCATTCTGACAATTGTAAGCTGTTATCTCATTATGAAGAAAGCCCTTTTTTTAATGGAAAAAAAATGTATAACTAGAAGCTCTCCTGTTCTTGATTGCCTTTTGCTCCCGCTCAACAACCAACTGGAGAGTGTGTCTTGCAGCCTTGGACTACTTCTGGTCTATGGGCAACACAAAAATGACATCTCCATGTTTTTAGAAGGGCAGTTTTCCAGATTGAATATGATGATAGGTTTAGCGAAGAGCAGATTATTTTTATGGAAAATTTAATTAAAGTTATTTAGGACTAAAACTGGAAATATTCAATATCTTCAGTATGGCAAGTTAGTTTTACTCACTGAAATCTGCTTAAGATTAATTTTGACCGATTTTGCCAAAAGAGAATAGGAAAATTGCTAACATGCTAAATATAAATAAGCCATGCCTGAGCTTAATTTTATGACCTAACTGCTTACAGAGTATATACGCTATCCAAGACAGGATAGTTTAATGATTCAGATCAGACTCACTTCTTTATTTGCACTAACCCATGTGCTGACTTCTCCAAGTTATTTCTCCTTTCTGAATCTTTTTTATATCTTTAAATGAGATGGACCAACTACCTCTGACATTTTCATTCAAAGCTTCCATGGATATATCTCAGCAGTCACTAGGGATCGGAATGGACGTGACTGAGCAGATGTGTACCTACCCATCTCTCGCCCTCAACCTCATCCTCATTCAACGTAAAATTACTGCTATTATGTATTTATATACTGGGTTTAGTGGAAGTAATTTTTAGAGAAAAATAGACCAAGAAATATGTTTTTAAGTGTTCATAACTGCAAGAATGTATTCTCTCCATGGTGCCCTCTAACCCCTGTAATTAAATCTACTAGCAATGGAAATTAGTATTCAGAAGTTATTACTGTGAAAAATGACCTCAGCATATCACTGAAAGACAGACATTTTGATATAATAAGTTCCTAACTTAAAACCAGGTTGTGAGGTACACATTTGTTACCATGTTGGCTATTTGGGAAATGGAAAGCATTTTTTCCATAGAAAGTTTTTCAGGTGAAGTGCTCAGGCTAGCTGGGGAGAAAAACATGAAAAACTAATTTAACTGCTAAACTAAAAACAGACTGTTTTCAATAAAAAAGAGTGAGAAAAATACAAAGCTAAATTTCAGGAGAAAAATAGAACCACAGATTGACTTTTTTAGTGTTTATTTTTAACATAAAGACAAATGATTTTAGAGATATTGAATCTATTTCACAAACTTCTTTGGGTTCAGAAGTTATCCTAAGAGACATGATTTGAGAGACAGCTCTTTACTGACATTGGTATGATAATTGTGAATAAAAAAAAAAAAAAACTAGTAGTGGTCATTTAGCTTTATTTAGAATGAGAGATTTGCTCGACTGCATGTAAGTCCTGACATCCTTTTACAAGCTAAAACAAACCTAAAATAAATTAAAAAATAAAATAAAATATTAAAATGCTGATTCTAAAAAAAGGGGTGGGGGAGTCAGCGACAATAGCTTTCACTATCACCACCTCGGTTCAAATGCATGAATTTCTAATCAGAAGATGCTGATAACTCAGGGAATAGTTCCACTAAGACTGGTGGAATGCTTATGTGTTTTAGAAGATCTTCCCGGGATAAAAAATTTCTTTAAAAGATCAGTAAATGGAAATCTAGAAAAATAAAATTGAAGAGAATCTAAAAATCTAGAAAATTTCCAAAAGACATGCAAATATCTAGTTATTTTGAAGGCTGTTTATTCTACTTAATAAAAAATAATCATGTGTGAAAATGTTTCCAATACACTTTAGAAAAGTCTATTTCATTCCTGTTGTTAATATTTTCAGACTAAATATTGTAATGGGAGAAGAAGGTTCAGAATTCATGGTTCATTAATCATTCAATGTTCTGAATAAATGGGACATTTCAAAAGTGATTGTAAACATTTCTATAAAATTCTGTGTTTACCGACTTCAGTTCTTAGATGTTTATATATTTGGAAGAATCAATGTCCTTCTTGACCCTCTAACAGTAAGATGATTGGGTACCCCACAATGATTTCAGTTTCCACGAACCTGATTGTGGAAAAAGTAATTTCATACCATTATATTCCAAGATTATACTTATCGATGAGAAAGTGATGTGACCATTCTGACCTAAAGGTTAATACACATTGGATCTTTTTGTACATCTTCTATGTAATTATCATTTTGAAATCTTGAAATAATGGACAGCTTTAGCAATTAATCTGTAATCTGTCTTGTTACATTATTAAAATAAGAATCCTTGCATAGCTTTATATTTTAATTAATAATACAGGACATCTTTCTTTAACCAATCACAAATGCATAAAATTACTTTTCCCACTTCTATTACAGGGCTGCATCTCTGCGTTCTCACAGTAAACAAAACAGAAAAGCGTCCTTTCAATTCCCCATTTCCCCTATTAGAGTATAAATTTCACTGAACAACAAATTTGAAGGTTGATTATATTCCCATAAGATTTAAAACATTAAAATGAATGTGCTTCTTAGGCAACTATTTTTAGGAAAGTAATATGTACCTTTCCAGGCAGATATTTCCTTTTGATATGAGCATGACTGATCATCTCATATAGTAATTTGATGTTATTTGGGGGGATAGCCATCCGACACACACACATACATACACACACACACACACACCATGTTGTATATGAAAATTATGGCTTGATTAGATTTTTGTTTATTTTTGGGAAAATCTACAGTTTCTTGGAAACATACACCTCAGAAGAATAAAAAAGTGATCCCTCTTTCCAGGAAAGAAAAACCAAGGGACTAAATATGAGCTTTACAAAATGTCTACACGATCTTCCAAAAATGTCAGTGTAACTGTTGGTTATTGTCTTTCTTCTGTATATTCTTTCTCCTTTTGTGAAAGCTAAATTTTATAGTAAATGCCTTTTTTTTTTGGTTAAGTATCTTCATATATGTGCCATATACCACATAATGAGCCAAGAGAGCAAGGAGATTCATATTGCTGATGAATAAGCCCATAATCTATAATATCTCTCTTTCTCTCTCCCAATGTATCCCTTTTAGCTTTCACAGAAGGAGAAAGAAAATATAGAAGGAAGACATAATCCAACACTACACTGATGATTGCAGCATGTAAGCAGGTGATCACATGTTGATGGCTGTGATTTAAGAAGAATGTTGCTAGGAATGCAACTTGAACTGATGCATGTGAGAACCCAAAACAAATCCAGGTTTAAAAGTTCCTTTTGCTTGATAGGTATTATATATAATTTGATCTAAAAACATGTTCTTTGCTTTTCCAAACAGCTCAAGTTATTTTCCAGACTTAAATATGTGAAGCATCTTCTATGTAACTATCTTATCATGGTTTATTTCCTGTTACTTAGTATCTTCAGCTCTTTCCTTTGTTAGGGACCTGGATGACAGCCTTTCACTCTGAGGTATGGTTTGCTTCTCAACAAATAAAGTTATATATTATGCAAGATGAAGGTCATTCTTGAGGGAATTCATGTTTTATGCAGAAGTTAAATGTGCTTTGATTGTAAATATGTTTTACAACCTTAAAAATTTGATAGAAATTATATTCGAAAATTTTATTTTATCCCTTAAAGTTTTTTTGTATGCTTTTATATTTCTAATATGGGAATTTTTTTCCTTACTACGAGATAATGACTTTTAAAGAAATAATAGACATTTTAATTATATGTTCCATTTTGCTTCCTATTTTCTTTTTTATCTAATTATTTACTCACCCTTATTTCACTTGCACCACACTTCAAAATTCAAACTACTCTTTCTAAACTTATCATTTTTTTAATTATAAGAAAATTATTAACACTTATAGATAAATCAGTAGTTAACACAGTAAATCAATATCACAAATTATGTCATTAGAATTAATAAAACATCTCTAATTCATATATATATGGTTATTATAGAAGTTTTATAAATATTTTTTACCAACTGTGATATTAAAATAAACCAACAAATTAAAATGATTTGGTCAATAATCCATAAGTGTTCATTCCCTTTACATTTTTTATTTCAGTAGTACATCACTCAAATTAAGGAAAAAATTCATTTTTAGGAAATTATAACATTCATGATGCTTAATTTTATATAAATAATTTGATATCCCTATATTTATACATGGATTATATGTTGCAATGTTTTGTTATAAAGAATCTTCATTCTGCTATTGAAAAAAATGACAGCAAGCTCTCACTGTATCAAAGTGAGTCACTTTTTCTCATTCCTTTGAAATTCTTGTTTCTATAACAGAGCAAATTTGTTAAAACACATTTTGAAGAGAATCCCTTTTAAGAATAAAAATCGACTTATATGCAGAGAACTACAAAACATTAATCAAGGAGATCAAAGAAGATACAAAGAAATGGAAAGATATTCCATGCTCATGGGCCAGAAAAATTTATATTGTAAAAATGGCGATACTACCCAAAGCAATCTACAGATTCAATGCAATCCCTATCAAATTACCCATGACATTCTTCACAGAACTGGAACAAACAATCCAAAAATTTATATGGAACTACAAAAGACCCAGAATTGCCAAAGCAATCCTGAGGAACAAAAACCAAGCAGGAGGCATAACTCTCCCAGACTTCAGGCA
>PVHT021183518.1:24746693-24789799 GCA_004024745.2 Catagonus wagneri | reverse complement strand
GACCTAACCACAGCTCATGGTAACACTTGATCCTTAACCCACTGTGCAAGGCCAGGTATCAAACCTGCATCCTTATGGGTGCTAGTCGGATTCGTTAACCACTGAGCCATGATGGGAACTCTGGGAACCACATTTTAAGATCAACAACAGAAAACAGGGAAAACTTTCCCCCAGTTATGCTTAATATTTGGGAGATCACTGATAATCTCTTATTGGGAATCTCCAAGATGCTATGTAGTTATCTTCCCCAGAAAAACATGCTTAATATCTACACACAAAATTTTATTTACAGTTTCAGAAGGTTTGCAGCATTCCTTGAAACCTATCTATGGATTCCCTGGGTATCCATGTACTTAAGCTTAAGAATCTCTTATCTAAGATGAAGTGTTGAGCTGCAGAGGATTGTTGATTCCCTAACATATGAAATTAATTAAAGGAATGGAGATACTTAGTCTGGAGTAAAGAACACCAAAAGGGTAAGGACAAAATAGCTGCCATCAAATATTTAAAAAAGTTTGCTGTTCAAAAGTCTTTACATTTATTTTATGTATCGCCAATGAGAAGAATAGAAGCATCAGAGAGACATTTTGTGTGAGTAGAAATAGGATAAATGTTAGAAATTTATAATTCAGTTTAACATTCAATCATTGCTTTCCACATGGTATGCTAGACTGGGAGGGGAAATGTAAATATCAAATGAATAAAACATAGTCTCTTCAGAGAAGAAAGTTTCAGCTCAAAAAGCAAATCTACTTTAAGGAGAATTTAAGAAAAAAATGTATGCCAACCCTTTTATGACTAGATAGTATAGACATAAAGCCATAGTAGATTTTCATTATTATGAAAATACTGATTCAAATGGCCCCAATTAATAATACAAATTGATGGTATTTTAGTAGTACTCATTGTCCTATGGAAAGGATGTGACAATAACTTTTTAGCCTACCCATAACTCTTATTCTGAAATTTCCTAGATATGCAGAGATGAGAGCTAGAGTATGGATGAAAAAGTATGCATAGGGGCCAAGGAGAACCTTGAAGAAAAGGAATCCTGATTTCTTCCTCTTTGAGAATCAACTTTATTAGAGTTTGTCACAGACTGAAATGTTCCAGATAGATATTTCTTTGCAGAAAAAGAACCTTAACCTAAAATTCATCATAACAAGTGACTTGTTCTTAGGTGAGAGATGGTCCTAGCCAAGCATTCTGTTTAGACTAAAAGCCCACCTGACTCAGCCACATTGACTTGACAGAGCAGTTCTATTTTAAATAAAGTGTTTGAGCATGTTAGCGTAATCCAGAAGAACTGTATTCTTGAGAGCACAGAGTACACTGAGATCGTTCTGCAGTCTCTATGGGTACATGGACTGGCAAAGGTGTCTGAGCCACTGAATGCAGAGGTGTTAGGGTTGCAGCAGTTTTCAATTGTGACAATCTTTGGGCTGCAACAGAAACAATATCTGGAAAGTGGTAACAGAGTCCTTATAGCCCTAGTCCTTCCTGGCAAATGCATGAAGGATTATCTTTTATAGTTAATAAACTCAGGGATTTTGAAAATTGTACACTGAGGTGTATAGAAAAGAGGGGGATGCTGGACTTCTTGTTGCGTGTTGGAAATATTAGTTAAAATCTAAAATTTAAGCTAGAAGGAAACAAGAGCAATTGACTGAGAAAATGCATTGCTCATTGCAAAGGACCTGATCATCTTGAACAGTATCTTGAAGCTCTGTACAGTTTGTTTACTATGAAAACTCTAACTCTGAATAACAATACAACAGTCATTCTGAAGTGGATGAACGTTATTATCAATTTTACTATGCCCCACCCAACACTAATTAAATATAAATCTGTGGGTTTAGAGCCTAATCGCCAGTGCATGTTTTTTTAATTAATAAAAATTCATATTATTTTATTTTATTTTTGCTTTTTAGGGCTACACCTATGGCATATGGAGATTCCTAGGCTAGGAGTCTAATCGGAGCTGTAGCTGCCAGCCTATTCCACAGCCACAGCAATGTGGGATCCAAGTCGTGTCTGTGAACTACACCACAGCTCATGACAATGCCAGATCCTTAACCCACTGAGCAAGGCCAAGGATCAAACCCGCAACCTCTTGGTTCCTAATGGGACTCATTTCTGCTGTGCCACGACAGGAACTCCAAAAAATTCATATAATTTTAATGTGTAACTAGTGTTGAGAACTGTTATGATAGAGCAGTCGTTTTAAAGTGTGGTGGAGCAGCTTTTAGCATCACCTGGGAACTTGTTGGAAATGCAAATTTTCTGGTCTAATCCTGAACTGCTGAATCAGAAATTCTGGGGGAGGGGTCTCAGCAGTCAATGTTTTAATGTGCTTTCCTGGTGATTCTAATGCCATAAACTCATATAAAGAGTTGCAATTTTTCTACTAATTAATATGGATAAGATTTTCTCATTAACCAATTACAGTTAAGAAGTTATCTTGGAGGTAAGAAATATACGTAATGTTTCTTTTATATCTACCCCAAATCTAGATAAGTGTGTACAACATACATTGAGTTCTTGATAAATATGTGCTGTTTAACTTGCCCCTGTGTATTTGAAGTTGATTTGTGTGTCTCAAATGATAAAATACTGACCATGTTCAAAGTCGCTTGCATCTTGTATGTTCTGTTTTCTTCTGTAGCAGAGATGAATAGATAGGTAAATCTCTGCCATTCAATCATTTAACAACAATTCATTGTGTACTCTATGTCATTATAAAAATAAATAGAGATCCTTGCCCTAGAGGAGATAACCTTCTAGTGGGGGAATCATACAGTAAGCAGTAAACATAAACGTATGAATTATATATTTGAGTACTGTAAAATTGAAAGAGAAGATAGGGTTAAGAAAATCAGAATTGTGAGGAGTTGGGTGTAGGGACAGGCCATTTGCAACATTGAACAGAGTAGGTGGTATAACCTCCAGACAGAAAGTGAGACTTGAGCAATGACTTGAAGGAGGTGAGAGAGTGAGCCAAGTAGTAATCTATGTGAAAAGCTGTCTAGGGAAGAGGAACAAAGAGAACAAAGCCTGGAAATAAGACCATGCCTGGAGTGTTTGAAACCATCCTGGTGGCCAGCATGGCTGAATCAGTGTGAAAAAGTTTCAGCAGTATGACCAGAGAAGAGGTGAGGAAAACGGCAGAAGATTAGAGCAGGGAGAACCTTACAGGGCATGTGGAAGGAAGGATTTGGCTTTTACTCCAAGTCAAGTGGGAACCCATTGGAGTGATATGACCTGGCTTACCTTTTAAATGAATCACACTGGTTACTGAGTGAAAACAGACTGGAAAGCAGCAAGGGTATTAGCAGGGGAATAAATCAGAAATCTCTTTCAATAATCTAGGACAGAAAGGAGGACTGCTCAGATTAGGGTGCCAGCCGAATATCTGGTGTTAAAATTCTAGATATATTCTGAAATTGGAGACAACAGAATTTGTTTATCAATCAGGTGTCTGTGGGGAAGAAAGGAAGAAACAGAGATCATTCTAAAGTTTTTGGCTTGGACAACTGGAAAGAAGTCAAGCAGAATCAAACTACTGAAAATGTAAAATGTATATTTATAATACTGCAGTACACAATCAGATAATATCTTTCTTTTTAAGTCTAAAATTGTCCATTTCTCATGACAAAAGAAGGAGCACTAGCCTTTTTCACCCACTCTGTTCTTCTCTTTATGCCAAATAATGACTGAGTTTAAGAAAGATGATATCTATGTCCTTTAAACTGCTCACAGTATTTTCTCTGAAGACCGCATATTGAATAGATTTTTACTCATTTATTTATATGTTTAGCCAGCACTGGTGCAGCTCTAGGCAACGAGAAGACACGGGTGGTAAATTACTAACAAAGCAGGGTGCTGCTGATGTGTAGCATATAGTAAACAAGATAACTTGATCACGTAGGACCCTTTGCTTTGACTTAACTCATTTTAATTTCTCTATTTATCCTGTACTGCCTGAGTGTCACTTTACAAAAGGCAGTCTCCCTAATCTGGCTGTGAGATCATGACTGATTTGGGGAAAGAACACTTGTAGAATTAACATAGATGTAAGTAATACTGTATTTCTCTTTAAAAATATGTATTTATTATTCATTCATTTTTATTTTATTGGAATATAGTTACTTTAGAATGTCATTTCAGGTGCAGAGCAAGATGATTCCATTATTCGTGTGTATGTATAGCGGAAAGCTATGTTTCCCAATATGAGACAACACAGAGATAGTGAATTAACATTCTGTGAAACCATTAAGGAGAATGGATAACATGAAGAAATGACTCAGGCAAATTACCACTTTATTCTTTTTGAACAAGTTCTATGCATGTGAGGAAGATAAGTATTTCTTACATGGCTACAGTAACAAAGAGAGTTTGCAAGGGGCTTGGACCAACAAAAGCTTAAATAACAACAAAAACTAACTTCTTAGTTCCAAAAAAGAAAGACCACATAGCTAAATTTAGGAAAGTAATAGTACTCCCCAGACACTGATTTATTTAAAAGACCCCTTCTGCTTCCAAATCAGCTCTTGGTGGGTCTACAAATATTATGAAAACGATTTTAATGAAAATCCAAGGACCTTACTGACATTTAAGTTTCCTAGATGACTGAAATGGTTATAGGCTCTAAAAGATGAATACCAAATTATCATTAAGAAATATTTTCTATAACTACAAATCCATTTTTTCCCTAGGATCTAAACCTTTAATTGCGATTTCTCCACCCCAAAGTGCGTCATGAAATAATTTGATGAATTAGATGCAATTTATGCATCATTTGATGAGATTTTTATGTATGTTAGCTTAGAGGACCTTTTTGATGCAGAAAGATAAAATAAAAATATTACATTTTGAACTTTTCTTTGAAGAAAATCTGTGTCTGGAAGGGCTATACCCAGAGAGAAATTATGATTTCCTAGAATATTGTTACAAGATAAATTCCTATCTTCATTCCCTTTCCACCTTCAGCAATAACAAAAATGAAACAACAATGAAACTATTGCAGAAAAACGCTTTCAGAGGCATGATTTAGCCAGTTCCAGTGTGATATGTATCATCCTACAGCACTACAGGCATCCTTAGAAAAGTAATTTTATAGTATCAGTTTCAAAGCCATGCTTCCACTCTGTGCAGTACTGCCTGGGAAGCACAGCTAGCTTGGAGTGCCAGCCTGTCAGTCAAAAACCTTGATACTGTGCCAAGCATGTGCAGAGCACCCTGGTTTTCACTATAGAAACTCAAGGGAAATGTCTATTTGTGTGAATGTCTTTCTATAGAATAAAGAAATTTCAGGAAATTCTAACGGGTAGAATAAAGAAGATAGGTGAGAAGAATAAAGAAGAGAAAGATTTTCTAGAAGAGGATTATTATATGTAGAGTGACTTGAGACAATTTTTAAAGTAGAACAACAAAAAACTGGTTCTAACTATCCTAGAAGATATCTGTTTGGTCCTTAACAATAACTGGTACATTATCAGCAATGCATATAGGTTTCAGGTGGCTTTTCTTGGAAGGATCCAGGCTATTGTTTCATAACAAGATTCTTTTTTTTTCTTTTTTTTTGCCTTTTGTCATTTCAGGGCCTCACCCGCGGCATGTGGAGTTTCCCAGGCTAGGGGTCTAATTGGAGCTGTAGCCACTGGCCTAAGCCGCAGTCAGAGCAACGCAGGATCCGAGCCGCGTCTGCGACCTACACCACAGCTCACGGCAACGCCGGATCATTAACCCACTGAGCAAGGCCAGGGATCGAACACACAACCTCATGGTTCCTAGTCAGATTCGTTAACCACTGCGCCATGACGGGAACTCCAACAAGATTCATTTATGTGTGTATGTTTGTATGTGTCTATATGTATGCATGTGTATAGTCCGTACAAACCAGTATAGAAATGCAAGGGTCAACTGAAGCTCCTTGGATGGACAGATAAAACTGAATCTATTCTGGAAGAGAAAGCACAGGCCTATTTTGCATGGTTTATGTCCTTATAAAGCTGATAATCCTCTCTGGATCCCTAAACTCAATTTCAAAGGTCTGTCTCTGCTTTGTTCTGGTACATTGTGCTTATCACAGAACTATGTTTTCTTCAAAGTTATTACTTGAGAGAAGAACAGCTGCCAAATATATAAAAAAAATAACTTCCGAATATCTCATTTTTTTTCACAGATCAAGTAAACTTAAAAAAAATTTGAATTAAAGTTTTGGATGGCATTCAATGTTCTTCTCTTCAAATTTTAAGAGTCCTGGATATCTTGCCAAGCATACAAATCAAATTGTATTGGAACTGTAAGACTTTAATAATAAATCTCAGATACTGCCTCCCCCATCCCCACATGGCAGGACTCTCCTTTATTGGAGCCATCTTTTACCAAGTTGCCTACTTCCTCTTTGGCTAAATGCTCACAAAACTCTGTCTTCTTCTTGACTGTTCTTAAGTTCACATTTTGTTCCTCGAGGATATATTCTCTGAATCGGGTCTTTTTTTTTTTTTTTTTCCTTTTTGCCACCGTACATATCCTACAGTCTCTATCTACCTGATGTCACTTCAGAATCATATTTACCTTCTGGATACACTGCCATTTCTATCACTAAAACAAGGCTCTAGATGTAAATTCCCTTCCCTTAATTCAATAGAAAAAGAGATGTTATTAAATTGGAGTTGTAGCTAGCCACTGTGAACTTCTCTTTAGATCAAACACCTTTTTAATCCGGTCCGCCCTTTCTCTCTGAAAAGAATGTTAGTGTCTGTAACCAGGGGTGATAGATCTGGATAAGATAAATTTCATAATATTGTGGAAAAGAATGATAAGAAAAGAAACATTTCAGTCCAAATGACTCTCCAGAGAACACACTAAATTAAATGTTATTTAAAAAAAGGACACTAGGTCAATAGTTCCAGCTCATTAGTTTAAAAAAAAAGGAAAAAATGAATAAAAAAACTTTTGTAAAGCAGAAAAAGGAATATTTCCCCCCCTTTTTAAGGCAGGAGTACAGTTTCTTCAAAAGAAATATCAAGTAGAAGACCATTATAAAATTTTAGCTTTTCTAGTCAAAAAATATACCTCTCACAAATCCCTCAATTTTCCTAAAAGGCATCTGTGAAGGACTACATTAAAATCACCTGAGGATTTTCAGAGCATAATTTGAAAGTGATAGTACAAAGAGATATCAAACTCTGAAAGGCAATGTATACATTTTGGAAAAATGTCCTAATGGTATATTCTTATCTCGTGATTGTTTAAAAGTATCACTTAAATATCTACACTTCAAAAGAAGAAATACAGAGTTTCCGTTGTGGCTCAGTGGGTTAAGAACCTGACTAGTATCCATGAAGATGCGGCTTTGATCCCTGGCCTCACTTAGTGGCTTAAGGATCCTGTGTTACAGTATAGCTGAGGGAGTAGGTTGCATATGCAGCTTAGATCTGGGCATCGCTGTGGCTGTGGCATAGGCCTACAGCTGCAGCCTGAATCAACCCCTAGCCTGGGACCTTCCATATGCCACAGTTGTGGTCCTGAAAGAAAAAAGACAAGACAGAAAAGGAAGGAAAGGAAAGGGAAGGGGAGGGGAGTGGAGGGGAGGGGATGGAAAGGAAAGGAAAGGAAAGGAAAGGAAAGGAAAGGAAAGGAAAGGAAAGGAAAGGAAAGGAAAGGACATAAGAAGTACCTAAAGGCAAAAAAAAAAAGGAAGTATAAACAGGTTTGCCTATCAGATTATATGTTAATATTTTGAAGAGAGGGTTCAAAACTATAATAAGTAACTAATTCCCATTGAACTGTATTTTGTTTAAATGGCATGGTAAAATATAGTCAGATTCCTAAAGTATAACTTCAGTTATGGTTCTCAAAGGACAAATGTATAAGAAGACAAAGTACTTAGCAAGAGACCCTCCTTTGAAAAAATTTGCAGCTGGTTTCATTTTTGTACAAACAGCAGTTTTGGTAATTTTCATTTTTGTATTTTTCCTGGTGATCCCTGGGGAGCATGAAAGATGGTATTACTGCTATAATTCATGTAACATTACTTTGTTTTTCTCCCTTTCTTTATAAAAGATTTAATTTTAAGTAAAAATGTTATTAATTTAAGGTAGCTTTTTTTCTTTGATAGTAAAATATGATTTCCTTATTATGGTTCTTTGCAAAATTCACAAATTTCTCTTCTACCATTTGCTTATGTTTGTTTTCCCTCAAGACTCATTTTTCTGCATGAAATTTTCAATGGTTTCATGTTGATTTTGGGATAAAATCAAGGGTCTCCAACTTTATTTTTAATTAAGGTATATACATTCCTTTTTCAGAAATTATGCTATTGTTCATAATAAACAACATATGCATTAAACATAACTTGTATGTTTAGTAGGAAACAAAAAAATCATGTAACTTGCTTTATTGTGATATTTGCTTTTCTGTGGGGGTCTGGAACTGAACCCACAATATCTCCAAAATACATTAGCAAATGCAAACAAGTTGGATAACCTAGAAAAAAATGAATAAATCCCTAGAAATATGCCACCTGCAAAGACTAAACATGAAGAAATAGAAATTTTGAAAGGGTCAGTAATGAATGTAAGGACAGAATCAGTAACCCTCCGAAAGTAAAACCTCAGAATCAGATGGTTTCACTGTTGAATTCTACCAAACACTTAAAGAAGAATTAATACCGATCCTTCCAAACTCCAACAAAAAATTGAACACTCCCAAACTCATTTTATGAAATGAGTGCTACCCTGATACAAAGCTAATCAAGAACACTGCAAGAAAAGAAAATTATAGGCCAATACACTTGATGAACATAGGTGCAAAAATCCTTAACAAAATATTGGCAATCAGAACTCAGAAGCCATGGTAGGAGGAAAATACCCCAAGAACAAGTGGGAAGTATCCCCTGAATACAAACTGAATCAACAAACAAAAATCAGTAAATGTGACATAACATATAAATAGAATGAAGGATAAAAGTCATGTGATCAACAGCAAGATGCAAAAAACTTTTGACAAAATTCATCACCCTTTCATGATAAAATACAAACCTTCAACATATTAAGTATAGAAAATGTAATAATGGCCATATATAAGCCTACAGCTAATATTATAATCAATGGTGAAAAGCAAAAAGCTTTTCCTCTAAGATTAGGAATAAGATAAAGATGTCCACTCTCACTACCTCTATGCAACATAGTAATGGAATTTCTAGCCAGAGCAATTAGGCAAGGAAAAGAGTAAAATTCATCCAAATCAAAAGGACAAAGATAAATTATCTCCTGCAGATGACATATTATATATAAAATATCCAAAATACTTCAAAAAATCCCCATTAGAATTAATAAACAAATTAAATAGTGTTTCAAGATACATCAGCCTACAAAACAATGAACATCCAAAATGAAAACTAAGAAAACAATTCTGTTTACAATGGCATCAAAAAGAATAAAATCTTAGGGATGATTTTAGCCAGTATTGCTGGTGAAAGAGCTGCACACTGAAAACTATAAAATATTGATGAGAGTAAACAAAGAAAGATTAATGGGAAGATATCCTATGTTCAGTGATTCTAAGAATTAAGAGTGTCAAGAAGTCCATACTACCCAAAGATACCTAATGTGATCCTTATAAAAATCCCACTGGTATTTTTCATATAAATATAAAAAAAATCCTAAAATTCATGTGGAACTGAAAAAGTCTCCAAATTACTACAGCAATCTTGAGAAAGAAAGATAAAGCTAGAGCACCACAATTCCTGATTTCAAATTGTATCACAAAGCAGGAGGATTCAAAATAGTATGGCACTGGCAAAAAGTAGACACATAGGCCAATGGAGCAGAATAGATGACCAAGAAATAATCCTATATGTACATGATCAACTAATGTTTAAAAAAAGCACCAAGAATATACAATGTGGAAATGATAATCCCTTCAATAAATGATATTCAAAAGAATGAAATTGGACCTGTATCTTATACTATACACAAAAATGTTAATTTAGCTAATTACTAAATCTACAGAGTATTATGGTTTTTAATATTATAATATAAAATATAATAAATTATCTATCTTAAAGTAAGAGATAGAAACAAACATCTAGATCTTCCCAATAAATGAATAGTACATAAAAATTCTATAAAACTTTCTTGGGCATCATCCTTAAAATAATTTAAGGAAAGAAAAAGCTGTAAATATATTTTCCATAAGGAAATACATAAATTTGATGACATCTCAATTAAATATTGTTTCAGGAAATATTTATTTTTTGTTAATTTGCAAAATATTTTTAAAACATGTGGAAATACAAATATGTTACAATAGCCAGGAAAATTCTGGAAAAAAGAATAATGAGGAAGAAACTGCTTTGTCAAGTTAAAATTCCTGTAGTTAAAATGAATGAATACTGATGAAGTCATATACCAAATGATAACTGGAAGAAATTAGTAAGTCTCAAAATAGAACTAAGTATAATCAAGTTACTAGCATGAAAATGTGGTCCTAAAGCATACAGGAAGCCTCAAATACTAGGGAAAAGATTGGGAAGAGGAAGTAATAGCAGGAACATAGTACTTAGGATTCAAATTAAAAAAATCAGTTCTCACGTGTGTTACACTTTAAGACTATAGGACTTAGGTTTCTTTTAATTCATTGAGATTTCCTGGGTCAAATTCAGTTAAATGGCATTTTTATATATTTGAATAAAGCAAAATATCACATTTCCATTTTGAAAAAAATAATCCCTTCACTCCTTTTGTTCCCATAGTCATATTTTAAAATTGTATTGAAGAATAGTTATTTTTAATTTTTGTGATAATTTCTGCTGTACAGCCAAGTGCTTCAGTCGTACATATACATAAATTTTTTTTTTCATATTCATTTCCTCTAAGGATTATCACAGAGTATTGGGTAGAGTTCCCTGTGCTCCACCATCATTTTTAATTCATGTCTCAGCCTCAAAAGTTGTCTACCTCCAACTTATTTTTTTATACTGCTTCACATAGCACTTATTTTTTCCATTGTCTCTGTCCACTACTTCAACACACTTCTCTCTATTCTTTGCCTTTTATCCTTTCTTTCAGTGTTAGAAGGGTGGGCTCACACTTAAGTGATCTCTGACAGATGTTATCACCATCTCTCTACTGTCTTTGTCCTTAAGTCCCTACAATCTGGCTTTCCTCTCCAGCAATTTTCTATTCAAAAGACATAATTATTAAGGCAAAAATATGTTGAAAAACAATGTCTCAACAATTCTAATATGCCCTTTGGTCACATTCTTCACAACTATTTCCAGTACATGAATCATATTTTTTTTTATCCTTCTTACCCAAACTAACTCCCTGCACAACTCTCCCATCAGTGATAAAATCCCTAAACAATTAAACCATTCTTTAAACAGTCAGTGCTCATGTGTAAAACCTTCTTCCAAATTTCATATTTAAAAGAGGAAACATTTTTCAAGGAAAAGATAGCCAAGTTGGAACTAAATGTGAGCAGGAATAAGGCAAATAAAGAAAACTTGCTAGTTAAATCCTGACCCCCTGTGTCAGCTTCTAATGCCCTGCATGGGCAGATTAATTGTACTAGTGTTTTTAAGGATGGTGTACCAGTCAAGATGAATTTTGTAGAGCTTTTCAATCTCATAGGCTGTGTTAAGAAAATTCCTGTTTTTTTT
Organism: Catagonus wagneri; assembly: GCA_004024745.2. NCBI lineage: Eukaryota > Metazoa > Chordata > Mammalia > Artiodactyla > Tayassuidae > Catagonus > Catagonus wagneri. The sequence goes on along the minus strand of PVHT021183518.1, from coordinate 24,778,128 downwards.
TTTTATTTTTCATTGTCAAAATATCAAAGTTATAATAAATACTGATAAAACGTCTTGTACCACATACGTCTGGAGATGCTAATTATTCCCCATCCCCACTGCAAAGTAAGCATGTAAGTCCCCAAAACGGAAAGGCCAATTTGCAAGTAATGTACCCAAAGTTGAACTCCAGAAATTCAGTATAAATGTGGACTGAACTAATGCTCAATGAAGACATGCGACAGAAAGACTGATGGTTTTCAAATTGCATAATTAAGGAACTATTCCAGTAAATTTCAGAATACCTAATAAACTCCTGATAATATATTTGTAATTGGGTGAACTATTCTGAAAAACTCAAAGCATATGACCAGTGTATGCATAGACTCCATGGGCTTCTTCCAAAAAGGACATCAAAAATCTATTGGATTTCAATCAATTAGAATCAACAGGGGAATGCAAAAGGTGATTTTGAGTACTATAGGATGTAATAATTGTGCATTGCTTAGCACAGTGGCTGGTTTAGAAAATAAAAACAGAGCACCTCCTTATATACTTAACAATTGTTACCTAATTTAATTCTCTACATAATTAGGTAAGCTAGTATCTTTTGTCCACAATAATTAAGTTGTATTAAAAATGATTGAAAGAAAGCAAGCAAAACTATGTAGCACTCAGTAAGTCATAATTTGGAAGGAAGGGAGATAAAATAGCTTAGAAGAAGAAGAAGATTTAAGAGAAAGGGCAAGACTTAGAACAGAAGTCTTTTTGGTTTCTTACCCTACTCTGTGCTCTAGTACTCAATAAATAATTGATTCACTTAAAAACTCATCACACGTGGCAAAACAAATAAACAACAACAACAAACACAAACCTTCCCTTATGGGAAAAAGTTTAACAGCAATGAAATAAAAAACCCTAAAAATGAGTTCTCATCATGGCTCAGTGGTAATGAACCCCAACTAGGAATAATGATGCAGGGTAGACCCCTGGCCTCATGCAGTGAGTTAAGGATCTGGCATTGCCATGAGCTGTGGTGTAGTTTTCAGATGCAGCTCTGATCTGGCGTTGCTGTGGCTGTGGTGTAGGAAGGCAGTTGTAGCTCCGAGTTGACCCCAACCTGGGAACCTCCATATGCCATGGGTGTGGCCCTAAAAAGACACAGATAAAATCCCTAAAGAATTTTATTTAAATAACTGGAGACTAGGAGCTCCTAATACTGTGTTCCATCTCCATAATCCCATACTTAAAGTAACCTGTTAGTAACCATAATCTGTTTTTTTCTTAATTTATTTTTATTGAAGCATAGCTGATTTACAATGTTAACTTCTATGGTACAGCGAAGTGACTCAGTTATACACATATACATTTTTTTATACTTTTCCATTAGGGTTTATCCTAGGATATTGAATATCCAGTAGGACCTTGTTGTTTTTCCATCTTATACGTAGTAGTTTGCATCTATTAATTCTACACTCTCAATCTATCCCTCCCCCATTCCCCTTTGGCAACCACAAGTCTATGTCTGTGAATCTCCTTCTGTTTCATAGATAAGTTCTGTTTTTGTTTTTTTGGTTTTTTTTTTGGTCTTTTTTAAGGGCTGTACTGGCAACATTATCTGTGTTATATTTTAGATTCCACATATAAGTGATATAATGAGGTCTTTGCTTTCTCTTTCTGATTGACTCCACTTAGTAATCTCTAGTTCCATCCATGTTACTGCAAATGACCTTATTTTATTCTTTTTTATGTCTGAGTCATATTCCATTGTATATATATGTACAACATCTTCTTTATCTATTCCTGTCAGTGAACTTGTAGGTTTTTTCCATGTCTTGGCTATTGTGATTAGTGCTGCTATGAACATAGGGGTGCATGCCTCTTTTTGAACTATAGTTTACTCACCATAATCATAATTTGAAGAATGTGATATTATGTGGGAAGTGCTTTTTTTTTCTAATGAAACATTCTCTTTGCTGAATGGTCATTAACAGAAAGAGACATGGAGGCTCAATTTTTATTTGCATAGTAATTGAGAAAAAGGTAATTCAACTTCTTCAGTTTTTTTTTTTTTTAATGAAGAGTGCTCTACTTGGTAGTTTAACAGTGCATTTTATGACTGTTCTGCATTAATGAAATAGGAGATAATCTTTTCTCTTTTTTGAGTTATACTTTGATGACCAATTATTCTAGGAAACAAAAAACATTTTTCATATTTTCACCTTAACAGCATTTTAAAAACAGGGACGTAGAGGGAGTTACCTCCATCACCTCATTCTTTCCATCCTATGTTCAGCTATCAAATTACCTTTGTTCTTATGATTGTAGCAGAAGGAGTGTAGTAATACAAGGTGACATCAGTAATGTCACTAGCTGGTTGGTCATCCAGACAATTCCTCCTGGCAACACCTTGGTAATATGATATCAGCTCTGCACCTAGCTTTGGTTTCATGGGCTTGTATCATTTGGTACTACCCCTAGGATGATCAAACGCAGGGAAATGGGATTGTATTAGCCAAAATCTCAAGAGGACAAAATGTACATGTACTGATTTCCATTGTAAAATATAATCATCAAGTAGAATGGGATGTTCAAATTAACCTTATCTTTTTATTCCCTCTCAGACAGCTACATCTGATAATAACTAGAAAGTTGTTTTTAATTAAAATAGGGTGATGGAATGAGATATTTTTAGTGGATTTTGCCATAAGGCTTTAATGGTGTTTGCTTCTACCTCCTCAGTGAGTGAGTACATACACTAAGCAGACCAGAAGCTAATGACTATTGTTCAGGGGACTCCCACCATGGGACACTGAAGAAAGAGGTGTTGACTTTTCTTTCCGACTCTTGCATTTCTGATTCTAATCAACCATCTACCTTCACTAAATATCCTTTTTCCTTTCATTAATAGCACTGTCTTAGTCATAATTTAAACATGCTTAATGCAGTCATATTTTGATAGAAACTGCACCCTCATCTCTTGATTAGGACCACCTATTTCCAAAAAATAAGTACTTAGGTAGGTGTTTTTCCATGTAGCTGATTTCATCATTTACATAGTGATTTTCTTCAATTTATTCTCAAAAGTTTAACAAATTTCTAATTTCTAAAGAAAACTTCTGCCTCTATATTACTCTTTAGAATGTGATTAAAAATTCAGTGTTTTAAATCTATACCTCTTTTGTAGTAAATACAAACTTGCAATATTTTAAAATTTAGTTTTCTATGGTTATTATTTTAGTCATTAGATCAATACAGCATCTTTAACATTATTCAAAAATACAAAATAAATATGTGTATGAAGAGAAATATTGCCTGCTTAACTTTACCTCCATTTTTCCTTTTTGTGCTATTTCCATCCTACAAACTCCAATTGATTTCTTCTTATCCTGCCATAATTGATAGATAGGTACAAACAAATGTTAATGTGTAATTGCTTATTTTCTCTTATTATACAAATGTTATATTATTGTACACACTGCTTTGTACCTTTTTTAAAGTGCAAAAATGTAGCTTAGAAAATTTTTGAAATCAGTGCATAGACAACCAATCATTATTTTTTAAGCTATATAGTACTCCTGTTATATTAATGTTTACTTTGCTCAACCAGCTCTTTTTTAATATTTTTCCATTCTTTACTTTAACAATGATTTGACAATAAATAGCTTGGCCATATGTCATTTTATCCTTGTGCAAATAAATGGACTTGGTGTACCAAAGAACATATACCAATGTACTGTAGCACATATTGCCAAATTTCCATCCATATGGTTTGTACCATTTTACACTCCCACAAGTAATTTATGAAAGTATGTCTTGCCAGAGTGTGTTAACTTCTGATTTCACCAATTAGTGACATGAAAATGGCATATCACTCTAATTTTAATTTACCTTTCACTGTAGGATTAGGAACACAAATTTATTCAATGAACAAATATTTATTGAATCCCTACTATGTGGCAGCATTATTCTAGGTGATGGGAATATAAAATTGAACTGAACAGAAAAAATATGGATTTAATTATACAGCTAATCATATGTGTATAGTAAATTACATAATGTAGTATTAGATAATGATAACTGTTCTAAAGAAATAAAAATAGAATAAGGTGACAGAAGAAAGAAGGTCAAGATAAGCATCATTGACAGAGTCACATTTAGCCAAAAACTTGAAGATAAGGGAGATATCTTGGGGAAGAGAGTTATAGGTAGATGGAATAGCCAGTGCAAAATCTCAAGGTGGAAGACTACCTGGCATTGTGGAGGAATCCCAAGTTCAGTGTGAATGAAGCAGAGCCAGAGAATGAAAGAGTGGGACAAATTGTTAGAGAAAGAATGAGAAACCAGAATGCACAGGGATTTGTAAACAACATAAAAAACTCTGATTTTCATTTTGGATAAAATGAAAATTCACTGAGGAAGTTGAGGAAAAAGGACATGAACTGACATATACTTTAAAAGGATCACTACAGCTACTAGCAAGATTAAAGCAAGATAGAAGAACAGTGGAAGCAGAAAGACCAGTTAGATTTCCATGTTATTGCAAATCCTATCCAGAGAGGGTGGCAGCTTAATCTAGGGTGCTAGTGATAGAACTGGGTTGTCTGATTCTGGATATATTTTCAAGATATAGCAAACAAGAATTCCTGAAACGTTGAAATGTAGTGTAAAGGAAACAAAGAAGTAAACTATTATTCCAAGTTTTCTGGCTTGAGCAACTGAAAGGATGAAATTGCTACTACCTGATAATTTTTAAGACTTATTTGTATTTTCTTTTTTTACTGAACACTAGTTCACTAGTCTATGCTTATTTTTCTATTGTGACCCTGCTTTTTCAATATTTTCTAGGTAATCTATTTATATATCTATGGAAAATTATCACATCATAGGTATGGATTCAAAATATATTATGCTAATTTATATTTTTCTTTGCTCCTGTTATTTTCAAAGTGTTCTGTTTTTCTTCTGTTTAAGGCATGCAGATTTTTTAATTACTTGAATGTATTCATTTTAATGCTTCTGAAGTTTTAGTCAAAAATAGAAATATTATTCTTGCTCCAAGGTCAGGAATATATTATCTCATGGTCTTATTTTATAGTTTTATTTATTTATGTTTTTACATTTTCATCTTCAGTCCGCTAGAAATCCATCTGGTGAAGGATGGAAGGCATAAATCTGACTATGTGTAGATACCATCTAGTTCTCCTAAGATCATTTATTAACTTATCTATCTTTTATTCATTGACTACATATGATGCCTTTCATAATTTAGATTGCTAAATGCACTTGAGTCTAATTATGGCATTTCTATTCTATTATACTGGTCTTCACGTCTGTTCTTGACACAGTCATATGTTTTTTTATTTGCTTAGAATTTTATAATTATTTTAATAAATGGTAGGACTAAGACCATTTCTCTGATCTTCATTTTCAAAATTTCCTAGCTATTTCTGATATTATCCCATTTGATCTTTAGAAGCATCCTGATGATTTGCTAAAACTATAAATTATTTCAGAGGATATTAGCATTTTTATTTTTTAAGATGTCCTATATCCATTTTTTTTGTTGTTAGGGGTATATTACATATTTTTCCATATGAATCTTGTGAGAGCAGTTTTCTGTTATAATACACCTTCTAAGTGGTTTCTGTTTTACATATACAAATGGTTTTGATTTCTTTATATTGATTTTATACCCTATTATTGTATTGTCTGTGGCTATATTTCTGTTTTGTATATACAAAAGTTTATTTGTATAATGTTTTAAAATTTTCAAATATGAGTGATATCATATTTGTCTTTATATGGCTTACTTCACTAAGAATGAGAATCTCTAGATCCTTCCATGTTATTGCAGATGGCATTATTCCATTTTTTTTACAGCTGAGTAATAGTACATTATGTAAATATACACATATTCTTTATCCATTCCTCCGTCACATATTCTTTATCCATTCCTACGTCAGTGGACATTTAGGTTGTTTCCATGTTTGGCTACTGTAAATAATGCTGCAATCAACATTAAGGTGCATGTATCATTTCAAAATTATGGTTTTCTCTGGATATATGCCCAAGACTGGGATTCCTGGATCATATGGTAGTTCCATTTTAATTTTTAAAGGAAACTCCATGCTTTTCCCCCAGTGGTTGTACTAATTTCCAATAACAATATAGGAGGGTTCCTCTCTCTCCACACCCTCTCCAGTATTTATGATTTATATATTTTGGTAATGGCCATTTTGTCAGGTGTGAAGTGATACCTTATTGTAGTTTTGACTGGCATTTTTCTCATAATTAGCAATGTTGAGCATCTTTTTAATGTGCTTTTTGGCCATCTGCATGTCTTCTTTGGAGAAATGTCTGCTTTGATCTGTCTATTTTTTGATTGGGTTGTTTGATTTTTGATATTGAGCTGATTATATATTTTGGAGATCAATCCCTCCCCAGCTGCATAATTTGCAAATATTTTCTCCCATCCTGTAGGTTGTCTTTTCATTTTGTTTATGGTTTCCTTTGCTGTGAAAAAGCTTTTAAGTTTAAAATTCTTCACAATAATTATTTGTTCGTGGTCTATTTTCCTCCTATATACTGTGTTTCTTAAATGCTGTATTTTGTCCGCATTTTCTTATTATATCCTCAGGCACATGATATATGTTAATAAACAATAAGTATATGTTAAATGAATGATTAGACAACAAAGATTATTATGTCTCTATTTAAAGAATGTGTATAATAATATTTAAATATCTTTCTATCTCTACATAAAACTGCTTTTTAGTTTGAGACAGTGTGCTATAGTATAGAGAGCAAAGGGTTCAGAGCTCAACAAATCTCATCCCTTTACCCTCTGACTACGTGATTTGGTGGATGCACCTTAATCTTTGTGATAATCAATTTGTGAAATGCAAATAATGTCTCATCAAAAATTCCTTTGAAGAACAAATGAGATATGGCAAATAAAACAATGATTACCAAATTAGAATTTTTCCCCTTCTCTTTAAGGAAATGCTCTTCAGGAAGATACTGACTATCTGTGCTAGCACTTTTCTTTCACTTCCCTGCAGGTATTAATTGCTGGCCTTTTTTCAGTGTTGAAGTAGACTGGTTTCTCACCCTTCTCTTCTGAGTATGCAATGTAGAGTTCTCTAATGCATTACGTTATACATGTCCAACTCATATGTCTATCTATTTTTCACTCCTTTTGTTTTAAAAGGACACTGCTTAATAATAAATTTCTCCTTAAATAAATAACTATGACACAGTGATTACTTCAGCCTGAACACTGCTGTTTGGGGTTTAAAAATGAATCTCAAGACAAAGAAGCCCCTTTCCACTCATTTGTTGAGGAAAAGATGGATGATTAATATGGAAAAGAAAAAAAAAAAAGGTGTCCTGACTTGTAGGCAGTGCTGTCAATGATAGATATTTCAATTTCCTGAGGCATTTCTTTTTCATTTCAATAAAGACTAAAATAGAACTAAGGAAAACCTGTGCTCATGAAATCATATTTCAACAAGCTCACTTTGGGGAGATGACATCTCACTCTGCGTGGCCCTTTCTCACCCAGCTTCTCATTCAGTTCTGATCCACAGGTTAACAGACACAATAATTAATTCTTCATAGGAGACATTTCTATCTATAGGTACTGATTACTTTCTGAGAATGGAAATAGCAGCCCCACTACCATCCTTCAAAGACTGAGCATAAAGCTGAATTGATTTAAAAGAAGCCTGACCACTCAAAAGTCAGAGAAATAAAACATGGTCATCATTCCTCCAGGCAAATTGCTGATTGTTCAGTAAAACTTGCAGGGGGTGGGAGGTGATGTTTCCAGGCTACAGCAGTTAGGGTAGAGTGGTTTGGAAAGCTATTATGAAAGGCCAGGAACATTTACGCTTTATTAGGAAAATGCCAAACAGAGCTAACAGTGTCTGGAAAATAAGATTACCGCTTTTATTCTGGGCTCCAAAGGGAGAAAACGGCCAATTAAAACATTCAGTACAGGAATACCATGCTGGGCATTCGGTTAAAAGATATGCCCAGAGATTATTTTAACATTCAGCACAACCAGTGGAATGTCCTAACAACAATAGTGCTGCAGGGAGGAGGGGGCAATTCTTCCCCCTCTCCCCGGAAAGGGATCCATTTATAATGTGAATCAGAGTGCAGAATATTTTTTAATAGGTTTATGTTAAGTATATTTTATATCAAAGTAAATTAGCAGGCAGAAAACTGTGAAAATAAAAGATAGTGTAGATACTGGAAAATAAGAAAAGAAGGAGGAATGGCGGGAGGAGACGAGGGAAGAAGGGAAAGAAACAGGAAGGAATACTTCAAGTAAATGCCATTCAGGAGCTGTGTGTGGTGATGTTTCATCACCTTTCATTTTAAGCAAGTAGTTTAGTTTTGAGTGTCTCCATATAATCATTTGCAAAAATGTCAAAACGCTCCCTGTTATTATTTGACATTTAGGGATGCTTAACGAAGAACTTAACCCAGTTTTCTTTCTGTATATTTCCTTCTGGGTTTTTTTGTGCCCTACTTTAGGAAGGAAGAGTTACATGGGAAAAGATAACAAAGGAAATTAAGAGAGTGGTTTCTGTCCCTGACAAGTGAATAAACTTCCTGCTTTCTGTTTCTTTATATGAAAATGTCGTTGATAATATTAGCCATGATGTATGAAGATGGGAGAGTAGGAAGGTGCGGCATTCCCCTCCTCTCACCTGCATTCCAAAAGTACAACTTTTTACAAAACAGCTGTTAATAAAAAGGTGGGTCTACTAGAAAAGATTTTCCACAACTAAACTTATATAAAAAGGAACTACAACAAGACATATCGACGAGGCATGATCACGATATATCCAAAACCCACACTTTAAGGCTGGTGACTTACAAATGGAAGATTAGTTACAATTGCAGAGACTCTCCCCAAGGAGCAAGGGGTCTGAGCTAATACTGGATTCTTCAGCTCAAGGGCCCAACACTGTGAAAACAAGCCCCCCCGAATGCTTGGACTTGAAGGCCATTGGGGCTAAATTTCAGAGACCCAGAGAACTATAAGAATAGAGAGACTTCACTTTTAAAAGGTGCACACAAAATCTCATGCTCTAGGACCCAGAGCAGACGCAGTAATTTGAAAGGAGCCTGGGTCAGATCTACCTGCTGATCTTAGAGAGTCTCCTGGAGAGGCAGGAGGCAACTAGAACTCATTCAGGGGACAGGGACATTGGCAGCTGCCATACCTGGGAGCTCATGCCTCCTCCAGCCTTTTAGCCTCAGGACCCAGGCTTACCCTAGCCCCACCTAACGTAGGCTTACCCTAGCCCCACCTAACGGTAGGTACTAGTACTGGGATGCCTCAGGCCAAGGAAATAACTGGGCAGGCACACAGCACCACCTACCAGCAGATAGGCTGCCCTAAGACCCCTGGGCCCACAGCTGCCCCAGGATATAGCCCTACCCACAGGGGCCCAGGACCAATCCCCCATTACAGTGACCAGGACTAGACCAGGGACCCTCAGGGTCCCAGGATAGATCTCCATTCACCAGTGGGCAGGAACCACTCCTGAAACCTCTGGGACCCAGCCCTGCCTACCAGCTAGCCTGCTATAGTCTCAGGAAGCAGCCTCACTTACTTCAAGGTTGACACCAGCCCTAGGACAACTGTAGGCCACCCACCAGCAGGCCCAGGCCAGGTCTGAAACACCCTGGGCCTCTTAGTCAGCCTCCCCAGAACCAGCCTCACTTACTAGCAGGCTGACACAAGCTTTAAGACATTTTGGACCCTGCAGCCAGCTGTGTCAGGAACTGGCCCCATCCACCAGTGCTCCTACACAAGCCCTGGGACACCTGGGCCCTCCAGCTGGATCCCAGGAGCAGGCTCTCTATTGCAGTGGGCAAGAACCAGTCCCAGGATCCTCTTCACTGACCAGTAGGCAAGTAACAGGTATGAAAATAGGACAATTACAGGTAAAAGAATGAAATCAGAACATTTTTTCACACCACATAGAAAAATAGATTCAAAATGGATCGGGGACCTAAATATAAGACCAGAAACCATAAAACTCCTAGAAAAAAAAGATAGGCAGAACATTCTCTGACAATATTTTTTTGGCTCTGTCTCCCAAGGCAAAGGAAATAAAAGCAAAAATAAACAAATGGTATCTAAATAACCAAAAAACTTTTGCACAGGAAAGGAAATCAACAATGAAACAAAAAGATAACCTACTGAATGGGAGAAAATGTTTGCAAATAATACAACCATTAGCGATTAATATCCAAATATATGTAAACAACTCAGACAATGCAATATAAAAAAACTGATTAAAAAATACACAGAAGACCTAAAGGGACATTTTTTCGAAAGAAGACAAACAGATGGTAAACAAGCACATGGAAGGTACTCAGCATCATTAATTCTCAGAGAAATGTAAATCAAAATAATAATGAGATGTCATCTCATACCTGTCAGAATGGCTAGCATCAAAACATCTAAAAGTAAATTTTGGAGAGAATGTGGAGAAAAGGTAACCCTCAAACGTGTTTATGTGAATGTAAATGGTGCAGCCACTGTGGAAAACAGGATGGGATTTGGGATATTCTCCAACAGTTAAAAATAGAACTACTGTATGACCTAGCAAGTCCACTCCTGAGTATATAGTAAAACAAAACCAAAACCCCAATTCGAAATGATATGTACATTCCAATGTCCATAGCATTATTATTTACAATAGCCACATATGGAAGCAATCTAAGTGTCCATCAACAGATGAGTAGATAAAGAATATGCTACACACACACACACACACACACACACACACAATGGAATAGTACTCAGCTATAAAATAAATGAAATTTTGCCATATGCGACAACATAGATGGACCTGTACAGTATTTGCTTAGTGAAATAAGCCAGAGAACGACAAATACTGCATATTATCATTTATAAGTATAATCTAAAAAGTAAAACAAATCAATGAATGTAACAAAAAGGAAATAGATTCATAGATATAGAGAAGTAGTGGTTACCAGTGGGGAGAAGGTAGAGGGGAGGAGAAAGAAACATGTAGGGGATTAAAACATAGAAACTACTGTGTATGAAATAAATAAGCTATAAGGATAATGTAGCCAATATATTATAAGAATTATAAATGGAGTATAAACTATAAAACAACTGAATCACTATATTGTACACACGAGACTAGTATATAGTACAAATCAACTATAACTTAATCGAAAAAATTAGCCAGGTGAATGATTTTTTTTTTAATTTTTTAAATTACTTAGTGAATTTTATTAATTTACAGGTGTACAACAATCATCACAAACAAATTGTATACCATTTCCATCCCAAAACCTCAGTGCATCCACCCCACTCCCCAACATTTTTCATTTGGAAACCATAAGTTTTTCAAAGTCTGTAGGTTAGTATCTGTTCAGCAAAGAAGTTCATTGCGTCCTTTTTTTAGATTCCACATGTAAGTGATAGCATTTGATGTTGGTGTCTCATGGTCTGACTGACTTCACTTAGCATAATTATTTCTAAGTCCATCCATGTTGCTGCAAATGCCGTTATTTCTTTCCTCTTGATGACTGAATAATATTCCATTGTGTATATGTACCACATATTCTTTATCCACTCCTCTGTTGATGGACATTTAGGTTGTTTCCATGTCTTGGCTACTGTATATAGCACTTCAATGAATATTGGAATACATGTGTCTTTTCAAGACACAGTTTTCTATGGAGAGATGCCCAGGAGTGAGATTGCTGGATGAAATGGTAATTCTATTTTTAATTTTCTGAGGAATCTGCATATTGTTTTCCACAGTGCCTGCACCCATTTACATTCCCACCAACAGTGTAATAGGGTTCCTTTTTCTCCACACCCTCTCTAGCACTTATTGTTTGCAGACTTTTTGATGATGGCCATTCTGGCCAGTGTAAGGTGGTATTGGTTTAGATTTGCATTTCTCTAATAATGAGTGATGCTGAACATGTTTTCATGTCTTTTTTGGCCATCTGAATGTCATCTTTGGAGAACTGTCTGTTTAGATCTTCTGCCCGTTTTTTTGATTGGGTTGTTTGTTTTTTTTGTTATTGAGCTGTAGGATATGTTTATAAATTTTGGATATTAATCTCTTGCCAGTCGCAAATATTTTCTCCCATTCTGTGGGTTTTTTCATTTTGTTTTGGGTTTCCTTTGCTGTGCAGAAACTTTGAAGTTTAATTAAGCCCCATTTGTTTATTTCTGCTTTCACTGTCATTATTCTAAGAGGTGGATCTGAACAGATGTTGCTGTCGTTTAGGTTGGAGAGTGTTGGGCCTCTGGTTTCCTCCAAGAGTTTTATAGTAGCAGGTCTTATGTCTAGGTCTTTAATCTGTTTTGAGTTTATTTTTGTGTATGGTGCTAGGAAGTGTTCTAATTTCATTCTTTTACATGTGGCTGTCCAGTTTTCCCAGCACCACTTATTGAAAAGGCTTTCTTCTCTCCATTGTATATTCTTGCCTCCCTTGGCATAGATTAGTTGAATACAGGTGCGTGGGTTTTGTTCTGGGCTTTCTATCCTGGTCCACTGATCCATATTTCTGTCTTTGTGCCACTACTTTATGGTTTTGATGATTGTAGCTTTATAGTAGAGTCTGAAGTCAGGAAGCCTGATTCCTCCAGCTCCATTTTTCTTTTTCAGGATGTCTTTGGCTGTTCTGGGTCTTTTGTGCTCCCAAATTTTAAAATATTTTGTTCTAGTTCTTTGAAAAATGCCCTTGGTAATTTGATAGGGATTGCATTGAATCTGTAGATTGCCTTGGGTAGTATAGTCATTTTGATAATATTGACTCTTCCAATCCAAGAGCATGTTATGTCTTTCCATCTGTTTGTGTCATCCTTGATTTCTTTCATCAGCTTCTTATAGTTTTCAGAGTATAGGTCTTCTGTCTCTTTAGGTAGGTTTATTCCTAAGTATTTTATTCTTTTTGATATGATGGTAAGCGTGATTGCTTCCCTAATTTCTCTTTCTGATCTTTTGTTGTTAGTGTTTGGAAATGCATTTGATTTCTATGTATTAATTCTGTACCCTGAGACTTTGCCAAATTCATTGATGAACTCTAACAGCTTTCTGGGAGAGTCTTTAGGATTCTGTAGGTATAGTATCATGTCATCTGCAAATAGTGATAGTTTTACGTCTCCCTTTCCAACTTGGATTCCTCTTATTTCTTTTTCTTCTCTGATTGCTGTGCTAGGACTTCCAAATCTATGTCGAAGTGTAGTGGTGATAGCAGACATTCTTGTCTTTTTCCTGATCTCGGTGGGAATTCTTTCAGCTTTTCACCATTGAGAATGATGTTAGCTCTGGTTTTGTTATATATGGCCTTTATTATGTTGAGGTAGTTTCCCTCTATGCCCACTTTCTGAAGGGTTTTGATCAGAAATGGGTGTTGGATTTTGTCAAAGGCTTTTTCTGTATCTATCGAGAGGATCATATGATTTTTATTCTTCAGTTTGTTAATGTGGTATATCACACTGATCAATTTGCAGATATTGAAGAATCCTTGCATCCCTGGGATAAATCCCACTTTGTCATGATGTGCAATCATTTTAATGTATTGTTGGATTCGGTTTGCTAGTATTTTGTTGAGGATTTTTGCATCTACGTTCATCATTAAAATTGGCCTGTAATTTTCTTTTTTGGTAGTATCTTTGTCTGGTTTTGGTATCAGGGTGCTGGTAGCCTCATAGAATGAGTTTGGGAGTGTCCCTTCCTCTGCAATTTTTTGGAATAGTTTCAGAAGGATAGGCGTTAGCTCTTATCTAAATGTTTGATAGAATTCATCTGTGAAGCCATCTGGTCCTGGACTTTTGTTTTTTGGAAGTTTTTTTTTTTTGTCTTTTTAGGGCCACATCTGTGGCATAGGGAGGTGCCCAGGCCAGGGGTCCAATCGAGGCTATAGCTGCTGGCCTATGCCAGAGCCACCACAATGCCAGATCCGAGCCAAGTCTGCAAACTACACCACATCTCACAGCAGTGCCAGATCCTTAACCCACTGAGCAAGGTCAAGGATCAAACTCACAACCTAATGGTTACTAGTCTAATTCATTTCTGCTGAGCCACGATGGGAACCCCCTTTATTTTTTCTTAATCCTTCACTTTTCATCACATTTAACAAAATTTTCATTTTCCTTAGAAAGTTCCTCAGTTTATTTTCCCATAATTAATATTCATGAGGCCATGAAATTTCCAAGTGATATGGTACAAAGTTAAATAATGTTATCTTACAAATAAAATATGTTAGTCTAACATTCAGCAGACTGTCCAGTCCCAGTCCCCTTTGTATGGTCTGAAAAACAGCTTAGAAATTAGAAATTAGTATGAAAATCCAAAATTATCATAGTTCAACTTAAAATTGTTCTAGAATTGTTATAGAAAAAGTCATTCATGTGTATTAAGAGACTGTACATTATGGTAGTTTTGAGACAACAAAATAAAAGAGAAAGAAAGAGGTTGAAGTGAGAGACAGGCAAGGACGATCCATTGAAATTACAACTGTATGGCCTAAAGAAGAAAAACAAAGTAATTGAATGGAAAGATACTTAAAACTATAGTCAATAAAAATTTTTCAATAATAATACCTAAATCTACATATTGAGACAACCGTGAATACCTCAGAAAATGAACCCCAAACTAAGTTGAATCTTATTATGATCAGTGTATTCACTTCAGAGCAAATGAGGCAGAAAGGTCATGCTGGAAACAAGTTAGTAAGGAAATTACCCTCACATCTATTCACATCCCTGAAAAAGTAGGTAATTGATTCTGAGAAAGAAAGTATCAATATAAAAGGTAAGTATTTAAATGGAATTCAAATGCACATACCACTGCTGACTCATCAAAGAAAAATTTAACTTGCTAAAAAAGAGATAATTATTTAGAATGATCAGAGTTCTTTTCTCTCTTCTACTTCTGTTCCTCTCTGGAGATATCCTCTCTCTAGTTGGGAAGAAATAGAAAACATATACAAGTGATTTGTTCTTGAATTTATTTTTTATTATAGTTGATTTACAATGTTGTGCCAATTTCTGCTGTACAGCAAAGTGACTCAGTGATATATGTATTCAAATGATGTATATAAAGACTGTGTATATGTGAGTGTATACATATGAATTTCACAAATGAAACAAATGAACCTATCTACAGAAAAGAAACAAACTCATGGACTTGGAGAATAGACGTTTCCAAGGGGGATGGGGAGAGAATGGGATGGACTGGGAGTTTGGTGTTGGTAGATGCAAACTATTGTAATTGGAATGGATAAGCAATGAGATCCTGCTATATAGCACAGGGAATTATATCTAATCTCTTGTGATGGAACATGATGGAGAACAATATGGGAAAAAGAATGCATATGTATATGTATGTATACACACACACACACACACACACACACACACACATGCATAACTGGGTGACTTTGCTGTACAGCACAATTTGTCAATTTACAGAACATTGTAAGTCAACTATAATAAAAAAAATTAAAAACGCAGAAAAATGAGTTTACAAATTTTATAACTGAATATAGTTCAAAACACTAAGGATAATAATTAAGATTAAAATTGTTTTTGTTTCATCAATGACATGAATTTTAACTAGGTTAAGAAAAAAATTGTCTAAGGGCTACATATTCTGCAAAATACCTTGATATAAAATAGGTAGGAATGTTCAGTAAAAAGTATATGATTCTCAGTATAGCTGAGATTTTTTAAAACATAAAAGAAATCCCACAGAGACAATAAATAAAGAACAACCTAAAAATCAGAGGTAATCTGAAGGTCAAGCAGTCCTGAGGGGATTGGCCATCTCAGAAACTAGGAACTTATTTAAGGCATCATTTTGTCCATGGAGTGGGCTTTAACATAGTCAAGGTAGAGATTTAGAATCGAGACCCTTAAATAAAACTTGGACCATCAAAATGTTCTCCCTTTAGTGAAAGTGTAAAGTAGGGGAAAAAACTGCCCAGTAGAAAAGAATACAAAATAAGCATGTCTGTTGGGCCTGAACTTGGATGGAAAATAATACCTCCCATTAGTATTAGAATACCAGGTTTGTCTTATGTGTATTCAAGGTTCAAATCTATTCCACCTGCATGGTACAGGAAACCCCAAATTAAGGAAATAATTTTAAATGTTATCATGATTATAGCTCCTCTGGGGCTGTGGTCCAGTTCAATCCTATTTAGAGGGACTTCCCTTAACCAAGACCCCATAGGCCTCCCACAAAATATAAGCTCAGTCTAAACTTTATGAGAGAGATTTATTTTAGGGAATTGACTTGTGCACTTGTAGGGCTTGCCAAGTTTGAAATTTGCAGAACAGGATGGCAGGCTGGAGAGATGCTGAAGTGTTGGTGTTACAGTCTGAGTCCAAAAGGAATCTGGAGGCAGAAACCCTTCCCTGGGGAACCTCACCTTTTTTCTCGTAAAGCCTTCAAGAGATTGGTTAGGCCCACCCATATAATGCAGGGTAAACTCCTTTATTAAAAGTCAACTAATTTAAATGTTAATCACAACAAAAATTCCTCCACAACAATATTTAGACGGGTATTTGATGAAGAAACTTGGTACCATGGCTTAGCCAAGCTGACACATGAAACTGACCATTGTAAAACTAAATAGATCTTTTATAAATGTCATGCATATCACAAAATATAAAATAGTGAGAAGGAGAAAATCAGAGGCTAGAAACAGATACAGTAGACAAAGCCAATCTAATAAAAAGCTGATATCACATCAAAGAAATCGTATTTTTAATGCAAAAGCCATTGGCAACATAAAGGTCATTTATTACTTAATGACAACATGTGTATTTAACACTTAGGTTTAAAAGTCTTGAACGCCTACAATAGAGTAGCTTCATTATACATGTAGAACATACTATCATGACGAGAAGTTTAAAACCAACAGTAAGAGAGAAAAATATTTATGATATAATACTCAAATATTAATTTAACAAAGAGACAAAAGAATTTAAGGATACCGAAGACTCAAACCAGAATTATTAATAAGAATGATCTGATAAAGATGATAACAACTTATCCTTATTAAGTAAGAAAATAGATGTATAATTCTTAAGTAAATATGAAACTTTAAATGACTATTCATATAATAGGTCACAAATTTCAAACAATTGGTTCTATTCAAATATGTTCTCTGTCCATCCATATATGGAGGAATAAAATAAGGCTTCTAATACTCATGCTGTGATTAAAGATAAGAAAAATAGATAATATGGTATAGCATAAATGGTTAACAATCTAGTTTCAGGAGTCAGACTGCCTGGGTTGAATCTTATCACTGGGCTTTATTAGCTTTGTGACTTTGACCTGGTTATTTTACTTCTCTGATTCCTTTGAAAAGGGAGGAAAATGATACTACTGGCTGAAAGTGTTAATGTGAGAATTAAATGAGCTAAAATATGCAAAATTTTACCACAGATCTTCAAGAGTAGTAAGTATTCAGTAACTACTAGCTAAAGTAAAAGCTTTTGCACAGCAAAGGAAACCACAAAAAAAAAAAAAAAAAAAGACAACTACAGAATGGGAGCAAATCTTGCAAATGAAGTGATTGACAAGGGATTAATCTCCAAAATATACAAACAGCTTATACAGTTTTATATCAAAAACCCCCCAAACAACCCAATTAATAAATGGCCGGAGCATCTAAAAAGACATTTCTCCAAAAAAGACAGACAGATGTCCGAAAAGCACATGAAACTATGCTCAAGATAATTATTAGAGAAATGCAAATCAAAACTACCATGAGGTATCACCTCACACCAGTCAGAATGGCCATCATCAAATAAGTCTACAAACAATAAATGCTGGAGAGGATGTGGAGAAAAGAGAACCTTCCCTACACTGTTGGTGAGAATGTAAATTGGTACAACCACTGTAGAGAATGGTATGGAAGTTCCTTAAAGAACCAAATATAGAACTACCACATGACCCAGCAAATCCAATCTTGGGCACATATCTGGAGAAAACCATAACTCAAAAAATACATACACCCCAATGTTCATTGAAGCACTATTTACAATGGCCAAGACATGGAAGCAAACTAGATATCCATCAACAGAGGACTGGATAAAAAAGATGTACTATAGCAATTCCTGTCATGGCTCAGCAGTAACAAACCAGATTAGTATCCAAGAGGAAGTGGGTTTGATCTCTGGCCTCATTCAAAGGGTTAAGAATCTGACATTGCTGTTGCTGTGGCATAGGCCGGCAGCTACAGATCCAATTCAGCCCCTAGCCTGAGAACTTCCATATGCTGTGGGTGTGATCCTAAAAAGCAGGAAAAAATAAAGGTAGTATATACAATAGAATATTACTCAGCCATAAAAAGAACAAAGTGATGTTATTTGTAGCAACATGGATGGACTTACAAATTGTCATACTAATGAAGTAAGTCAGAGAGAGAAAGATAAATGTCATATGAGATCACTAATATGTAGGACTTAATAAAAAATGATATATAAGAACTTAACAAACAAAACAGACTCAAAAGATTTTTGAAACCAAACTTATGGTTACCAAAGGGGAAAGTGGGTGGAGAGGGAGGTATAAATTAAGAGGTTGGGATTAACATATACACCTTATTAATTATAAAAATACATAACAAGAACCTACTGTATAGCACAGAGGAATCTACTCAATACTGTATAATAACCTATATGAGAAAAAGAACCTGAAAATGAATGGAAACATGTTTATAAATAACTGATTTATTTTGCTGTACATCTGAAAATAACATAATTTGTAGGCCAAGTATACCCCAATATTTTTAAAATATGTTAGGCTATAAGTGAACCTAAATATTTTCATTGGATAAAAAATTTCAATATCCAAAGTATTTTGTCACTTAACCAAGGAGTTAGAAAAAAAGAACATAAAAGTCAAAGAAAGTAGAAGGAAAAACTTCTAAGTTTAAAAGCAGAATAAATGGAATTGGATATACAAAGATCAGATAGTACCAAAAGAGCCTGAAATTGGTTCTTTGAAAAAACTGAAGAAAAAAAAGAACAACCTCAGTAAAAATTTTCAAGTGAAAATGAAAGAACCAAATAAACAATATTGGGAATAAAGTGACCATAAATATAGGTCATATAATCTCAGTGGATGTCATAATATACTAAAGAAGCAAAAATTCATTTTAAGGGGCCCTCCAAATTTAACTTTTTCATGTACAAAGCACTGATAAACATATAGTACATAAGCAGATACAAAGTGTGTCTGTGATATTAAATTCCATTTTGGAAAATTTGAAAAATTCACAAAAAATTTTGAAAAAAGTTTGAAAAATTTACAATGCATATTCAAATAACAAAACCCTGTATTTTTTGAAAAATAAACAATTGAAAAGTTTAAAAAATACTGGTTGGGAAATTTTGTTTCAACATTTAGTGGCTATGCCTACTTAATTACATTCTAATATTTTGTCCTCTGTTCCCCAAATCCATTTTAGCAAAAGCTATGTTGTTATCAAAAACTGTGTTGTCTGAATATTATCGTTGGGCTAAAAATAATTATTTTAAAAATTAAGACAAATTGAAGATTCCTAAAGGACAAAGGAAGTTACAGGGAATAATATTCAACTTCAAAGAAATTTCCACTACTGTTATTAAGGTCATATTTTTTAAACAGAGCATGATTCAGAATCTATTTACTCCTTGATTTAACTTGAGAAAATTACGTAGTCTCTCATTATATCTGTTTGGAAAATGGGTAGTGTAATACCTTACACGATTATTAATTTTTAGCATTATGATGAAAAATTTATCTTAAAGTGCCTACTGCATAAATATTCAGAGAGCGCATTTTTGTTTCACTCCCTTTCTAATCAGTGAAGTGGCTGTGGATTCCTACACTTATTACTCAAGCTCTTTTTGTTTTGTGAAACTAAAAGTGATTTTGCCAACCACAATAACAACAGAAATCTCTTCTCCTCCCCATTTTTAAGTTTCTTCTAAGGGATTTCTATTCCTAAATGCTGCCTTTGTCTGGGTTACTTGATTTCACATAAGCATAAAATGGAAAGATTGCAAACCTTTCCTTTGTATTCCTCATGTACAGATTTTAACCTGTCCTTTCTTTTTGACTACATAAACAGATTGATTACTTCCCAATTTTGTCAGAACCTCATATTATCTTGGGTTAGGTAAACCAATAAACAAAAATACAAGCTGAAAATTCCCAGTTAAAATTATTTGATTTAAAATAATTTGTTATGAAATAATACTTTTCATAATCATTTCCAGATTCTATGATAGTTTAACAAATGATCTATTTAGACTAAAACTTCAAAATGCATAAAACCTCAACATTGCTATAAATATTAATTCTTTAATAGTCTATAAGATCATTCATCCCAAAGCTACAAGTTGAAATCAATAGTTTAATAAGTGTTCTTCACAGTATTTCTAGCAAATCATTTCTAGCTTATAGGATTTAGTTTTCTATTCAGTAAATTAGCATGCAGGAAAAAAACCCTGAGCTGTATATTCTACTGTTTCCTACTTTGGGAATATGAATTGGTCAATTTGCTCTGAGTACCTGTAAATTACAGGGCTAAATATCTCTCTGAATCACAGATAGATCTAGTCCTCCAAGTAATTACTTGAATATCTTCTATTCAAGAAGATTTTTAAAATGTATAACCTCTCAGTAGGTAATGGAAGATTCACAGTATAAAAATATTGAGCAATACTTAAAGCATTGTAACAAGTTTAGAAAGTGGCTTTTATCATTACTATTGACCCTCTGTTTTTCTGAATAACAAGAGCACAGATGATTATGGAAGAAGTGATGGGAGCAGAAGCTGCAGGACATGGCTGAGGATAGTAGTGTGAACAGGTTTCCACTTTCTGACAACAACCACCAACCCAAGTCATAGTTCGTCTTCTTCTCTGTAGGGTGGGAATCTTGGGCTTCTCCTGTCTCACACTTCGACCATCATCCCACTTTTCATCAAGTTGTGATTCTGATTTGATGACTTTGTTTCACCACAATGTTTGAAATGTCTAAGCCAGAAATAAGATGTCAAGAAATGCATTTCACCAAAAACTGATCTGAAAGACACGATTGATCATTGTTCAATATCTTGCATGAGGTTGATAACAACAATTCTTCAATCTCTGGACTCACAGCTCCCTGAAAGATACAGATCAAGGCCTGACACATCTGGATTTAAAGAATGAAGAGATGTTGACTCTGCTTTCAGTAAAATTTCTCATATTTCTTATCTATAAAGTGACAAACAAACTTTTTGTTTTCTTGGTAATTTAAACATCAATGGTATTGGAAATCAGGATGAGGAACAACATGCAAAAAACACAGCTGTGGCCCTCTAGAGAGAGACAGACAGACAGACAGACAGAAAGAAAAGTAAACACACCTTTACATGATTAAATTAAAAATTAACACTTTAAGAAAAAAGGTTATTTAGTAATGAGGTTAAGAAATGTAGGTAATCCTGTTGACTTTTAACACGATATTTTATATCTTAATCTTCATATATGTGCATATATGCATAGAGATATATACATACATATACACATATATACACATAAATGCATATACACATGTACAGTCTTATTAGATACAACACTCAAATACAAACAACAAGGGAAAATAGGTAAACTGGACTTAATCACAATTAAAATTTTTGTGCTTCTAAATGAAACCATGTATAAGCCCCTGTGTCCTTATCTTCTGACATAAAAAGGTTTTACTTCAGCCTTCCAGGCCTCCTCTCAGTCCCAAAAGGCTGACTCAAGAATTAATGATTAGGCCATGTGAAGATGTAAAAACAAGGAAGAACTGTTGGGCTGGGGAACTGGTAACGATTTAGACTATAAATCTGCCACATAGCACAATCTCTGGACTCACAGCTCCCTGAAAGATACAGATCAAGGCCTGACACATATTTGTAAATTGTTTTTACAGGAAGCTGACCCCCACCAGAATGCAAATTGCTCACCACAAGAACATAGACCTCAGACTGGTTGGAACCAGAAGGTTGATGATTCTGACTCCCAATTATCTCACTGCCAACTAATCAGAGGAATATCCAGGAGCTGATCACACCCGCTCCTTGACCACTCCTATTAGATTCCTCACCACCCCCTCGAGGGCAGGACACACACACTTGAGCACATTAGTATGCTATGGCTCCCTTTGCCTAGCAAAGCGATAAAGCTGTTCTTTTCTGCTTCACACAAAACTGTCTCCTAGATTCAGTTCAACGCTGGTGTACATAAGCCAGGATTTGACAACAAAAAGACATCATCAAGAAAGTGAAAAAGCAACCACTGTGTGGGAAGACATACCTACAAAATTAAAACGACAACAAAAACCCTGATAATAGACTTATATCCACTTCCCTTGTTTCTGTTAAAAAGTCAGTTGTTGGTCTATTTTTTGCCTATTTTTTATTTATTTCTGTGTTTTAATGATAGACTCAATATGTTTAAGGCTTTTTTCTTCAACCTTACTTTTCAGCACTTTTACTGTGATTGACCTAAGTGTGGATTTAAATTTATTTATTCTGCTTAGGTTCTTAGGGTTTGTCAAATTTATGGATTGATGTTTTCCAATAGCATTTAAATTGTAAATTCTTATTTCTTTAAATTAAATTTCTGCCCCATTCTCTGCCATATTGACTGAATTTATATTAGAGCCCATCACTATATCACACTAGCTTTGTTTCTTAACTTTTCATCTGACTTTTCTTTTGCCTGTCTGAATAAATTGATATTTTTTCCAGACCAATTTGACAGTACTAATTCTCTCTTCATCAATTAAAAATCTAATTATCTATGAATCCATCATTATATTTTAAATTTGATTATTGTATTTATCAGTTCTAGAAATTCCATTTAGTTACTGTTTACATTATTCATTTATTGACTAAATTTGTAACCATGTATTTTATCTCGGAACATAGTAAATATTTCTTTTATATAGTCTATTTCAGGTAAGTAAATATTTCTTTTATATAGTCTATTTCGGGTAAGCTCAGATCTTGTGGTTATGTTTCTGTAGTTTGCAATATATGCTGGCTGGTGTCCATGTTGTATTGTTCTTTTGTTTTCGTTATTTATGACAGTGTTCCTATCGTTATATGTATAATTTTATAAAAAATTTTCCAGTGAGTTCCAGTCATGCACAGCAGAAATGAATCCAAATAGTATACATGAGGCCGTGGGTTCAATCCCTGGTTTCACTCATTGGGTCAGGGATCGGGCATTGCCACAAGCTGCGGTGTAGTTTGCAGATGTGGCTCTGATCCCTCATCGCTGCGGCTGTGGTGTAGGCCAGCAGCTGTAGCTCTGATTCAACCCCTAGCTTGGGAACTTCTGTATGCAGTCAGTGCGGCCCTAAATAAAAGCCAAAAAAAAAATCCAATTTTATTGAGAATAATTGCCATATCACTATATAAGGTTAAGGTGCACAGTATGATAGTGTGCTATACTGTAAAACGATTATCACAATAGGTTCAAATAACATTACTCTTCTTATATAAATATAATAAAAAGAAAGAAAAAGGGGAAAAACTTTGTGATACGAACCCTTAGGATTTACTCCCTTAAAAACTTTCCTATATATCATGCATCAGTGTTAGCTGAAGTCATCATGTTGTATATTACATATCTAGTACTTATTGATCTTATAACTAAAACTTTGTACCTTTTGAAAACCATTCTCCAATTTTCCCTACCTCCACTCTTCATCTCTGGGAACCACAAGTCTGATTGTAAAAATAATTTGAAGTCTAAAATGACATTATCGCCCTTCAGAGAAGATTATGATTGCTTTTGGAATGTAGTACAAGACACAATCCCTTCCAGATGAGACAAACACAATTTGTCAGGGTTTGTGCTGACTCTAGTTTTTATAAGGATCTACAGCCAACTCACCAATATTCTTTATGTATAGCTTTTCATGGTTCAGACCCAAAGTGAGGGATTTACGCTATATATTTCCACTTTTTGTCATAACCTGGATAATGCTGCTTTCCTTCATAACCCTTGAGGGTTGAAAAAAGACTATTCAGCCTCTCTACCTCCTAGTTTCTGCCTGAGTTTGGCCTTCTCCACAATGAAAAAAAAATATGACAGAAATGCCAGATTTAACATCATAGATAAAGCTCATCCTCTTCATAATCTTCCTAAAACTATCAATCTATTTATTCCTTCAGTGTCTTCAAGCATTTTTAAAAGCAATTTGTAGGTTTTTTCTAATTGTTTTAGTAAAATATTATTGTCTTAGTTCTTTTGGGCTGCTGTAACAAAATACCAAAGACCGGGTGACTTGCAAACAGCATAATTTATTTCTCACCATTCTGGAGGCTGGGAAGTCCAAGATCAAGGCAGCATCAGATTACGTGTCTGGTGAGAGCTTGCTTCCTGGTTCATACACAGCCATCTTCTCAATGTGTTCCCACATGGTGGGAGGGGCAAGGAAGCTCCCTATTATAAGAACACTAATCCCATTCATGACCAAGTTCCTTCCAAAGGTCCCACCTCCTAATAACATCACATTTCAACACAAATTTTAAGGGGATACTAACATGTAGTCTATATCAATTATCAGAAGTGGATCATCTAATTAACATGTTTTAATAAAAATGTAAAGTATGCAATTGATATGAATTATACTATAAGTATTAAGAATATTTAGGGAGTGATTTGGAGCATAGGACATTCAAAATTGTTATGGTTAATTTTCTGTGTCAACTTAGCTGGGCCATGGTACTCTGATATTTGGTCAAACATTATACTGGATGTTTCTGTGAAGTTGTTTCTTGGATAAGATTAACATTAAGTAAATGTAATTACTAAGAAGATTACCATTCATGTGGTGACTGGGTCTCATCTAATAAGCTGAAGGCCTTAATAGAACAAAGGGGGACCACCTCCAAGCAAGAAAGAATTTTGCCAGCAGACAGGAAGTCTTCCATGAATACCCAGCCTGCTGGCCTACCCATCACATTGGGACTATGGAGAGAGGTGTGTATCTACACATGTATTCTGTCAGTTCTGTTTCTCTGATGGACTATGACTAATATGAAAATACAGTGAGATCTTGACAAGGCAAATAGAAATGGAAGACAGATTTTAGGTAATGTTTTGTGGAAAAAAATCTTATTAATTAAATGAGCAAATAAGAATTTGTGAGCTTTTTTTGAATGCAGTTACATTTTGGATCCCATAGCCTTCCTCCAAGATGAATGAAAAGATAAACACATTTAACAAAGGAAAATTGAAAGCACAGGAAAGTAATGAAATTTGCCTAGTTTACACTGAGCCTCAGTGTCAGAGAAACAAAGAAAACCAAGAATTTCTATGTTTACACCCAATGGGATTATAAGGTAAAGAATGTTGTTATTCAGTTGCTTTCTTGTAAGGAAAAAATTGCATTATATCTTGCTTAATCTTTTCAAAACATGCATTTATAGAAATATACAAGTGAAATAATAATGTAAATGCATGAGTATATTTGCATACATTATATATATATATGCAAGATATTATATATCTTGTGTATTATATATCTTGTGTGTACACACACATCTTGTGTGTATATATATATATATATATGTATATACACACAAGATAAAGAACATTTTCCAAACAACTTAATATCTGCTATCACTTACAAAAACTAGCCTAATTTGTACCTTAGGCCTCAGTATTTGCCACACCCTTATGGGTTTTTATACACTCGCCTTATATTTATGAATCTCCTAAGCACGTAATATCCATTTTCCTTGTTTTAAACAATGTAAATTAAAAACTACATGTTCTTTTTTTAAATGTACACTTTATATTTTTGACATATATCCAGCTGAATAAAGATAGAATTTATTAACTGTGTAACGGTGTATTTCATGAATATTTTATTTTATTTATTTTATTTTATTTTATTTTATTATTTTATTTTACTTTTGTCTTTTGTTGCTTTTACGGCTGCACTCGAGCTATGCGGAGGTTCCCAGTCTAGGGGTCTAATCAGAGCTACAGCTGCCGGCCTACACCACAGCTCATCGAACACCAGATCCTTAACCCACTGAGCGAAGCCAGGGATCGATCCCACAGCCTCATGGTTCCTAGTCGGATTTGTTTCCACTGCACCACCATGGGAACTCCTCATGAATATTTTATGATTCATTTATATCTTTTACTATTAAAACCATTTGGTTTGATCGATTTTTTTTTTTTGCTGTTTAAAACTACAGTGTTTTGAACATTGTATTTATTGGACATATAAAACAGTTTCTCCAGGATCCTAAGGAAAAAAAGTGAAATTTCTGGGCCATCAAGGTTATTTTTAAGCAAATTTAGTTGGAGTATGGTAACTAATAACATTGTGCTTGTTTGGGGGTTTCGGGTGTACACCAAAGTGAATGAATCATACATATATATATATATATATATATATATATATATATCTCCATTCGTTTTTTTTTTTTTTTTTTTTTTTTTTTTTTTTTTTTTTTTGCTTTTTAAGGCCTCACTCACAGCATATGAAAGTTCCCAGGATAGGGGTCAAATCTGAGGTACAGCTGCCAGCCTACACCACAGCCACAGCAATGCAGGATCAGAACCATGTTTGCGACCTACAGTACAGCTCATGGCAATGCCAAATCCCTAACCCACTGAGCGAGGCCAGGGATAGAACCCACATACTCATAGATCCTAGTCAGGGTTCATTACCCCTGAGCCACGATGGGAACTCCCATATATATCCATACTTTTTCAGATTATTTTCCAATATAGGCTGTCACAGAATGTTGAACTGATTCCCAGAGTTATATAGTAGGTCTCTGTTACCCACTGATTTTGTGCATAGTAATCTGTATAAACTAATCCCAAGCTCCCA
This sequence comes from Catagonus wagneri, assembly GCA_004024745.2. Lineage (NCBI taxonomy): Eukaryota > Metazoa > Chordata > Mammalia > Artiodactyla > Tayassuidae > Catagonus > Catagonus wagneri. The sequence continues at coordinate 24,751,216 of PVHT021183518.1, read as the reverse complement.
CTCCATCGCTCCCTCCAACGTTTCCCATTTGGTAACCACAAGTTTGATTTCAAAAACTTTGAGTCTGTTTCTGTTTTGTGAATAAATTCCTTTGTATCATTTTTTATTAGATTCCACATATAAGTGATTTTACATAATATTTGTATTTGGCTTACTTCACCTAGTGTAGTAGTATCTAGCTCCATCCAGATTGTCACAAATGGCATTATTTTATTCTATTTATGACTGAGTAATATCCCATTTTATATATGAATCACATCTTCATCCATTCCTCTATTTATGGACCCTTATGTTTCTTCCATGTCTCGGCTATTCTAAAGGGTGCCACAATGAATATAGGGGGTAAATGTATCATTTGAATTATGGTTTTCTCTGGCTATATGCCCAGGAGAGGAATTGCTTGATCATAACAGTAGTTCAATATTTAGTTTTCTGAGGAAATTCCACACTGTTCTCTACAGTGGTTGCACAAAACTATATTCCCAGCAACAGTGTAGGAGGGTTCCCTTCCTTCACACTCTCTCCAGCATTTATTGTTTGTAGAATTTTTGATGATGGCCATTCTGACTGGTGTTAGGTGATACCTCATCATAGTTTTGATTTGAATTGCTCTAATAATTAGTGATGTTGAGCATTTTTTCATGTTCTTTGTGGCCACCTATCTGTCCTCTTTGGAGGAATGTTCTTTTAGACCTTTGGAACGTTTTTTGATGGGTTGCTTGTTTTTTTCACATAAAGATCCATGAGATGTTTGGATATTTTGGAAATTATTCTCTTGTCAGTCATTTCATTTACAAAGATTTTCTCCCATTCTGTGGGAAGACATTTCATTTTGTTAATGGTTTGCTTTGTTATGCATAAGCTTTTATGTTTAGTTAGGTTCCATTTGTTTGTTTTGGTTTTTAGTTTCATTACTCTGGGAGGTGAGTCTGAAAAGATTCTGCTACAGTTTATGTCAAAGACTGTTTTGCCTATATTTTCCTCTAAGAGTTTTATGGTTTCTGGCCTTACATTTAGGTCTTTCAACCAGTTTCAGTTTATCTTTTTTGTGTGGTATTAAAGGATGTTCTAATTTCATTCTTTCACATGCAGCTGTCCAGTTTTCCCAGAACCACTTATGAAAGAAGCTGTCTTTTCCCTACCATATATTCTTGCCTTCTTTGTTGTAGATTGACATTAGGTACATGGGTTTATTTCTGGGCTTCCTACGCTGTACCACTGATCTATGTTTTCATTTTTTGTGCCAGTACCACATTCTTTTGATGATCTAGCTTTCTAGTAAAGCCTAATGTCAGAGACCCTGATTACTCCAGCTCAATTTTTCATTCCTGAGATTGCTTTGGCTATTAGGGGTCTTTTGTAGTTTCATACAAGTTTTAAAATTTTTTTGTCCTAGTCCTGTGAAAATGCCATTGGTATTTCAAAGATTGTATTAAATCTACAGATTGTCTTGTGTAGTACAGTCATTTTGACAATACTGATTCTTCCAAGAGCATTTATTTATTTACACCTGTTTTTGTCATCTTCAATTTCCTCATCAGTATCTTATAGTTTTCAGAGTATAGGTCTTTTACCTATTTAGGTAGGTTCATTCCTAGATATTTTATTCCATTTGATGGGATCTGTTTCCTTAAGTTATCTTTTTGATCTTTCATTATTTGTGTATAGGAATGCAAGAGATTTCTGCATATTAACTTTTTATCCTACAACTTTATTGAATTTATTAATGAGCTCTAGTAGTTTTCTGGTAGTATGTTTAGGATGATCTATGTGTTGTATCATATCATCTGCAAACAATGGCAGTTTTACTTATTCTTTTCCAATTTTGATTCATTTTATTTTTTTTCTTCTCTAATTGCTATGTCTAGGACTTCCAAAACTATGTTGTATAACAGTGGTGAGAGTGGACATCCTTGCTTGTTCCTGATCTAAGTGGAAATGCTTCCACCTTATCACAATGAGAATGGTGTTAGCTGTGGGTTTGTCACATATGGATTATTTTACATTGAGGTTGGTTCCTTCTATGTCTACTTTCTGGAGAGGTTTTATCAGAAATGGGTGTTGAACTTTGTCAAAAGCTTTTTCTGCATCTACTGAAATGATAATATGTTTTTTAGACTTCGGATTTTTAATGTGGTGTGTCACACTGATTGACTTGCAGCTACTGAAGAATACTTGTATCCCTGAGATAAATTCCACTTGACCATAGTGTATGATCCTTTTAAGGTATTATTGGATTTGGTTTGCTAATATTTTTTGAGGATTTTTGTGTCTATATTCATCAGTGATATTGGTCTATGATTTGTGTGTGTGTGTGTGTGTTGTGACTTTATTTGCTTTTGGTATCAAGGTGATGGTGGCTTCATAGAATAAGTGTAAGAGTGTCCTTTGCTCTTCAATTTTTGGAAAGAGTTTCAGAAAAATAGGTGAAGGTATTTCTTCTCTATATGTTTGATAGAATTCACTGGTGAAGGTATGTGGTACAGGACTTTTGTAAAATCACAGTTTCAATTTCAGAACTTACAATTTAACTCTATTCATATTTTCTATTTCTTCCTGGTTCAGTCCTAGAAGGTGGTACCTTCCTAAGGATTTGTCCATTTCTTCTAGGTTGTCCAGTTTATTGTCATATATTTCCTGTAGTAGTATTTTCTGTTCCTTTGCATTTTTCTGGTGTCAGTGTAATTTCTCCCTTTTCATTTCTAATTGTATTGATGTGAGCACATTTTTTTTTCTTGATGAGTCAGGCTAAATATTTATCAATTTTGTTGATCTTTTCGAAGAACCAGCTCTTGGTTTCATTGATTTTTCTGTTATTTTCTTCATTAATATCTCATTTATTTATGCTCAGATCTTTATGATTTATTTTCTTCTACTAACTTTTAGTTTTGTTTGTTCTTCTTTCTCTATTGCTTTAGGCATAAGGTGAGGTTGTTTGTGATTTTTCTTCTTTCCTCAGATAAGACTGTATTTCCATAAATTTTCCTCTTAGGACTGCTGTTGCTGTGTCATAGGTATTGGATCTTTTTGTTGTTGTTGTTCTTTATTATTTGTTTCTAGGTATTTTTTAAATTTCTTCCTTGATTTCCTCAGTGATCCATTGGTTGTTTGTAGCATATTCTTTAGCCTCCATGTGTTTCTGTTTTTCTGAAGTTCTTTTTCCTTAGTTGATTTCTAGTCTCGTAGCATTGCATTTGGAAAAAAATGCTTGATATCATTTCAATTTTCTTAAATTTACTGAGGCTTGATTTGTGGCTCAAGTTGCAATCTATCCTGGAGAATGTTTCATGTGCACTTGAGGAGACAGGTACTCTGCAGTTTTCAGATGACTTTTCTATAATATCGATTAAACCTATCTAGTCTAACATGTCATTTAAAGCCCAATTTTCTTTATTGAATGTTATGCCTTGATGATCTGTCCATTATTGAAAGTCAGGTGTTAAAGTACCCCACTAATACTGTGTTTATATTGAGGTGCTCCTACACTGGGTCTATATATATTAACAATTATTAAATCTTCTTCTTGGATTGATTCCTTGATCAGTAGATAGTATTCTTCTTTGTCTATTGTAAGAGTCTTTATTTTAAAGTCTATTCTGTCTGATATGAATATTCCTATTACAGCTTTTTTTTTTTTTTAAGGGCCACACCTGCACATATGCAAGTTCCCAGGCTAGGGGTCAAATCAGAGCTGCAGCTGCCAGCCTACACCACAGCCACAGCAATGCTAGATCCAAGCTGCATCTGTAACATGTGCTGCAGCTTGAGGCAATGCCAAATCCTTAACCCACTGAGCAAGGTCAGGGATCAAATTCGCATCCTCATGAATACCAGTCAGCTTTTTAAGCTGCTGAGCCACAACAGGGAATCCCCAGCTTTTGTTTGATTTTAATTTGTATGCAATACTATAATTTTTACCATTCCCTAAATTTCAGTCTCTATGTGTCCCTAGATCTGATGTGGGTCCCTTGTAGACAGCATATATATGCATCATTTTTCACATTAGTCTATGTCTTTGTTTTATTTTTGTATAAGAATTTTATATCTTACAACTTCACTGGATTTATTGGTAAGTTGTATAGTTTTCAGATGACCTCTTCTTTAGGATTTTCTATGTATAATATGATATCATTTGGAATTAATGACAGTTTTACTTCTTCCTTTCCAATTTGGATTTCTTTATTTCTCTTACTTGTTTCATTTCTATGCTGGGACTTCCAAGACTATGTTGAGTAACAATGGTAAGAGTGCCATCCTTGTTTGGTTCCTGATCTGGATTAGGAAGATGTGGTATATATACATGATGGAATACTATTCAGCCATAAAAAAGGATAAAATAATGTCATTTGCAGCAACATGGATGGAATTAGAAACCCTCATACTGAGTGAAGCAAGTCAGAAGGAGAAAGACAGATGTCATATGAAATCGCTTATAACTGGAGTCTAAAACACTGCACAAATGAACATCTCAACAGAAAAGAAAATCACAAACTTGGGGAACAGACTTGTGGTTGCCAAGGGGG
>PVHT021183518.1:24719495-24745693 GCA_004024745.2 Catagonus wagneri | reverse complement strand
AAGGGGGCAGGGGAGGGGTGGGGGAGGGGTGGGAGGGAATGGGGATAACTAGTGCTTTAATGATGGAATAGCAAGGAGCTCCAACTGTATTGCACAGAGTACTATATCTAATTACATGTGACAAATCCATATATGTACATGCAATCGGGTCACCACATGGTGCAGTTGGAAAATCTAACAGAAATCTGTAAACCAGCTATAATGCAAAAATAAAAAAAAAGAAGAAATGCTTTCAGCTTTTCACCATTGAATGTGCTATTAGCTCTGGGTTTGTCATATATGACCTTTATTATGTTAAGGTATGCTCCATCTATGCTCACTTTCTAAAAAGTTTTTTACATAAATAGATGTTGACTTTTATCTGCCAGGATGCCGAGTTAAATCTGAATTTCATAAAATAAGTATTTCCCCTGCAATAATGGAGACAAAGATTTTAAAAGTCCATTTTTATCTGAAATTCAGATTTAACTAGGTATCTTGTATTTTTCTATTTTATTTTATTTTATTTTATTTTATTTTATTTTATTTTTACTAAACCTGGCAACCCTACTGTGTCCTTCCTAATTAATCCCTTCTCCATATCACAAAGCCAGGTAAACCCTAATCTGATTTCTCTTGGTATAGATTAGACGTGTGTCTTTTAAAGAGTCATATTCATAGGATATAACGCCATTTTTTCCTTTGTGTCTGGATCCTTTAATTCAATACAATTTTTTGGCAATTCACCCATGTTTTTATCTGTATTAGTTCATGTCTATTTATGAATGAATGGTATTTCATTGTATAAATACACCATAATTGATCTATTCAGCTGTTGATGAATATTTGGATTGCTTTCAAGTTTTAGCTATAAAGAATAAAGATGCAATGAATATTCATGTATCAGCTTATTGAATAGACAAATTATTTCATTTTTCTTGGGATTTTTATGGTAAGGTTATATTTAAATTAAAAAAAAACTTCAAAAGTGTCTTTGAAAATAATTTTTTTTATTTCACATTCCCACCAGCAATATATGTGAGTCCCAGTAGATCCACATCATTGCTAATGTTTGGTATTGTCTGTTTTTAAAACTCTCACCTTCCTAACGGTTGCATGAGCTATGTAGTAATAACACTTTATTTCATTACTTTAATTGTTACATATCCTTTTATATACTTATCAGTCATTTATATATCCTAGTAGAAGTGTCCAAATATTTTTATTACTTTAAGTTGTTAGTTTTTAAATTATTGGTTATGAGTTTTTATCTATTCTATTATAAATTATATTGACATATTTATCAACATATTGATACATGCTTATTAATATATCATATCTATCAGTATATCTGTAAATATATATGAGATAAATACATAAGTATGCTGATGTATATTGAAAATTTATTTTATATGAAAAATTTATATATTTAAATTTAAATTAACGTGTTTATCAATATAACAATACATATATATATGAGAGAGGTACCAGGTAGGAAATACATATATATGTTCTTTCAGTATTGACCTTCTTTCCTCTTTTTAATGCTATCTTTTTTTTTTGCCTTTTTGTCATTTTGGGGCCACACTCGTGGCATGTGGAGGTTCCCAGGCTAGGGGTCTAACAGGAGCTGCAGCTGCCAGCCTTCGCCACAGCCCCAGCAACGCGGGATCCCAGCCACGTCTGCAACCTACACCACAGCTCACGGCAACGCCGGATCATTAACCCACTGAGGAAAGGCAGGGATCGAACCCGCAACCTCATGATTCTTAGTCGGATTCGTTAACCACTGCGCCATGACGGGAACTCCTTTAATGCTATCTTTTGAAGAGCATTATATGTGTATATATACATATAATATATATAAAACATGAGCACATATATGTGTATATATAAAATGTTGCGAGTGTACATATATATCTTCCCTGCATATTTTTTATTCTTAGCTCAATGAATTTTATTACATATATAGTTGTATAATGATCATCGCAACAAAATTTTATAGAATTTATATCCAAAACCCCCAGCCCATCCCCTCACCCCCAGCCCAGCCCTTCTCACCACAACCTGTCTCCTTCAGAAACCATACCTTTTCAAAGTCTGTGAATCAGTATCTGTTCTGCAGTGAAGTTCACTGCATTCTTTTTTTAGATTCCACATATAAGTGATAATATATGACATTGGTTTCTCACTGTCTGACTAACTTCACTTGGCATGATAATTTCCAGATCCATCCATATTGCTTCAAATGCCATTATTTCATTCCTTTTGATGGCTGAGTAATATCCATTGTAAATATTAACACATCTTTATCCACACCTCTGTCAACAGACATTTAGGTTGTTTCCATGTCCTGGCTATTGTATATAGTGCTGCAATGAACAACGGAGTACATGTATCTTTTTGAGTCATATTTTTCTCTGGAGAGATGCTCAAGAGTGGGATTGCTGGATCTAACAGTAATTCTATTTTTAATTTTTTGAGGAATAGCCATACTGTTTTCCACAGTGGTTTCACCAATTTACATTACCACCAATGGTGTAATAGGGTTACCTTTCCTCCACATCCTCTCCAGCATTTATTGTTTGTAGACTTTTTGATGATGGCCATTCCGGATGGTGTAAGGTGGTACCTCATAGTGATTTTCATTTTCATTTCTCTAATAATTAGTGATGTTGAATATCTTTTCATGTGTCTTTTTGCCATCTGTATGTCTTCTTAGGAGAACTGTCTGTTTAGATCTTCTGCCCATTTTTTTATGGAGTTTTTTGTCTTTTTCATATTGAGCTGCAACATGGCATTTATAAATTTTGGAGATTAACTCCTTGTCAGTAACTACATTTGCAAACATTTTCTCCAATTCTGCAGGTTGTCTTTTCATTTTGTTTAGGGTTTCCTTTGCTTTGCAGAAAATTTTAATTAGATCACATTTTTTAGTTTTGTTCTTATTGTCATTACTTTAGGAGGTGGATCTGAGATGATATTACTGTGGGTTATGTTGGAGAGTGTTTGGCCTAAATTTTCCTCTAAGAGTTTTTTTTGTTCACCTGTTCTTATTTTTAGGTCTTTTCTGTTTTCAGTTTATTTTTGTATATGGGTTAGGGAGTATTCTAATTTAACTCTTTTTACATGTAGCTGTCCAGTTTTCCCAGCACAACTTATTGAAGGAACTGTCTTCTCTCCATTGTATATTATTGCCTACTTTGTCATAGATTATTTGACTGTAAGTGCATGGGTTTAATTCTGGGCTTTCTATCCTGGTCCACTGATCTATACTTCTGTCTTTGTGCCAGTACCATATGGTTTTAATGACTGTAGCTTTGTAGTATAGTCTGAAGTCCAGGAGCCTGATTCCTTTAGCTCCTTTTTTCTGTCTCAGGGTGGCTTTGGCTATTCTGGGTCTTTTGTGCCTCCAACAAATTTTAAAATAATTTGTTCTAGTTCTGTGAAAAATGTCCTAGGTAATTTGATAGGGATTGCATTGAATCAGTAGATTGCCTTGGGAAGTATAGCCATTTTGATAATATTGACTCTTCCAGTCCAAGAGCATGGTATGTCTTTCCATCTGTTTGTGTATCCTTGATTTCTTTCATCAGCATCTTATAATTTTCAGAGAACAGGTCTTTTGTCTCTTTAGGTAGGTTTATTTCTATTTTATTCTTTTTGAACAAATGGTAAATGCGATTGTTTCCCTAATTTCTCTTAATGATCTTTCATTGTTAGCATTTAGAAATGCAGTCAATTTTTGTGTATTAATTTTGCACCCTTTAACCTTATCAAATTCACTGATGAGCTCTAAGAGTTTTCTGGTAGCATCTTTAGGATTCTATTAGTAACATGTCTTCTGCAAACAGTGATAATTTTACTTCTTCCTTTCTAATTTGTATTCCTTTTATTTCTTTTTCTTTTCTGATTGCTGTGGCTAGAACTTTTAAAGCTATGTTGAATAGTAGTGGCAAGACTGGACATTTTTGTCTTGTCCCTGATCTTAGTACAAAATCTTTCAGCTTTCACCATCAAGAATGATGTTAGCTGTGGGTTTGTCATATATGGTATTTATTATGTTCAGGTAGGTTCCTCTATGCCTACTTTCTGGAGGGTTTTTATAAGAAATGGGTGTTGGGTTTTGTCAAAGGTTTTTTCATCTATTAAGAGGATCATATGGTTTTCATTCTTATGTTTTTAATATGGTGTATCACACTGTTTGATTTATAGTATCAATATTGAAAAAAACCCTTGGATCTTTTGGATAAATCTCACTTGATCATGATATACAATATTTGTAATGTATTGTTGGATTTGATTTGCTAGTATTTTACATAGGATTTTGCATCTAAGTTCATCAGTGATATTGGCCTATAATTTTCTTTTTTGTTGTGTCTTTGTCTGGTTTCATTATCAGGGTGATGGTGGCCTTATAGAATGACTTTGGGAGTGTTCCTTCCACTGCAAATTTTTGGAATAGTTTTAGAAGGATAGGTATTAGCTCTTCTCTATATATTTGATAGAATTCGCCAGTGATGTAATCTGGTCCTGGACTTTTGTTTGTTGAAAGTTTTTAAATTACACTTTCAACTTCAGTACTTGTGATTCGCCCATTCGTCTTTTCTAAGAAAAAGTTTCCAAGAATTTGTCCATTTCTTCTAGTGGTTGTCTATTTTATTAGCATATGGTTGCTTATGGTGGTCTCTTATGATCCTTTGTATCTCTCTGATATCCATTATAACTTCTTTTTCATTTCTAATTTATTGAGTTTTCATTTTTTTTTCTTGATCAGTCTGGCTAAGGGTTTATCAATTTTGTTGATCTTTCCAAAGAATCAGCTTTTAGATAAATTGATATTTTCTATGCTTTTCTTTATTTCTATTTCATTTATGTCTGCTCCGCTCTTTATGATTTCTTTCCTCCTGCTAACTTTAGGTCTTGTCTGTTCTTCTCTCTGTAGGAGCTTTAGATCTAAAGTTAGGTTGTTTATTTGAGCTTTTCCTTGTTTCCTTAGGTAGGCTTTTATTGCTATAAACTTCTCTCTTAGAACTGCCTTTGCTGAATCCCATTGTTTTGGATTGTTGTATCTTTGTTTTCATTTGATTCTATGTACTTTTTATTTGATTTCTTTAGTGACCCACTAGTTGTTTAGTAGCATGTTGTTTGTTTAATCTCCATGTGTTTGTTGTTGTTGTTGTTTTGCAGGGTTTTTTTCTTTTTGATTTCCAATCATATAGCATTGTGTTCAGAAAAGATGGCTGATATGATTTCAATTTTCTTAAATTTACCAAGGCTTGCATTATGGCCCAGAATATAATCAATACTAGAGAAGGTTCCATGTGAACTTGAGAAGAACCTGTATTCTGCTGCTTTTGAATGGAATGTTCTATAAATATCTATTAAGTCCATCTGCTCCAATACTTCATGAAGGCCTGTGTTTCCCTGTTGATTTTCTTTCTGGATGATCTGTTACTGCTGTAAGTGGGGTGTTAAAGTCCCCCACTATTATTGTATTATTGTTAATTTCTCCTTATAAGGTTGTTAGAAGTTGCCTTATATACTGAGGTGATTTTATGTTGGGTGCATATATATTTACAATTGTTACATCTTCTTTGATTAATCTCTTGATCATTATGTAATGTCCTTCTTTGTCTCTTATAAAATTCTTTATTTTAAGGTCTATTTTGTCTGATATGAATATTGCTATTACAGTTTTATTTTGATTCCTGTTTGCATGGAATATTTTCATCCATCCTCTTGCTTTCAATTTGTATGTGTTCCTAGAACTGAAGTTGGTCTCTTGAAGACAGCATATATATGGGTTTTGTTTTTGTATCAATTCAGCCAGTCTATGTCTTTTGGTTGGGGCTTTTAGTCCATTTACATTCAAGGTATTTATTGATATGTATGTTCTTATTGTCATTTTATATTAACTTTTGGATTTTTGGGGGGGTATTTTTTCTTCCCTTCTTCTCTTGTTCTCATCTCTTGTGGTTTGATGATTATATTTAGTGTTGTATTTGAGTTGATTTTCTTATTAGTGAGTGTATATATTGTATATTTTTGGTTTGCAGTTACCTTGATGTTCTGATATACAAGATTATTTTAAGTTGTTTGTCTCATAATTGCAAGTGCATCTCCATTTTCCTGCATTTGTACACAAATGTTCAAATGTAGGAATGTTCCTATTCCCACAATTTCTGATTTTGGTAGCATATTTGTATCTAGATGATTTCCTACCTTTACTGTATATATGCCTTTACTTTTGATCCTTGTCATTTGTATTTTTATTTCTAGTTGTGGCCTTTTTCTTTTCTGCCTAGAGAAGTTCCTTTAGTATTTGTTGTAAAGCTGGTTTAGTGTTGCTGAATTTTCTTATCTTTTGCTTGTCTGTGAAGTGTTTGATTTCTCCTTCAAATCTGAATGAGAGCCTTGCTGGGTACAGTAATCTTATCTGGAGGTTTTTTCCTTTCAGCATTTTAAGTCTATCATGCCACTCCCTTCTGGCCTGCAGAGTTTCTGCTGAGAAATCTGCCAGTAACCTAATTATGTTTCTGTTGTATGTTTTTTGTTTCTTTTCCCTAGCTGCTTTCAATATTTTCTTTGCCTTTAATTTTGGTCAGTTCGATTAATATGTGTCTCAGGGTGTTCCTTCTTGGGATTATTTTATATGGTACACATTGTGCTTCATGGATTTGAGTAAGTGATTTCATTCCCATGTTAGGGAAGTTTTCAGCCATTATCTCCTCAAATATTTTCTTACCCTTTCTCCCTCTCTTCTCCTTTTGGCACCCTTATAATATGGATGTTGGTGGGTTTAACATTGTCCCAGAATTCTCTTAGACTATCTTCATTTTTTTTTCAGTCTTTTTTATGTTCCACATCGGTGATGTACACTAGTCTGTCCTCCACCTCACTTATTTGTTCTTCTTCCTGTATTCTACTGTTGGTTACATCTAATGAATTTTTTACTTCAGTATTGTATTTTGCATCTCTGCTTGATTAATCCTTAGGTCTTGTATTTCTTTCCTCAATGTTTCTTATAATTTATCAACCTTTGCCTCTAGTTTATTTCCAAGATCTTGAATCACCATCACTGTCATTAGTCTAAAGTCTGTTTCTTGGAGGCTGATAATCTGCAGATCACTTAGCTGTTTTTCTGGGTTTTATTTTTCCTTACTCCCTTATCTGAATCATAATTCTCTGTCCCTTATCATGTATAGATTTTTGGTGTGGTATACTTTTGCAGACAATAGAGTTGTATCCTCTCTTGTTTCTGATGTCTGTGCCCTTGTGGCTGGAGTTGGTATGGGATCTTGCTACAGACTTCCTTATGGGAGGGACTGGTGCCAGCCCACAGGTAGATGGAGCTGATTCTTAACCCTCTGGTGGGTGGGGCTTTGTCTCTGGGTGAGAATAGAAGTGGCTGTGTGCCTGGGGTATCTTTAGGCAGCCTGTTTGCTGTTGGGTGGAGCTGTGATCCCACTGGAATTATTGTTTGGTCTGGGTGGTGCCAGATTTTTCAAAAATGGCCACCTATAGAAGAGCACACATTGATTATTATTCCTGAGATCTTTGCATCCAATGTCTTTCCCCTACAGTAATCCATAGTCATCCCGTTTTCCCAGGAGATCTTTCATGAACTGCAGTCAGGTCTGACCCAGATTTCTATGAGGTCTCTGCTCTGCCCTGAGACCCAGTGCACATGAAAGTCTCTGTGCACCTTTCAAGAATGGGGTCTCTGTTTCCCCCAGTCCTGTGGAGCTCCTGCACACATTCCCCATTGGCCTTCAATGTCAAATGCTCCAGAGGCTCCTTTTCCCAATGCCAGATCCTCAGGCTAAGGGACTTGATGTAGGGCTCAAGCTCTCACTTGCCATAGGTGAGTCTATGTCATACAGTTACTTTCCAGTCTGTGGGCTGCCCACCCTGCATGGGTGGGATTGCTTATATCACATAATCACCCCTCCTACCATTTTGATGTGGCCTCCTCTTTGTCCTCTGGAGTAGGATATCTTTTTTGATGGTTTGAAGTCTACTGTTGAAAGTTGTTCAGCAGTTGGTTGCAATTTTGTTGCTTTTATGAGAGAAGGTGAGCTCCAGTCTTTCTACTCCAACATCTTACTGTTCCCATTATCTTTTCATTTTTAAAGCTGTCTTTTGAAGACTAAGTCTTTTTCATTTTGAAAAAAAGGTAAATTCATTACTTTAATTATTTTGTATTTTGAGTTTTATCAGAAATTTTAATTACCCCTAGTTTAGGAAGATTTTTCTCCAATATTTCTTCTAGACGTCTTACTGTTCTAACTTGACATTTATATATTTGATGCATTTCATATTAGTCTTGACCTACATCATGGGTAAGAGCCAAAGCTCATGTTTTTTCACATGAATATTTAATCATTAAATTTTGAGAGGTTGTTGCCTCGGATGGGATACAGCTTGTGCCAGTGGATTAACAAAATTAATTGAATTTAAGAGGCAAAGAAATGAATTATTTTATCCTTATTAACATTCACCAAGTATATTGGCCACAGAAATCCCCAAGCCATAAGGCAAGATAAGGTATTTTCTATTATACTGATTGTTGCAGTTACATTTAATTACCATGTTATTAATGTGTAAATTAGACTAATTCCTGGATTCAATTTTCATTTTATTGCTCTCAGGGTCATCAATCTTTCTGTATCTCATTAATCTAATTTTTTGTCTAGCTGGCATTTTAACTTCCTTATCTCTCCAAACTCTTTACTCAATGCAGTAAAGTTTACTTTAAAAATGGAAAACAAACTATTTTACTCTCTGATCACAGCCTTCTAAGGATTCCTCAACTCACTTCTGAGCAAAATAAACAAACAATAGATAAAGGAAGAAAAGAAAAAAAAACTCACAGTAGTTTGCAAATTCTTAACAAGATCTAGTACTTCCTTTGCTGAGCTGATCTCATCTCCTACTATTTGCTGCCTCACTTACATCCCTCCAACCACACTAGCTTCCCTAATGTTTCCCCAACGTGTCAGTAATTATTCTGCCTTGGAACCTTTGCATTTTCCCTCTTTTCTGTTTGACATAACTAGCATTTCTACAAATATTTGACTGTCTCCTTCTCTCATTAATATCTGGTCTTTATTCAAATATTTTTACTTACAAGGATCTCTTTCCTCCCAGGTCCTCCCATTTAAAATTGTCCCATCATTACTACTTAGGACCTCCCTACTTCCCTTCTGTACTTTAGTTTCCTGTATAACACTTACTATCACTTGACATGCAATTTTTTTAAATTAATACATGTTTATCTCCCTCAACAGGAATGTTAAGACCCATTAGTCCCTCACATGGACCCTGCAATTCATCCATAGATAGAATTTATAACATCTTATATTTGCTTCCTGTCTAATTTTGAGCCTGTTGAGGCAAAGATACAAATTATATTCACCATGGTACCTCCAGAATCAAGTCTTAGCAGACATTTATTGAATACATGTATCTACTGGATTATAACAAACAAGAAAAAGACAAAACCGCTACAATTAACTGGGTTCAATTAATGGCAAAAAATGCCCTTTACTTTCCTCATTATTAAAATAGAGATGATACAGGTAACCCATCTTGTGGGGCTGCAATAAGTACTAAATTACTAAATGTAAAGAACTTAGAATAGGGTATGTTACACATTAAACATTCAGCGAATGTTGTCATTATCACCAATGCCATCATCATCACTAATACTTTTATTAACAGAGCACATATTTCCTTTTTAAATAAATCAAAGCACTTTGTCAAGTCCTACTCTGCCTCCAGTACTACCTCCAATAAAATATTTCTACCAAGTATGGTGTAGAAAAAGACATAAAAGGAAAATAATGGATATATGTATATGTATAACTGTTTCACTTTGCTGTACACCTGAAAATAATTCAACACTGTAGGTCAACTGTACGCCATTACAATTTTTTTAAAAAGGAAAATAAATAAACCTAGATGGCTTTTCATAGAGAATAAATGCACATCCTAAAGCAGATGAATTATCTACTAATGCTGAACCTAGGTTCCTTGGTCTTTCAATAAACATTTTCTAAATCCAAGTCTCTAAGGTACAGGATTGACATTTTTGGTCTCTCTTTAGGGCATAAATTGGTCCATAGAAATGTGTTTCCAGTTAATATCTGACTTGTTATGTGGACTAAATTTGATTTGGCATCCTGGGCATTTCTGTTTTCCAAATTAGATCTTCTCTCTTATTTTGGGATGCTTAAAAGGTTAAAAATCAAATTAAAACTTGTTTAATTAATTTAGGTTGGTTTTAGTAGTCATGTGTATAGTAAAGTGAACCAGGGCAATCATATTAGTACTATTTATAATTCCAGGCCATTGCATGACACAATGAAGAGAAGATATAATTTAATCTAGATCAATTTGAGAGAACCAAGCTCCAATCTTGGCTTTTATTCAAACCCCTGAGAAAATGAAATAAAAATTTATAATTTAAAAGTGAAGCTCTGTCTGAAAAAATGGTGAAGACTTTGAATCATTAACTGTGATATATAGTTGGCTGCTTACTTTTATACCACTAATCCTCAGACTAAAATGGTATTTGAGAAATAATAACCCAGAACACAACAGGATTAGCAGGCCGTCTCTTATTATAACTGTCACAGATGTTTAAAGCTAATGGTTAAGGACGTAAAAATTCCTTTCAGAATATTAAGTGAATTTGGGTGGGTGGTACTGGTACTGGTGATACTGAAGAACAATCTTCAGTGTCTAAATATAGTCTCTTCTTATACAGAGCTTAGGGTATAAACAGATGCAGAATAGACTTGAGGGGCAGATGAGGGGCAGTGGTCCTGAGCCATATCTAGAAAAATTGGGGCTTCTCTATAACCAGGATCTGCCCTATACAACTTTTACCTTAGGACAGAATTTAATGCATTTCTAGTGGATGTTCAACACAAAATGATAAAGAGATGGAAAATATATTACTATCTACTTTGAATTTGTCTTTGAAATAATATCTCTGAAACATCAGCTTTTGTGACCAGAATACTTCACTTTCCACAGTTTCTTTGCTTTGTGCAAAGAAGGGAGCTCTTCCTAAATACATTTTAAAATCATAGTTAATGGTAAAGTAATCTATGCATTAACAACTATTTGAAGACTAACTATTGAGGTAAAATTTCAGTTATTAGATATTTCTTATCTAATAAGCTCAGACACCAAGGCACTTGTCTATTACTATTCTATTACATATCAGGTGTCATCTGCCATTTTCATCTGTCAAACTTCCCTTTAGGTGTGTATGTGTGTGTGTATATACAAAATTATAAATTAGAACTGGTTCATTTGTATAAATATAATTAGAGAGATGTTCAATGGAATTTTCCATTTCTGAACCTGATTTTGAAACTGGACTATCTGTAAAATAAACATATTTTTTATTGACTTATACTTTATTTATTTATTTAGCCTGTGCCCATGGCATGCAGAAGTACCTAGTCCAGGTCCAGGTACTGAACCCGAGACATAGCAGTAATATGAGCCACAGCAGTGACAACTGAGTCCTCAACCACTAGCCCACCAGGGAACTCCCTGACCTATACTTTAACTTCAAACTTTAGATATAGAACAGTGATGTATTTACCAGGATTGCAATCTGATATTCTACAAATTCATACCTTTGGTTTTACAATCAAATGCTAAAGATCTCAAGGATTAAGAGTTATAAAATTATGAGTTGTCATCCACACCTCAGTAGTGATATGGATCCACAAAAAGAGAAGCTACAAGATACTCCTTTAGAAATATTCAAAATTCAGCAATTTCTTGCTAAGTTCCATGTTATGAGCCAAGCTTAGGGCACCATCATCTTGCACTGGACTGTAATGCTTTCTAACTGGCCTATCTTTACATGACCACACAAACATACACATACACCACACACACAGAGTTATACTCCATATATCTGCCAGTGTGATTCTTTTGTAATTTAAGCCAGATTTCAATTCCTCCAGCACCTCCCCACCTCAATCAGCAAGAAGCCAAGGTCTTTACAGTAGTCTGTAATCCCTCATGGGCATACTACTTGCTATTACTCTTTCCTCCCACTCATACTAGATTTACCTTCATTCATTTTGCTGCAGACATACCGGCCTTTGTGCTGTTTTTGACCAGGTTGAAACTATTTCAGTGAATCTTTGCGTTCTGCTTCCTCTAATTGACATGTTTGTCCCCTGATAGCTACATAGTTCACTCTCTTACTACTTTAGATCACTATTCAAATATTGCCCTTGAAGAAGGGTAACTGAAGATTATCTGAAGCCTTAAAGCCATGTGATCATTAATAAGGCTGCAAGCAAGGGTTTGTAAAAATGGAAGTTAAATGTTATTGGAAAATTAAGGAAAGGTGATCCTTGCTTGGTAGTGACAGACATTTTTAGCAGCAGTATTGCCTTAGTAACTGGGTGATCCAGCTGAGATTTCCAAGCAAATTATTAAAAGCGCTGTCTGGTTTCTCTCGCTGCTTATAGTAAAATGCAAGAGGAGAGAGAGAAACTAAAGCCTCCTCCCAACAATCACAAGAATAAGTGTTGAAGGGCATTCTCCAACCCCAGTGAAGTCTTCAGAGCCAACTTGAAGGCAACCTCGTAAGAAATCATCCAACTAAGACATTCTTAGATTCCTGATCCTCACAAAGTCTGTGACAGAAGAAATATTTGTTGCTTTAAGATACTAAATTTCTAGCAATTTACTCATTATACAGCAATTGGTAACTAATAAAATTACCTTGTTCAAAAATATCTTATCTGCTTATGAATTCTTCTGCATTTGTTCTGTGTCTCTGTAGAGTTAGAACTCTAAAACAGCTTAATGACAGGCAAGTGAGAGGAGAGATTGTGGAGTTGGATCAGGAACAGTTTCAGACTGGTATAGGTCAAGAAACCCCTTTGCTCACTTCCTGAGACTACAGAAATGAATTACAACCTCCCTGTTTTTTGAGCTATTGAGGATTCTTCTTCTTTTGAATACTACATTTGGGATTATCAATTATCACAAGTTTTTTAAATTAAAGAAGCCTGGAATAGGATCAGTACAAATTAAATTTAAAAGCAGGGAGTATCATCCACCTGACTAGTGCCTTTCCATGTATTTTTCTCGTATTTCTTGAGACATTTATTAGGGTTTCCTGTCTTCCCAGCACCATGAAGACAGGAGATTTGCTGAAGCTAGGGAGCATGACAGAGGGATTTTTTGCAATTTGGGGACATTATATGGGAACAGTAGGACTAATTCAAGTGCCGGGTTATCCAAATGTGAAAAAAATTATTACCCCTATTATTTCCCAGTCTCGTCAAAAATGACTCCTTTAAATTCACCGAAATTTGTTCTCTGCTGATTATCTGTTGATAAAGTAAATGTAATTCTTGACATTCAACAGTGTATTAGATCAATGTTATTAAAGGTGGCACAAAAAATAATGTTCATATATCGAGAACAATTGGAACAACCAATAATTTTTACTCAAAATCTATACTAATGACAATGTCCCTTACATCATTCTCATTATTCTCCATATTTTATTTAATTGTCAATAAAACCTTTATAATCTAATTCCTATTAATTCCCCACTGATACCAAGGCATTAATTTTTATTATAGAAATCAAGACTTGATTCATTTCCAGTCCTCTACCATTTTGTTGAGTTAGTCTCATTTTTAGCTCAGGATAGTAATTTCTGAACTGCTGATCCAAACACTGAATATTAGGGCATGTGTTTTTTCCTATAGAAGACACTGAATTAATGTCTTCAAATAAATGCCTAAGAGAAGTTCCATTCATATGTATAATGATTTCACTATTCATAGGGAATGTTACTAAGCACATTTAGTTCCTAAAATTGCCTAATTATGACCATTGTTAAGATCAAATCTGGATATTTCTTTATCTATATCCTATAATGCAAGAAACACACAGATCTAATTAAAAGTAGCATAATTATGTATGTTTAGATAAATCTTTCTTTGACTGTAGAAAAGATAGATTTTAGAGGAGTAAGTGTGGAGGGAGACCAGTTAAGAGACTATTTTAGTAATCTGGACAAGAGGTGATAAAAGGCTTAAGTAGTATTGTGGATAACAAAAGATAGGAATACATTAAAATATTTTCAAAAAAAAAGACAAGAATTTATTGCATATTCCATTAACTGTGAAAATAATTAGTAGATATTTGAACAGGGTTACCCCAGTCCACCTCAATATTTTGCATCTTTTAGGTGAGAAAAACATCAGATTGAAGATTGGTGCTTTGAAGATTGGTAGCTTGAGAAGTTTTCATAGAGAGTACACTCGCAGTGGACAATGTTAAGAGTGGCAGCACTGATACTCGCAAAAGAGACTGTGTGGGAAGCAGGGAGTCAAGCATGGGAGGAGAGACATAATGGAAACAATTGCCTGAAACTTATGAACTGGTTTGTAAGCTATGTCCCCTTTTGAGGGACTGTCTGGAATAATAGGGGATACTTTTAGGAATGCTATATCTCCATTTGGATAGACTGATGAAGCAGGTTCACAGATATTGTAATTTGAGCTTTCAGAAGTGCAGAACAGATGATATCAGATTACATTTGGATTATGTGTATAATGTGATCATTGTCCAAAAACACAAGAAGAACTGTACTGCTCTTCTTGACATTCCCATCTGTGAATCAAATCACTGCTAGTTTAAGAATACACCTGCCACATTATATGTCAACAGATAAAGAAAGATTACACCTAAAGTGAAAGCTCTTTCTCTAAAATCTGTCAACAAACTACCCTAAAAAATGACTACTGGTATCATAATTGGAGATATCCAATGTGTAGTTCTAAACCAACAGCAACTCTGCCTTGGACAACGCTAGAAATAAAATTCTTCCCCCTTATCCTAGACCTACAGAATCAGATCATCTGGGGTATAGCCTAGAAACCGATTTAATCATACTCTTTAGACAAGGTTTATGCAAGTTGAAGGTTGATAATTACCCTAGAGAAAACATGTACTCTTTCACACTGCCCATCTTTTCCAGAATCTTCAACAGTTGCTGTTTTTTAAATTCTACCACAATAGGGATATGGGGAATGTATCATATGAGCAAATTTATCAGAAAATTTTGAGACAAAGACCTCCAGATAGACAAGTTAATGAAGGTAAAACCAATGGAAAGAGACCTTACCGTTGCCAAAATTAAATCTTCTAAGATATCTATGTAATATTTGCATAAATGTAAAATAATAGGGCAGTGGCAGCTGAAGAACTGAATAACCAGATGCATGTCATCTAGGATATACCAAACATCTACATATTCCCAGTGCTGCATGGACCAGTCTGACATTGATTTCATGCTACTCTCTCTAACAGTGCTTTCCCATCTTCCAATTCATTTTATGCTTCAGACTCTCCCGATAGGCTATTTGACATAAATAGTGATATACAGCATTGGAAAGCACCTAGAAATTTTGCTAAGAAAATTCAGGTCAAATGTGGCTTTCATATAAAACAGATATCGACCTCTGTGCTGTTACAGATGTCTTTTGTCTTCCACATTCAAATAGTTGCCAATGCTGGCACTACAAAAGGGAAAGGCAAGCTCCAATTTAAGCAGTATTCTTGAAAACTTATTATTTTTTTACTTTGTCATTTTATTTTTCCTTTATCAGACGGTAAGAAAACAAGGTAGTGCATAGAGTACAGAAATTGGAAAATGAAGTACCTCAGAATTAATTTTTATAATCATGGGTGCAGAACTGAAGGATATTATTCCCACCTCTTTCTTGAAAAAAAAAGTCCCATAGTTGATGGTGTGATAGTACCTCACCACGGGAATATAGAAAGAACATTCCTTTGGTAACAGATAAGAAACACCATAGTCAGTTCAGACAGGTTCCCTGTGACCTGGCAAAGGAAGAGTTTCCTTTCTGTATTTTCAACCATTTTACTTGTAGAAAGAGGATATGTAGAAATGTAGGAAATGGTGCTGTATTCCTTTTTATACTTGCTGAAAAATCGCTAAGGGCTCTATCTATCTTCAAGTAGAATCTTAACTCAAGATCGCCTCAAATAGCACATGGTAGAATCAGATTGATCCACCTGGCCAATCAACACAAAGACATAACACACATAGAGATGTTCTTTGTCATCATAGCTGCTGATCATGAGTCTGATTCATAACACAGCAATTGAGTTGCAGTTCATAAGTTTCTTGAGGGTCTGGACTGTCGTTTGACAATCACTGAAAGCAGTATCGTATGCTGGAATCCAGCACAGTGCCTGTAACATAATATGATTTGGTCAACAGTTACTATATTCTTCTTTTTCTGTGCAGCACCTGAGATCCTAGGGTGCAAATCCTGATCTCATACACAGTAGGTGTTCAAGAAGATTATCTTTTTTTTCTTTTATAAAATAATTTATCAAGATACTTTATCTACCATGAAATTCACCAGCTATAAGTATGCAATTCAATGTTATGTGTGTATATAAATGGCCAAAAATGTACTGAATTTCTTTTTGAATAATTAAGGAATTTATTAAGTGTACCATACAAAAGATTAGTAAAGAAATGTTTTATTTCTCTATGCCAGTAACAAATGATCAAATATAGTAGTTTATAAAACATATAATTTATAATATTTACTAAAATTAAAGGAATAGAAATAAAATATATACTGAAATCTATGAGACCTTTATGGAGAAAATTATCAAATATTATTGTAAAACAGTATAGACATATAAATAGCTGAGTATGCCATATTCCAAGAAATAAAGCATCAATGTCTTAAAGTCACTGGTTATTTTCCAAATGATCTGTATATTAAAGGCTTACCAATCAAAATCCCAACAGTATTATTTATGGAACTGGGTAATCAGATTCCAAGGATTATAAGGAAGATCATAATGGCTAGGCCTACACTTCTCTTTTAAACTCTGATTTATTATAAAGTTATAATTAATGTGGTGTGGTATAGATATCAAGGCAGGTAAAATGACTTAAGTTCTAAATTGAGATGCTGTGTGTGTGTGTGTGTGTGTGTGTATACTCCTTAACACAGGTTTGAAATGCACAGGTCTGCCTATGTAAGGATTTTTTTTTCAATAGTAAATACTACTGGACTACATGATTTGAGGTCGTCCAATCTGCAGACATGAAAGAACTACAGATACTGAAGACTGACTGTAACTTATATGTGAATTTTCAACTATGTGGAAGGTTAGAGCCCTTCCTGCTGCACTGCTCAAGAGTCAACAATATATATATATGTGTGTGGATTAAAGATATATTAAAGACATTCTTACAAGATAAATCTGTAAAATTTTAGAAGGAAGCAGGATAATATTAGGATAGTATTTTTTTTTGGGGGGGGCTGCATCCATGGCACATGGAGGGTCCCAGGCTAGGGGCTGAATTGGAGCTGTAGATGCTGTCCACAACCACAGCAACAGTAATGCTAGATCTGAGCTATGTCTGTGAGCTACACTACAATTCATGGCAACCCTGGATCCTTAACCCACTGAGCAAGGCTGGGGATCAAACCTGCGTCCTCATGGACACTAGTTGGATTAGTTTCCACTGAGTCATGATGGAAACTCTCTAAGATAATATCTTTATAACTTCATCATATGAAAATATTTCTTAATCAAAGCAAAACATGTTTAATCTATAAAATTTACAAATGAGCAATTATATCAAAATCTAAAAATTCTGCTCATTGAAGATATGGTAAAACAGGGTGCAAATGTTGAGAATATATCATGACACATATCATGACAAAATCTGTAGTTTTGTTTACAATTTAGATAAAGCCTAAATAAGAAAAACTCATATAATAAAATAGGAAAATAGGCAAATGATATTTAAAGATATTTCACAGAGAAGGAAATTCATTTTAAAATGTTCAATACATTGGTCATCAGGAAAATGCAAATTAAAAATGATAAGGAGAAACCATTTCACACCTATCATACTGAATATGAAAAATTTCACTTCAAAGATTTTAGAGCATAAATGGGTAATGGAAACTTCCACATGCTTTTGATGGTTGTGTTTTTCATCAGTGTATTCATTTTGTATAGATATTTAGCAATATATAATTGGCCATTATACAGGAATGGAAATGAATTTATTGACAAAAACAAGTAAATCACTAAAGAATATGTATATTTTATGCATTTTATATGAATTTCAAAGAAAGCAAAATTATTGAGGTTTTAGTCATTTGAGAGAAAACAAAAATGACAAGCAAGAAAGTAATAAACAAAATTTAGGATTGATGTATTTGGGAGGTAGATAGTGTAATCTGAAGGGATTCAGTGGGGGTTCAAACTTTTCACAGAGGGTGCAAAGAGAAAATTCACTACATTTAGGAGGAGGAGAATAGAATGCTTGTGGGTCAATAAATCTTGTTTCCATCACAAAAGCAAGTACTTAAGTGATCCCTGCCTTCTCTAGGATTTTCTATATTTTATAACTGGTATCATTTCTACTCTTTCACTTTAATGATTTAAAAAAATATATTGGTAGTTCCCATCTTGGCTCAGCCGAAATGATTCCGACTAGGAACCAAGAGGTTGAGGGTTCGATCCCTGGCCTCGCTCAGTGGGTTAAGGCTCCGGCATTGCTGTGAGCTGTGGTGTAGGTTGCAGATGTGGCTCGGATCCCATGTTGCTGTGGCTCTGGCGTAGGTCAGAAACTACAGCTCCTGTTAGACCCCTAGCCTGGAAACCTCTGCATGCCGCAGATGTGGCCCTAAAAAATGACAAAAAAATAATAAAAAAAATTAAAAAATTTATTGGACGAATGATTGCTATCATAAGTCTTGCTACCTATCTTCAAATCTCTCTGTCCATCACACCAAACTCAGTGCTTTACAGATGCATTCCTGCATGAGTTCCATTATTAGTTCATATTTTGACTCTAAAAAAAAACCTTCCCCAGGAATGTCTGCTATGAATTTAAAAATTTCCTGTCAGTATGAATTTTACAATGGTATTTCAGTATAGCATTTTCCTAATAAAAGCATTTGCTAAATTTTTACTTATCTTCAGATATCATTTAATTCACATGAAACTACTGGGATTTATTTTACTATAAATTGTGTACTATATGCCTACTAGAGAATGTTGATTAGGCAATATGCAATGATGGCATTGAAGCAACAGTATAAGGAAGACTTTCTGTGGGGGAAGAAAATCACAAAGTTAAAAAGGACATGAGAAAAAAAATAGGACAGACACATAAATCTTTGCTTCGCAAATTAACAACTAAGCTGAGTAAACTATGAAACCTCCCAAAACCCAAGAGAGCTTATATACTACACACATTCTTCGGTTGTCCTAGACCTAGTTTGGTATTGTTGTTAGAGACATATGAAACTCTCAGCACAGCTTCTAGATGACAGAAGACAGACAATAAGCCATATTATTATTACTGTAAATATTGGTTTGTTTGTGCTAGAAACAGTTGGAAATACATATTTAATTAAAATTATTTGACATTTTCTTTCCCAGAACAACTTGCATCCTGAAATTGCTTCCATGTGAAAAAATTAGTTTCAACATATTATGAGAATTTAAAAGGATACTAGTTTGAAGGCTAGTTTTTATAGCTAGAAGCAGTTACAGAAAAGGTTAATTGTTTTGCAAAACATATAATTTTAGTAAGAACCACTGTCTTTCTTTTCAATGACACTGAAAAAACCAATAACTGTAAACTGATTTTTCAATTCAAACAAGGAAATTGCTATTTGAAAGTCTGTGGACAGTTCTTGTTAAGAAAGCATTAGTTGGAGTTCCATCATGGCTCAGAGGTTAACGAATCCACCTAGGAACCATTAGGTTGCAGGTTCAGTCCCTGGCCTTGCTCAGTGGGTTAACGATCCAGCATTGCCATGAGCTGTGGTATAGGTCACAGACACGGCTCAGATCTGGCATTGCTGTGTCTGTAGTGTAGGCCGGCAGTTGTAGCTCCAATTCGACCCCTAGCCTGGGAACCTCCATATGCCACAAGTGTGGCCATAAAAAGCAAAAAAAAAAAAAAAAGGATAGCATTAATCTTTACATTAAAATAATAGTTATTTCCCTATACCTTTCATTTTTGCTTTTCCTTCTACTTGCCAGTTCTATTAATTCAATTACTCATTCTTTCACATTCTTTCTATTAATTCAGTCACTCATTATTTTGCTCTGTAATATCTACTGGGAACCTAATATGTGTTCAGCATTGGTTAAGAGCACAATCCTGTCTCTCTTTATCAGGACAATTTTTCAAATATTTTAAGACATTTATGAAACTCTTCTCATCTTTTTTAATCATCACAATTCCACTCGCCTATTTATCATTCTTTAAAGATTTTTGTGTGTTCATCATCCTAATCTCTTTCCTTGAACATTTTTATATCTCTTAAATGCATGATTACAACTGAGTAAAAATTCTCCCTTTTTGTTATGTAAGTTCTATCGTGTTATGTACAATATTATCTTAAACATGTTTGATAATTTCATATTAACAAATGTTCTTACTGGGAGGAGGAACAAGATGGCAAAGTAAGAGGATGTGGAGCTCACCCCCTCCCATAAACACATCAAAAACACATATATACATGGGACAATTCTTATAGAAAACCAACTGGAAACTGACAGGAGATCTCCTGTGCGACTAAAGCTTTAATAAAGATCTCTACATAGCAAGGTAGAACAAAATCAAAGGCATCAGCATGGGACCAGCAACCCTGGGAAGGACCTGTGAAGGAGAGAAGGTCCACATGGGCAGGCTCTCACCCTGAGGAGCCCCCTTGCCTGCTGTGAGGTCTGCTGGGACAGATAAAGGGCCTGGAGGAACCTGGACTCTGCTCACAAGAAAATGAAC
This sequence comes from Catagonus wagneri, assembly GCA_004024745.2. Classification (NCBI taxonomy): domain Eukaryota; kingdom Metazoa; phylum Chordata; class Mammalia; order Artiodactyla; family Tayassuidae; genus Catagonus; species Catagonus wagneri. Next base: position 24,724,833 of record PVHT021183518.1, on the reverse strand, counting down.
ATAAGCTGGCTTGCTAGAAATCAGGTTGGAGATAGGCTGGCACCAACGGCTGCTGCCTCCCCACCACTCCCAGCTAGAAATGCACCCAAGCCAGGGCTACTAGTGAGCCCAGCAGCTAGGCATTGAATCTTGAATGGATGAACCCTGGGAAAGAACTCAGTCTATCTGAATAGAGACAGCCCAATGAACCTAGGGTGTGGTCTAGGCCAAACCTAGGAGCCCACTGTCAGGATGCAGGGTTGAAGGCAGGTCTGGCTGCAGTGAACTATGTGGGCAATTTCCCATCACGGATGGTGATGGCTTCTGAGCCCATTATAAACATGCACATTGCAGGAGTGAGTCCAGAAGTGGCAGACTTTCTTGGTACAAACACCAGGTGGGATAGCAGAAAAATCTCTAGAAGACATTCCCTGGGTGGGAGTATGAATAGATTCATTTACCAGTGGGATGCACCCTCCCCAGGTGGAAAGATCCTAGAAGAAAATTGCCACAGAGGCAGTCCAAGTCCCAGACGACTGCACAACCACCTTACTTCTAGCATCCACAGAATCCTGCCCCCAACGCCAGCTTATCACTAGGTCAGGAACACACAAAGGAGAAAGGGAAGTGAAATTAGGCTGCTCCCAGTCAGAGCCCTGGATACCTGCATGGATGGAGCACAGGTTTACGTGACCACACAGGCCTCACTTGCTTTAGTACTCAACTCCTTAGAAACAGAACATACATTCAATGGCAAAGGAGCCTTAACAAATCTGATCCTCAGGGCTCCTACTTCAACATCTGGGAAGCAGACCCTACTCCCAATAGGGCTGTGGCAGCCACAGAGCAAAGAGGAGGCCCCACCCAATATCTGAGGCACGCCCTGGATATCAACCAATCACACCCCCTATCAAGGGGATAACAGCCAGCAGAAACTAATGAAAGATATGGCTGACATTCATAAGAAAAATAGCCCTCATACCAAAAATATTGGACTCACACAATCTATACAGGGACGCTCCCACATAAAAACACTTCAAGATGATAGTGAGTAACTGTTTCCCTTAAATTCACAGAGACAGAGAAAGTTAAGTAAAATGAAATAGCAGAGGAACTACGCTCAATTCAAAGAACTGAAAAACCCACTGGGAGAGCAAATAGGGAAACACACCTTGCCATCTACGAGACTCCAAGTTCAAAAAGAGGCAATAAAAATGCTAAAGGAGTTAGGAAAGATTATTAATAGAAATGCAGATAACTGTAACAAGGAACTAGAAAATTAAAGAGACACCGATCAAAATAAGACAACAAAATTTTGGAGATAAAAAACAATCTAGAAACAAGGGACTGCAGACTGAATAATACAGATGAGCAAATAAGTGATCTGCAAAATAGAATAATGGAAATCACACAAAGAATACCACAGACAGAAAGACTCATGAAAAATAAAGGTAACATACACAATCTATGAGATAATATAAAGAATTCCAACCGACACATAATAGAGGTTCCAGGAGAAGAGTCAGATAAAGAAAAAATCTAAAATGTATTTGAATAAATTATGGCTGCAAACTTCCCAAATCTTAAGAAGGAAAGGCATATCTAGGTACAAGAAACACAGAGTTTCCCAAACAAGATGAAACCAAAGAGATCCATACCAAGACATATTATAAGTAAAATGGCAAATTGAAAAATAAAGAGAATATTCTGAAAGCAGTAGGAGGAAAACAAAAAAATCATTCATATGCAAAGAAACCACAACAAAGGAGGCAAGAATGTACAATGGAGAAGATAGTTTGTTCAAGAAATTCTATTGAGAAAACTAGACAGCCACATTTAAATTAAAAAATTAGAATACTCCTACACACCATATAAAAATAAACTCAGAATATTTTAACGACCTAAATATTAGGATTGCAGCATAAAATTTCTAGAAGAGAACATAGGCAAAATATTCCTGGGCATAAATCATAGCAACAGTCTCATAGATTAGTCTTCTAAGGCAAAAGAAACAATAGCAAAAATAAATCAATGGGGTCAAATCAAACTTAAAAGCTTTTCACAGCAAAGGAAACCATCAACAAAATGAAAAGACAATGTTCTGAATGGGAGAAAATATTCTCAAAGTATATAACAGATGAGAATTTATCAAAAATGTATAAACAGCTCATACAACTCAATATAAAAAAATGAAAAATTAGCAGAATACTTAGACATTTATTCAAATAAGATATACAATGGACAATAGTCAGAGCAATGTAGATTCACATCGTGAACCTGGTACGTATCAACTCTGTGCTTTGATTAAGTCATTTACATACTTTGAGCTTCAGTTTCCTCACATTTTACACATTGTGCACATTTTGAATTTTTGGAGCATAGATATGAAAAAGAAAAGGAATTGTCTTCCATTTATGGTAGACAGGCAAGAGTTGAAGAGTAGCTATTTAGCAGAGATGTATTTCAGTAAGCCTGACCTTGGGTAGTTGCCAATTACCTTTATAAATTTAAAAAGATTCAAAGGCTTTCTTCCTATCAGCAAGCCCTGGTAGATTATCTCCGGAAATTAGAACTATACCACCACACTGGTTTCAAGCATCTTTCAAGAATGCAAACAATTTCTTCCCCGCTGTTTGGCTATGTTTGACTTACCTTTCAAACAGAAGCAAAACATTCTTTTGTAAGTTATTAATTAGGAGTTTGCAATATAAATACTGGTAGAGGTAATTTTGTGCAAATAAATGAAGATCACCTAAATGAGGCCACGCAGAGGCTGCTTATTTAGGGCTTGGGAGTCAAACACCGTCACTTGCATTTGGCAAAGACTCAAAGATAGGTTTGGTAGTAGGAAAGCTTTGTAGTGACAAATGGGGAAGGTTTTTGGTTTGCTTTAAGTAGAAGTTGCCGGCATGAGGAAATTAGGGTCAGTAAAAGAGAAGTGATCTATCCTTTGTGATTGGTTTGGGGAGATATTTGGCTTTCTCTGGTTGACCCAAAGTTGGAGGAAGGAGATGGGGACAAGAATTAGGGAAGCTGGCAGTTACTGATGAGGTCCATACCATTCTGGGTTGATTGGTGTGGTGACTGTGGTTTGACTTCCCAGACAGGTTACTGCAAAAGTTTGGGATCAGAGTTCTATTTTCAGGTACAAACCATCATTGTCCATTTGTATATTCAGTCTCAGAACACAGGGGCTCGTGGCCAAAGTAAAAGCTGCCAATTATTCAGCTTTAACTGATTATAAATATAAATTCCTGATAGCAGATTTTGGATCAGACTAATTAAATGACATGATTAATTGCAGTATCAAAAGGGAAGGGGAAGAAAGGGAAAATAAGCAATGAAAATTGGAGGAGATGATGCCAGCTGAGGCAGTAAAGAAAAATGGAAAATCATTAGCAGCAAACACAAATGAAGCATAAATGAACTGTTTTAACTCAATGTGACCACAGGTAGCACTAGCACGTACATCCCATCAGCACATAGTTATTGATTTCATATAAACAAAACTGTGCTAAGAGCAGTAGAGAAATTAAAATAAAATTACATTGTCATTACTTTCAGTATTTACAATATGTGGAGTTCCTTTAGTTTATGAATCAGCCAGAATCCACTGTCCTTAAATTTCCTTCAGCAGGGGGTGCTAAGGATCCCCAGTTTTCTCAGCTATGGAAACAGATATTTCTGCATTTTTTCTGCTTAAAATTACTTATTTTAAGTTATAGTTGATTTACAATGTTGTGCCAATTTCTGCTGTACAGCAAAGTGACTACATCATATATATGTATATATATTTCCTTTCTTATATTATCTTCCATCATGGTCTATCCCAAGAAACTAGATACAGTTCCCTGTGCTATACAGTAAGGTCTCATTGCTCACCCACCTAAATGTCATAGCTTGTATCTACTAACCTCAAACTCCCAGTCCATCTGATTCTCCATTTCTCCTTGTAATATGTCTCTTCTTCCTTAGTGATGAGAAAGCCACATGCACCTCATTTCTACTTTTAAGGAGGCCCTGTAGCAGTCCTCTGATGCTTGAAATGGTGCCATTATTTTGTCTTCAGTTATCAAGTCATGGACTTAATTTGGGGAATCAGAACATGATCTAGCCTTTAGGATTCATCCATATTTGTTTATTTCTTTGAAGCTGTATTAATGGCAATATCATCGTTTTAGTTACTTAAACTTTCAAGGTCTATAGCCTTTTGTAACATAAATATTGAATATTTTATTTTTTCATTGGTTTTAACCATTGCAAAGAAGGTGATTTATAAAAATAAGCTTTTGTTATATTTATTTATTTTTTATTACTACTTAGTTTATTATTATTTCTAAATAGTAACAATTAATTTTCTTTGGAAATTTTGTTTTGTTTTGTTTTTTGTTTTCTTTTTTGTTTTTTTTCATTTTTTTCCATTATACCCAGATGCACAGCGTGGTAAAGGGTTTCAAATACATATATGGATTCATCACAAGTGGTTAGACATAGTTCCCAGTGCTATACAGGAGGATCTCCTTGCTTTTCCAGCCCAGAGGAAACAGTCTACAGCTATTAACTCCAGACTCCCTCTACCATCCCATTATCTCCCCCACCCTTTTGGCAACCACAAGTCTGTTCTCCAAGTCCTTGATTTTCTTTTATGCATAAAGGTTCATTTGTGCAGTATATTAGATTCCAGTTATTAGTGATATCATATGATATCTGTCTTTCTCCTTCTGACTTACTTCACTCAGTATGAGGGTCTCTAATTCCATCCATGTTGCTGTAAATGACATTATTTTATTCTTTTTTATGGCTGAGTAGTATTCCATTGTGTATATATACCACATCTTCCTAATCCAATCGTCTGTCGATAGACATTTGGGTTGTTTCCATGTCTTGGCTATTGTGAATAGTGCTGCAATGAACATGCGTGTGCAGGTGTCTTTTTCAAGGAAAGTTTTGGCCAAGGGTAAAAGACATATGCAGAAAACTACAAAGCATTAATCAAGGAGATCAAAAAAGATACAAAGAAATAGAAAGATATTCCATGCTCATGGGCTGGAAAAATTAGTATTGTAAAAATGGCTATACTACCCAAAGCAACCTACAGATTCAATGCAATCCCTACCCAAGACATTCTTCACAGAACTAGAACAAGCAATCTAAAAATTTTTGAATCTGTAGATTGCTTTGGGTAGTATCGCCATTTTTACAATATTAATTTTTCCAGCCCATGAGCATGGAATATCTTTCCATTTCTTTGTATCTTCTTTGATCTCCTTGATTAATGTTTTGTAGTTCTCTGCATATAAGTCTTTCACCTCCTTGGTCAGGTTAATTCCCAGGTATTTGATTTTTTGGGGTGCTGTTT